>JBBIGC010000002.1:380496-411279 GCA_037576955.1 Lepidarchus adonis
ATATATTGAATGAAACTTGAATATATGGAATGAAACTTGAATATATGGAATGAAACTTGAATATATGGAATGAAACTCTGAATATTACATAAGTTTTCTATATTACATTGAAATATTCCCTCACTAACTACATATAGTTGAATAAAAGCTAAATAACTACTTCAAGGACAAAAATAACATACCAATAGGATCCTTGGCCAGGACTGGTTTAGATGGAGGGCTGGGGTCTCCAGTACCAATTTCATTCTCTGCTGTGACACGGAATTCATATTCACAGCCTTCAGTGAGCTCCTCTACCTTGTACTGGGTAGCAGGGTAGATATGGTCTCTAGTTACACGGGACCATCTTTTAGCTGACGGCTCCTTCTTTTCCAGAATGTAGTTAGTAATGGGTTTTCCACCATCACGAGGACGATTCCAAAGCACCAGGGCTGTGTCATGGTAAACATCTCTAACTGTAGGTTGCTCAGGTGCTTCAGGAACTCCTAAAATATATAATGATATTCCAATGAGAAATTCGTAACAAGTCAACATTCAGGGATATACTTTTCCGATTTAGCACATTGCTTACTGAAACGATCTTTAGCCTTCATCTCTTCAGACTCCAGTGGGTCACTGATGCCATACATATTCTCTGCACTTATTCTCATGATGTATTCACGACCTTCTACAAGTTTGGGCACTTTGCAGAAGGTTTTCGTGGAAGCTGATGTCACGGTGGTCCACATATCCCTGTTAGCGTCTCTCTTCTCAATGATGTAGTTAGAGATTTCACATCCGCCATTGTCAAGAGGAGGCTTCCAAGAAATTAGCATATGATCTCTGTGAACCTCCTCAAAGACGACTGGGCCTTCAGGTGGCAATGGGCGGTCTACAATGACATGAACGATAAGAGATCATTCATTGCAAACATTTGACAATAAAAAGACCTAACAGAACAGAAGAGCAACAAATCGTACCAACAACTGTGACATTGCAAATTCCTTTGCGTGCGCCAGTGCAGTTTTCGATTGTAACACAGTATCTGCCACTGTGCTCGCGCTTAGCCTTGATAATGCCAAGACACATTGTAGTTAGAGTATTCTTGAACTGAACATGATTGTCTGCTTTCAACTCTTCATCATCCCTTGTCCATGTGATAGAAGGTGGTGGCTTTCCTGTGTAGCGTCCCTGCAGTGCAAAGCTTTCACCAACACGAATAATAACCTTGTCACGGAAGTCCACTTCAATAGTGGGGGGTTCTGAAAAATATCAATAGCACTTATTCAACTGCAATTAAACATACAACAGCAATCAGGATTGACATAATTTAACAAAACCCATAAAACAAGCCCCATACCAAGCTCGTCTTTGCATATGATTGGCTTTGTGGAGAAGGATGGCTTGCCCTGACCGACTTCATTAACTGCGCTGACGCGGAATTCATAAGTGTCACCCTCTCGAAGACCGTCGAACATGAATCTTCTTTCCATCAGTCTTTCCTTAGTCAGTCTTACATACTTGTCCTTGCCAATTGGACGTGCCTCCAAGACGTAGGACGTTACCTCACATCCTCCATCATTCTTTGGTGGTTTCCATGTTAGACTAATGTAGTCTTTAGTGACAGCGGTGACATCGATTTCCTCTGGACGGTCTGGAACGGCTTTAAAAGGAAAAATGAAGGCTTTTAATTTTATGACTCAAAAGGAAAGGATATGGGGAAAAATGTATGGAAAGGAAATGGGGGTTGTAAAAATGTGCACCAACTTACTGAGACGTTGCTGGACAATGAGTTCACAGGCAGTTTCACGGAATGGACCAACTCCAACTGCATTTACAGGTGCAACTCTGAAGAAGTATCCTTTTCCTAAAGTCAGGTTCGTAACCACGCCACTTTGTCTGGCCGCACTATAAGAGCATGCTGTCCAAGCCTTGCGTTCGGCTTCACGTTTCTCAATGATGAAGTTAGATATGGGAGAACCACCCTCATCCTCAGGGAAGAACCAGGTCAGTTTGCATGAGTCGGTGGTGAGATTTTCTGCTGTGAATGGTATTCCCACTGGACCAGGAACATCTAGGGAAAAAAAATTGTTAAATGTTTATAGTCATAGTTTATTCAAAGAATATACTAAAGAACTAAACTGAACTAAAGAATGCACAAAATCATCAGATAACTGCAGAAAATCTGATTTTCAACGCATTTTCAAGCACTTCAATAATCTGCCCATGACAAATCTCAAATTCGACAGGTGTCACTCATAATCAGTCTTCTTTCTAAATAGCATGGATGTCAGGGTAGAGTACGGATGATTAACTTGCAAATAAACTCATTCGAGTGTAGCACATGATCAGAAGTCTCTGCTCTTTTTCTGTTCTCTTATTTATTTGTTTTTCCTGCACTTTGTATTTTTTTCTGTTTTCTTTAAATATATAACAAATTATATTAGCTATGTATACTATAAAGCACTTAGAACTGCATCCTGAAGTATGAAAAGTGCTCTATAAATAAAGGTTATTAATATTATTATTTACTGTTAAATATTTGTTTACGAGTTCAATTTTTCACAACAAATTTATCCCAATTTCTTGGTTGAAAAAAGCATTTAAATCAGAGTAATATTGTTAAAAACCTGATTACTGAGCTAAAACCAAGTCATTTTATTGGAATAATGAAATAACAGCTTAAATCTGATTTGAAAATGCTGTCCACATGACTACATGTTTACAGGCACAGCAATAATTAGCTGATTATTGGATTTTGGTAGTAATATAATGATTATTTAACTTACCAAGAATCTCAACAATGACCGTTCTCTTCACCTCTCCACCAGAATTATTTGCACTTAAGCTGTAAACACCTTGTTGCTTTCTGGTGCAATCTTTAATTACTAACGAAGTGCTGATTGATGTGTTCTCAACAACAGCCTCTGGTGGGACAGCACCATCATCTCTGTTCCATGTGATTGCTGGGAAAGGCTGGCCTGACACATAGGCTAGGATGCGGATAACTCCACCAGCATGAATAACCATCTTCTCTTTCATTGAAACGTCCAACTCAAGAACTGGGGCAACTAGAATATGGAAACAAATGTAAGAAATTTTAACATAAAACACATACAATCACATTACAGTTTAACATGGTTCATCTACTTATCATCTCTTAAGTTTAACACTATTTCAATTGCCATTATTCACATACACTGTGATTTGTGCATTTTATATGTCTTTATCTCATCTCATCTCATCTGCATCATACTTACTCATATTTTGTACATACTTCTACAGATCTGGTAAAAGATTTTATGTATATAAGATTATTATTTTTTTATTTTTGTGTATATAGACTGAACATACTTGTTTGGTGTTTTTTTTTTTATATATTCCCTTGTTTGTACATGGGCCCTGTAACACTGGAGTTTCTAATATGTGGGATAATGAAGGTTTATTCTATTATATTATATTATATTAAAAATGCTGAAACAACATTTTGAGCCTTACTTATCCTCTCCTTCATTTCAAGAACTTCAGCCACTTCTCCTGGCTCACTCAGCCCAGCAGCATTGAAAGCCAAAACTCTGAACTTGTAAAACCCATTCTCTTTCAATCCAGTGATTACAAATGATTTCCCTCTAACTTCTTTTTCTTTGGCCTATGAGCAAAAACATACAAAGAAATCATATTATAGTGCAATCATGATCAATCACATGCTGTGAAGAAGTCTCTGGGCTAATGTGTCTATGCCATACCTTAACCCAAGCTTCTGTGCCTTCTTCTTTGTATTCAACATAATAACCCAGGAGTTTTGATCCGCCATCTTTCAGAGGTGGAATCCATTCCAAATCAACTGTAGTCTTTGTCCAGTCTCTAACTTTGGGGGTTGGTGGTGAAGGTGGTGCTGAATAAAAACAGAAATATTAAATTGTGAGACTTGTACGTGTTTCCGTATAGTATTTCACAGTAATACCATATAGATGTGTACCAATTGGATCTCTGGCAAAGGTTGGATCAGATGGCAAACTTGGAAGTCCACATCCTGCTGCATTGATTGCAGTAACACGGAACAGGTACTGAGATCCTTCAATGAGGCCTGTGACATTGTAGGAAACACCGAGGGGCATTGGCCTGACTGGATCACGAGTCACTCTGTTCCATCGCTTGGACGTGGTCTCTTTGCGTTCAAGCCAGTACCCAATAATCGGACTACCGCCATCTGTGTCTGGTTCCTCCCAGTTTACAGTAATGGAGTCCATTGTGACGCTTGAGAGAGTCGGTTTCTCACACTGGCCAGGGATAGCTGTGAATAAAACATTGTGTCATATACTTTGGCCAGAACAAGGACAAACTGGGCAGAAAATGTACTAGTGAAATACTCAATGAAGTACTTACTGAAGATATTCCTAGCAACCTCTGGTTCACTGTCTAGTGCTTCTCCAACTCCATATTTATTCTGAGCCCTGATGCGGAACACATACTCATGGCCTGGCATCAGATTCTCAATTGTGAATATGCGCTCTTTGGGTGCACCAGGGACAGGAATCCATGATTTCCTACTAACAACTCGCCTCTCAATGGTATAGTTAGTTATTCTGGAACCACCGTCATCTATAGGAGGCAGCCATGACAGGGTTATCGTTTCAGCATGTATCTCCTCAAATTTAATGGGCCCAGAAGGAGGTCCAGGGAGTCCTGATAATGAAAATACAGTGTTTGATTAGTGTAATCCCTATTTAAAAGATTTACAAACACAAAACGAATGCCAGTACAACGTAATGTATAAGTACTTTACCTAGAACATTAAGTCTCATCTCTTTGGAGACTGTGCCTAGACTGTTGCTGGCGGTGAGTGTATAAAGACCAGTGTCTAAGCGCTTGCTCTGCTGGATCAGCAGTGTGCAGCTATCGTCAGACACAAGCTTGTTGATATGTTCATCATACACAATATCAACCTTGTTATCACTTTTGTGGGGTGGAGCTTTCTGCCAAGTGAGTGTGGGGAACGGACATCCTTTAATCTTAGCGACAATGCTAATATCTGTGCGCTGTTCGGCTTCCATGAACTCCTCAAGCACAATGGAAGGTGCTCCTAAAAGAAAGAAAAAAGTTACATATGAACGTGTGCACTTGCATATGAGATATTGTTGTCCCTGCCATAATGATGAGTTCCATTAGCTTGAATTGGGTTTTTTTATAATTTTTTATTAATTTTATGAATGATAACATCTGTTCTTTGAGGTTCCTTTAGTCATGAAGATAATAGATCACTGCATTGTACGCACTTGTCTGGTCCTTAACGATGATGGGTCCAGCAGTAGAAGATGGTTTGCTGGCACCGATTTCATTCACAGCCTTAACGCGGAACTCATACTCAGCACCTTCATGGAGGTCCTCCACTTTGAAGGTGGTGGTTTCGATGTCACGTCTATTACACTGTCTCCAGGACTCTTTTTGTTCTCCGCTGGCATCCCACCAGAGGCGCTCCACAATGTAATGAGTTACAGGTGCTCCACCATCATTTTTAGGTGGCTTCCATGTAAGTGTCACGGTTCCCTTGACTACATCAAGAATTTTGACTCTTGTAGGAGCATCAGGAGGATCTGCAAATATGACCAATTCATTGAGCAGTCATTACAAATAGTGTATGGATATCTCAATGGGAGACATTATACTCACGGATGGGATCCTTTGCCGTTGTTCTCTGGAAGGTTTGTAGAGGAGGTCCAATACCAAAGCTATTCTCTGCTCGAATGCGGAACAAATAGTCCTGCCCCTCATTAAGGTCTGGGACTACCAAGGACTGACTGGCACAAGCTGGGTTAACTTTTGTCCAGGCTTTCCCTTCAACCGTCTTTTTCTCAATGTAGTAGCTCTTGATTCTTTCACCACCATCATTATCTGGGGGCTTCCATGTAAGTCTGCATGTGCTCCTTGTGATGTCAGTAATTTTAAGATCCTTTGGAGGACCAGGGAAATCTAGAAGAAATATGTATTATTTAATTTATGTTTTCTCTTCATTTGTTTATTTTATAGGTTAGCAAGAATAATGAGTCTTACCAAGTACAGCCACACGGATTTTAAGAGATTTTGTGGAAGCCTGGTTTGAAGCAGTAATGATGTACCTTCCAGAGTGTTTAAACTTACACTCAGGGATTGTTACTTCTGATGAGGTATCAGTTGATGAGATCTGTGGAAGGATCTTTGTTTTAATATTGAGGTACTGTATTACACACTTTAAGATAATACTTTATTGTCCTACAAGTGGAAAATTTCACAGTGTTACGGCAGAAAGAACAGCGAACAGAGTACTTAGGAAAACAATAAATAAGAAGTTACTTTTAGAAAAGTACAGGTAAGATAAAAATAAAATAAAATAATATAAAATACAATAAAATAAAAAGGTTTCTACACAGGTAAGTAGTGCACAATTCTTACAAAGAGATAAAAATAAGGTCCTACCTCTGAATCCACTGGAAGAGTATGCCTCTCATTTTTCTTTTCTGTTGTGGCCAATCCATCGAATTCCCAGGTGAATGATGGAATAGGCCTGCCTGTTACAGTGACTGGGATTCTGATTGCTGTTCCAGCACGACAACACAGAAGTTCCTGGGCAGTGATTCCAAGTGTGATAACTGGATCCTCTGTGAAGTTAGAATGAAACAAAGTTCATTTGTTACTTTTGTTCCTTATTGAGTAATGAAAAACTGCAACAATAGGCCATTTCCTAGATGGGACTGAACATCAGACTCAACACATGTATCGAACACCTGTTTTTGCAATACAGATATACGCATATTAAAAAACAAGATCTTACCCAGGATATCTTTTACAACGACATCAGCAGTCCTGGGACTTGGCTCTGACTCGCCAGCAGCATTGACAGCAACAATCCTGAATCTACATTTCTTATTTTCTTTGAGCCCTGATACAGTGTAAGAAGTAGAGAGAATCAGCTTCTCAGGCCCATTGATTCTTTTCCACTCTACCATGCCCTCATCCTGGACCTCAACAATGTAGCCTTTGATTGGGCTTCCACCATCCTTCTCCGGTGGAGACCAGCCAAGTGTCACGCTGCTTGCCGTCTTATCTTTCACTTCAGGTGCAGGTGGTTGGCTTGGTGGATCTACAAAAAAGACATTAACGCATTGTTAGTTTTAAGACATTCAGCATATAACTTTGCATACGTTGCAGCAGTCCTCCACTTACGTCTTGGATCAAAGGCAAAGACGCATTCTGTTGATTCGCTTGGTGGTCCAATGCCAGCAGCATTTTGTGCCATTACACGGAACTGGTACTCACAACCTTCAATGAGCTTTTGCACATTGTATTCCAAGCCCTTTACAGCTGGTTTTGTGACAGGAGCCCTGTTAACTCGACTCCAGTAAACAGCTCCTCTCTCTCTCTTCTCAAGCCAATAGCCCTGAATGGTGGATCCCCCATTGTCCTTGGGTGGCTCCCATGTTACCAGCATAGATGAACGTGTGTGTCCAATGATTCTTGGTCTCTGGGGAGGGCCAGGAAGTCCAAATGGATCCTTGAGGACGACTTTCTCTGACTCACATCCATCACTGATCCCAAACTTGTTCTGAGCTTTGATATGGAACTGGTAGGTTCCGTAGGCCTCAAGCTTGTACACCTTTAAAAATGAATGAAAAAAAAATAAATAAATTGGGATTAAACTCTAATCACATTCTCCAAATATATTAAGAACTGCAATAAACCACTTATAACACAAACCCCATAGCGTCTATCGATGATGCAGCATGTCAACTGTTCCCAGTCAGACTTCTTCTTGCTGGCATCTCTCTTCTCAATGATGTAGTTTGTAAGGTCACTTCCTCCATTGTCCTTGGGAGCATCCCAAGTGAGGTAGCAAGACTCAGCTTTTATATCAGAAACCACAATGTTCCTTGGTGGAGTGGGACGATCTGGAATGAAAACATAGCCAAATCTTACACTCTTTTTCCAAAAAATTGCTAAAACTGCATTTTTTGTTGGGTTCTTCTGGAAAAGACGTTGCTGTGAATCTGTGACGTACCCAAAATCTCAACTCTGATGATTTGCTGGCCTGTTCCATGTATATTTGTGGCAGCCAGCTTGTATGAGCCTGTGTCTTGTCTTATAGTTTCAGGAATAGCAATCTTGGAGTTTATTGTTTGTCTGTCGATTTCCTCTGATTCGAGTGTCATGGTCTCTGTGGGTTTGTCAAGAACAACTCCATCCTTTGTCCACTCAAAGGTGGGCAAGGGGAGACCAACAATTTCAGCAGGAATATCAATAGCTGCTCCTTTCTTTACAATGATGGCATTTCCCTTGATGTACTTCATCAGCTTCACAACTGGGGAAACTGTAGAAATATTGAGAAAAGAAACATTTTGTAAATTACACTGCGTGATTTACTCAATCGTTTCCATAAGAAGCTTTCAAAGACTAACACCTACGTTCATCATCTTGAACACGGACACTGATAGGTTTGCAGAGTTCTCCATCTCCAACCTCATTGACAGCTTTTACTCTGAAGTCATACGTCATGTTCTCATTCAGATTTTCCAATGTAATTGTGAGGTCTTTGCAGATATGACGATTGGCAACATCATATTCATCACTGTCTTCCCTCATCTTTTCAATAAAATAGCCTAGGATTGGAGAACCTCCATCACTCTGGGGAGGCTGCCAAGCAAATGTAACAGTGGTCTTGGTCCTTGAAGTGTAGTGAAGCTTTTCTGGGGCTGATGGAACACCTGGAATTTCAAGATATCAGCATTGTTCAATGTTTATGCATAAAGAAGTACAACCAAAATGAACTGTACTTAACAATCTGAAATGTGGATCATTCCATAGGTTCAAGTTACCTTTAGGATCCACAGCAAGAACAGGTCCAAGTTCAACAGGGGTACCCAGGCCAAATTTGTTCCTTGCAGCCACACGGAACATATATTCTTCACCAACAAGAAGACCAACAATGTCACATTTACAAGAAGCAGTTTCCAAAGGTTGCCTGTAAATGTGCATCTTTGCATCCTTTCGTTCCACGACATATCCCATAATATCACTTCCACCATTATCGACAGGATCAGCCCAGGTAAGCGAGATCATCTTCTTAGTGACATTAACGGTTTTGAGATCAACGACTGGTCCAGGAACATCTTTTGCACAAAGAAAATATGCAGACAGTTAATGAAGAGACAGGATTTGGAATATGAAAAAAAATCAACAACTGTTAACGTACCCAATACATCAACCCTGATGGAGGCAGTTTTTGTTCCACTGGTATTTGTTCCTGTGATTTCATATTTGCCAAAGTCAGTTCTCAAAGCATTCTTGATGCTAAGAGTGCTGCATTTTCCAACAGTCTCAATAACAACACGCTCCTTGTCGGGTTCACCGTCATCTTTTGTCCATTTTATCTCTGGTACGGGTCTGCCGACAATATAAGCTGGAATACGCAGAGTCTCTCCAGCTTTCATAATGACTCCATTCCTTACAGATATATCAAACTCAATTCCTGGTGCCACTGTTGGTGTAAACCAAACAGAATCAGAATCAGAAAAACGTTATTGTCCCTGAGAAAATTGCTAATGCAGCGACTGCACATAGAGACATTGACATAAAATAACATACATAATATGATAAAAATACAAAGGTAAGGTTACGGGTAAAGATTAGGGTGAGATAAGAATGAAAGACTGTGCTAGAAATTATGATTTTAATTAATACAATAAAATAAGATAAATAGAATTAATAATAATAAGGCTAGAGGTAGTGGTATTGATTAGATACAGTACTGAAATATGGTAAAAATGCTTTACAGAGTAAATATAATTCTAAGAACTTACATTGTGGTTCTTTAACTTGAACAGGTTCCGTCATTCCTGGGAGTCCATGACCACCTTCATTTACGGCATATACACGAATGTTATAATCTGCTCCCTCAGTCAGGCCAGTCAAAGTGTATTTGCATTCCTTGCATCTGAACTCAGTACTGCGGACCCATTCCTTCTCCCCCACGAGACAACGTTCAACATGATAACCAAGAATATCTCCACCACCATTGTACAACGGAGGAATCCAGGCGATATCAACTGTTGAATTTGTTGTATCAACAATTCTCGGCACAGGTGGACCGGGTGGCACTGTATAAGAATTTAATGCAGGGATTAAAAGTCTGAATTTGAAACATTTTTAATAGTTTTGTACATGCAATTGTTTTGTGATAGAAATGATTATAACATTATTGTAATTTTTAAAATGATAACACTTACAGATCGCATCCATTGCAACCACGGGATCAGTCGGGACACTAAATTCTCCTGGGCCAGCGAGATTTTCAGCACAGACTCTGAATACATAAACCAGACCTTCCATAAGACCCTCAACCTTAGTGGCCAGTGAGCTAAGAAGGTTGCGATTGACCCTGGTCCAGTATTTGCTGTTGATTTCCCGTCTTTCAATCCAGTAACCCAAAATGGGGCTGCCATTGTCTTTAGGCTCATGCCAAGAAAGAGCAACACTATTGGATGTTACTTCTCCAATTCTTGGCACGTTAGGAGCATCAGGAGGATCTGAAAAACATTTTTCAAAACATTAAATAATATATTCAAAGTCCTATAGCCAATATATATTGAGTATTTACAGTACTGTGCAAAAGTCTTTAAACTTATATTTAAAAGACTTTTCTCTCTCCAACCAAGTATTTATATTAGTGTAGTATTGTTGGCTTCACCATTTTCAGACCTCTCTTCATGGAAGCCCAGTGTAGTCGCCATCAAATTATCGATTTCCTTATATTTCCTTATATTTCCTTATATTAAATCAGGTTCTGCTGGAGTTTCACACATCCATGCAATGGCTGGATGCCTGGAGAGAAGATCTAGAACCAAAACTGTGTTCTTCTAACCAGCTCAGAACAACTCTTGATCCTTTTTACTGTTTTACTGTTGTTTTGACTCTAATGTTCACTTGTGTTCTTGCTCATAGAAAGACTGAGATAAAGACTTTAAACCATTTGTCTAAGATTTTTGCACAGTACTGTATATTGTTTGTTTTAAATTCCATATCGCATTTTTTACCAAACTGATTCTTGGCAACAAGTGGCTCAGAGTAGCATGGTGGTCCACAGCCAAACTTGTTTTCAGCTGTGACTCTGAAGATGTACTCCTTTCCTTCAATAAGTTTGGTCACAGGATAGTTGTATCCTTTATGGGTTGAGGTAACAGTGACCCATCCAATTTCATCTGTAGTGTTGTCTTTCTTCTCAAGGATGAAGTTGATGATCTCACTGCCACCGTCATCCAGGGGTGCATCCCAAGTGCAAATAACAGAGTTGTTCCTGATCTCATCAAATCCAAAGTTCACTGGTGGACCTGGCTTATCTACAGATGATAACAACATACATACATCTCAACACATTCTGCTTGTTGCAAAAATACTACATAAAAGTAACAACATAAAAACTTGAGGAGTAATCTTACCAAGAACATTTACATCACAAGATGCAGTTGCAAAACCATGGACATTCTCAACCCTGATGGTGAAAAGTCCATGGTCAGCTCTGATGGCATCACGAACCATCAGTGCATTCTCGCCTCTCTTGCTCTGATCAAATGACAGCCGATCTGGAAGTGGAGGATGGAACTCCTCCTCAGGTTCAGGGTGGATGGCCTTGGTCTTCTTCTTCTTCTTAACCACAAAGGGCTCTGGCTTCTTCTTGGCAATCTTCTGAACATTTTCATCATTTCTAAACCATGTTACAGTGGGGTATGGAGAGCCTGTGATGTGAGCATCCACTCTAATCTCTTCACCCTTTCTGATGCTGAGGCCGGATGCAACGCGTGCATGAAGTGATACCTTTGGTGGGTCTGAAATGAAATGGCGTTTAAGATCATTTTTATTACCATGTTACTTTTTTGTCTAGAATAACTCAAGACCAGTGTGGTTAGACATACCAACAGGGTCAGCAGCTTTAATCAGGGCTGTACTGCGGGACGGGTCACTTTCTCCAGCAACATTCTCTGCACGTACACGGAACTGGTATTCCTTTCCCTCTGTTAATCCGGTGACAGTGTAGGAGAAGCCAGGAACCAGGTTTGGAACACATCTCTCAAATCTATCACCGTCCTTCTCGATCTTCTCAATAATGTAACCATTAATTGGGCAACCACCATCATTAGCAGGGGCCTTCCATGTAACAGTGATTGACTGACAGGTGGGATTTTGCCCCTCCACCTCAATTGGTGGGTCAGGTCGCTCTGAAATATTTAAAAATTGAAAATTGAAACGTATGATAATGTATATAGGTTACATGTATAATAATACAGATATAAATATATGCATAAATATATGTAAATACTTACGTTTCTGCTCCTCCGTGAAGACTGGATTGCTAAGTTCAAGATATTCCCCACAACCAATTCTGTTAACAGCCTTTACTCTGAAATAATATTCCCCATTCAGCATTAGGTCCTTGACCACAAAGCTCAAAACATTGACTCCTGGCATCACAGGTAAAAATGTCTTCTTCTGAGCCTCTCTGCGCTCCAAAACATAATGCAGAATTGGGCTACCACCATCACTCTCTGGTGGTTCCCATGAGATGTTGCAAGAGTTCTTGGTGACTTCACTTGGAGAGATGCTCTTGCATTGTCCAGGTAGACCTATTGGTAAAAGCCATGAATTAGTCAGTGTTAGAATTAAGAGGAGATGTTGCCCAAGATTTGGGAGTTGCCTTACCAATCACTTTAACATTGACTTTTCCAGTGACTGAACCCAGACTGTTCTCCAAAGTGACGGTGTAGACCCCAGCGTCTTCATGCTTGCATTTGAGGAGCTCTATTTGAACATTGTTGAGTTCGCATGTCAACGTAAGCCTATCACCAGTTTTCAGCTCTGTCTCATCCTTTTTCCAAATCATTGATGGTTTGGGAATTGCTCTGTATGGGATCTTCAGATTCATCTTCTCACCCTCTACAATTACAACATCTTCGGTCTGCACGTCGATGGTTGGCACACCTTTGAAATCAAGATGTTTTCATCGTTATTTTTTACAAAAAATATGTTTAGAAATAACAATAAAGTTAATGTATTGAACATGAACTGAAAAGGTGCTTACAGTCAGGGTCTTTAGCAAAAACCTTGTCTGAGATTTCAGAGGGATCGCTGACTCCAACAGCATTGATGGCACGGACTCTAAGGACGTATTGTTTCTCAGGAATTACGCCATCCTCAGCCTTAAACTTGAGTTCCTTGATGGGACGAGCATTTATTCTCATCCACTTCTCAGTGTCAGCCTCAGCCAGTTCCACATGATAACCAGTAACAGGACTTCCCCCATTCTTCTCTGGTGCCTTCCATGTGATGTTGATGTATTCTCTGGTGGCATCGATAATCTTAACCTCAAGAGGTGGAGAAGGTGCACCTGAAAAAAAGTCGATAATTAAGTAAGTAGTCGGTCATGTGATTGTGTGGCCATAAAATCCCATTATCTTTAGAATAAGAAAAGCCATGAAACCAAAAAAGCCAACATACTGATAGGATCCTCAATAGTAATGACTTCTGTGGGTTCACTTGGGCGGCCAACTCCAGCCTCATTTTCAGCACGGACTTGAAACTGCACCTCAGTGCCTTCATCAACATCGGTCACCTTGTAGTTACATTCAGGCCCTGATGTCTTTCCAGACTTTAACCAGCGTGTACCTACTTTCTCCTTCTTCTCGATAACATATCTGTAGACAAATAGTAAGTTAAGCCCATTTTTAAAAAGTAAATTATGTTTCACAAGCAAGAATCAGGAAAGTGGTCAATTATGTACTTTGTAATTGGTCTTCCACCATCGCTTTTGGGAGGCTCCCATTTCAGGTCCACATGTCTCTTGGATACTTCAACAACAACCAAAGCATATGGAGGTCCAGGGGTGGCTGGAGGAAGAGTAATCTGTTACCTAAACAGCTAATCACTCCCACAACATTAAAATAATAAAGAAACCCTGTCTGCACTTACTGAAAGTGTCCTTCGCCAGAACAGAGTCCTCCATCTCGTAGAAATCGCTCATACCCACCGCATTCTGAGCTGCCACACGGAACACATAGAGAGTTCCTTCATTCAGTGGAGTGACCGTGTACTTTGTTTCTTTGACTGTGGTGTCCACCGTCTGCCAGGTCCACCGTCTGACGTCTCTCTTTTCAACAACGTAGTTGGTGATTGGAGAGCCACCATCGTTGTCTGGTTCAGTCCATTTCAGTTCACAGTCAATCTTGGAAATGTTGACTACCTCAAGCCAGCGTGGTGTAGATGGGGGATCTGTTTGAAGCAAAAGTTCAACAGTTACTTTATTATTATCAGTTGTTGCTGAGATATGTAATTAGACAAGAACTCGACAAGGAGTTTTTGAATCTTTTAAGACCTATGAACTCACATAGTCTTTCCTTGCACACGATAGGATCACTTGGATCACTGGGTTCACTTTGCCCAGCAACATTCAAAGCTTTGACACGGTAGGAGTATTCCTGGTTCTCCATCAGTCCTTTCACCAAGTGCTCCGTCATGAGGACATCCTCAGCCACGCGAACCCATTCCTCAGTTCCACTCTTTAGGAGCTCAATGATGTAGGACTCAATTTTAGCGCCACCGTCATGCTCTGGTCTGGTCCACTGCAGGAATGCAGAGGTCTTTGCAATGTCTTTGATAAATGGTTTGCCAGGAGCCCATGGAGGATCTGTGAAAGAATTATACCTTCAGTGTTGGATTGCATTCTATAATATTCAGGAAATTCAGTATTGCATTTCTGTGGAGAAATGAATGTTTATGAACATAAATGCTAGTCAACTTCTTAATGCCTTGTATGGTATGAAGCATTTTGTGATTCACACAGTATGAGAAATCAGAGGTAAAACAATTAGCATATACATGAAATACAGTGACATGACATCCATGATGGTTGTTAGATATAAAAAAAATCAACAGGAAAGTACATTGTTTATTTCTTTTAAAAAAATATTATTCTCCTGCAGTATATTATAATTTTTTCTGCTTTCCATGCAATTTATCACTGTACTGACTATAACACTGGACATTGCACACAGGTACATTACTCTGCACACAGCTGAATCATATTCTAGCAGTAGTATTATTCACTTCTCTCGTTGTCCGCCTTCTCTGGTTCTTCTGGACAGATTTTAACTGCTTGCGCTATAGCTTGCCACCCTTCTAATTATTTCTTTATTTTTCTTTATTTTTTCTTGTGTTACTTACTTAGCTTTACTTTACTAACTTAATTTTTATTATATTTACCTCCTATTGTGCATAGTCTGGAGTGGATCAGGATACGTTTCACTGACTGTTGTACATGTATAACTAGGTATGTGATAAATAAATATCTTAAATCTTGAATCTTGACTCTATTTGATAAATTTATGGACATACCGATCGGATCTTTAATCAGGATAGGATCTGTCTCAGCGCTTGGTTTTCCAGGTCCTGCAAGGTTCTCAGCCAGAACACGGAATCTGCACTTCTTCTTTGTCGGCAACCCCTTCACTCTTTATGAAACATAAGCAATGGTATTTTAACATATGAAATGCCCTCCGTAAATGTAATTTATCATAATGTTTTAATAATGTGTCAAAGGCCTACCGGAGTGTAGTGTCCCTGACTGGCAGCTTGTTGCATTTGATCCATTTGTCACTTTCTGGATCAAATCTCTCAACCCAGTAGCCGGTGATTGGACTTCCACCATCCTCATCTGGCTCATACCAGGTCAGAGTGACAGCATCCTTTGCGATATCAGAGGGTTGTACCCTAGTTGGAGCACCAGGAGTATCTAAACAATAGAGAAGTAAAAATACAAAAGCTAGTTTCACCTCACTATGACTAAAAGTTTAAAAAATTTAATTGTAAAGGCGTGAATACCTACCGAAGGAATACTTGGCAACGATTGGGACGTGCTCTGCAGGAGTGCCAATGCCATACTGGTTCTCAGCAGATACTCTAAAGACATACTCTTTCATTGCGACTAGTTTGCAGGCCTTAAAAGTGGTTTGCTTGACTGTTGCGGACAGTTTCTGCCACTCTTCTTTTTCCATGGGCCTCATTTCCACAATGTAGTTGGTCACAAGAGAACCACCATCATCTCTGGGGGCGTTCCAAGCCAAGCAGCAGGACTCATTGGTAATGTCAGTAATATCAAAAGCGGCTGGGGGACCAGGCTTGTCTGTTTTACAAAACAAAAAGGTGTAATTGATTTATTGCTTCAAAAGAAAATCGGATTATATAAATATTAATTTATAGTGGTACTCTACCAAGAATGTTGACATCAACGGTTGCAGTTGCACGACCACAGGTGTTAACAGCTTCAATGATGTAGGTGGCTGTGTCGGACCTGGTTGTTTTAGCAATGGAAAGTGTAGAGTGTCCAGGCTTTGTTTCAATAGTGACTCTCTCATCTGCTTTAAGGACAAGGTCAGCCTTGGTCCATTTAACCCTGGGGTCTGGCTTTCCCAGCACATCTGCTGGAAGGTCAATCTTAGTTCCAGCCCTGGCAGTCAAGCCAGCCAGCAGTTTTGCATCCAACTGAATTACTGGAGCCTCTGTGGTAAGGAGATTGTAAATTTTGTAAGTTTATGAGAAGGAAAACAAATTGAATAAAGCTACAAAGAAGAAAGCGTGAAAAACTTGCCTTTAGGATCGACAGCAAGTATCTCATCTGTGGCTTTACATGGTCTACTAGCTCCAAGTCTGTTCACAGCCCTCACACGATAGGCATACCACTGTCCCTCAATAAGTCCGGTCACTTGGAACCTGATGAGATACACATTTATTCATATTCATTCACCCATTCATTCATTCAAATTTTTTCATGATGCTATGCTATATCAATATATAGGGTCCTGGACTTACAATGTACTCAACTTCTGCTCCTTTTTTAATAGTGTGAAATTGAAAGTTAAAGTACATATAATAAAATATTTTAAGAAAATGGGGAAACAGAGCCTCATGTGGGTAAATGTCTCCCTCTAGTGGACTGACAGAGGAATGGTCTCAGGACATTACACATGTAGACACTCATGAAAAGTGGTTGAAATTTGACTGGCGATACACACAGAGAAACGGAACCCGTAAATCGTAAATCAAGGACCCCCAGTATGCACTTCAAGCATTTAATTAGAAAAAAGGTCAATATAACAAGAAAAGACTAAATTAAAATTAAACTAAAATTTAAGTAACACAACTTTTGAAAATAATTCTGTTTTATCCATTCAAACTGGTTGTACTGCAAGAAGGAAGTGGTGGATTTCATATAGTTCCTCTTAAAATCCAATGTGGTTTGGGTGATCCCCTAATCGGTACCTCATTAAGTGAAATGAGGTCTGTTTGTGTTGGAATTTCACCACCACATATCCTATATCTTTTTTACAGAAAAGCTACGCACTCATACGTAAGGCCTTAATATTTTAACTTACTTCAGCTCAGGCATTGGCTCTCCACAGGCTTCCCATTTGTCTGTGCCACGCTGGCACTTATCAACAATATAACCCTTGATAGGTGCCCCACCATCATATCTTGGAGCTTCCCAGAGCAAGAAGATACCCTTTGCAGATTTGTCTCTCCATTTCAGGTTTTCTGGTGGGTCTGGCACAGCTGTGATTCAAAATAAACCACAAAGTCTCATCTAATGTATTTGTTAATTTATTAAATAATACAATTGCATTTAAGCCCAACAGCTTACTGGCTGGAGAGGACACATTCACTGGCTCCTCGATATATGCAGGTTCTCCAGGACCACATTTGTTGCAAGCTGACACACTAAACAAGTACTCTTTGCCTTCGATTACGTCTGTGACGGTGTACTCGAGGTCCTGCACGCCTGACATCACCTGAAAAAGACATTTTTTCTCTCATTAGGTGTCCCTCTATGTACATTTCTGATATCGAATATAAAATGTTTCCAGAACCAATAGTAATTGACTTACCTTGACCCAAGTCTTGCGAGACACCTCTCTCTTCTCAATATTATAACCGATTACAGGGCTGCCGCCATCATGATCTGGTGCCTCCCACATGAGGTGAACATGATGCCTGGACACCTCTGCAACCTTGAAGTCTTTAGGGGCACTCGGAGAAGCTAAATTAACAAAAGGAAGAGAATATACTCGTTATTCATGGTATAAGGTGTTCAAAATAGCAACTTTTAAAGACAGGAAATGAAAAAATACATACCAATTACATTTACTTCAATCTCTCCAGAGACTGAAGTGACATCATTCTCTAGGTGCAGAGTGTATGTGCCTTTGTCCGGGCGGACGCTCGGGGCAAGGACTAGCTCAGTGTATGTAGGCTTTGTGACCATAGATACACGATCTCCTACAGTGAGCTCCTTATCACCAAACGTCCACTTGGCTTTGGGTGTGGGGTATCCCGTAATGGGAACACGAATAATAAGCGCATTGGGGACAATCACTTCCAGACCATTTTTGAATCCACTCAGATCCAGAGTGGGACCAACTGAAGAAGATATTAAAAAAACACAGATTTTAATAAATGGTTGAGAAAAAAACATAAAAACCTGCAACTTTTTTGTTTTAAACTCAATGTGTAGGATTGATTACCATGTGGGTCGTCAGCTAAGAGTGGTCCAATCTGTTCAGATGGATCAGAAACTCCAGCTGCATTTTCTGCAGATACTCTGTAATGATACTTCTGACCAAACTTCAAGCCAGACACCTTAAAGAAAGACAAAAGATGAACGTTACTAACTGTTCAACATGAGGGGGAAGGGCATTTCAAAATAAGTTGATTCCTACATACCCTGTAATAAAGATCTGGGCAGAGCCTGGCATTGCACCTCAGCCAGTTGTATATGCCATCTTCACATTTCTCTATAATATAGCCTGTGATCATGCTGCCTCCGTTGTTGAGGGGGGTCTCCCATGTCAGCTGAACTGAGTCTCTGTTTGCATTTGTGTAGTTGAAGTTCAGTGGTGGGCTTGGACACTCTGAAACCAGAGTAAGGAGATTTAGATTATGGACAGTTGTAAAAAACAATGAACAAATATAACACAATATCTTGAAATGGAACAGCTGGACCAATGGAACTAACCAATAGGATCCATGATCTTCACAGGATCAGTGGCAGCACTTGGCAAACCAACTCCAGCTTTGTTCTCAGCTCTAACGCGGAAGATGTACTCCTTATTCTCAATAACATCATTGAGCGTGGCTGTGCGATCTTCAGCCCGGACCACCATCGCTGCCTCCCATTTCACAGAGGTCCTGTCACGGAGCTCGATTACATAGGACGTGATCTCAGATCCACCATCAAATCCAGGTGGTTTCCAAGTTACAGTAGCACCAAATCTATTGACAATTCCAACCATGACGTTCTGAGGTGCGTCAGGGACATCTGTAACAAAGTCAGAATTTATATTAAAGTTAGTTTTCCTGTCACAATGACAAAGTCACTTTCACCTGCCATCCTGTCTTACCAGGATAAATGCCTTCAAACATCCTGTTAACTAGGAGGTAACATTCTCAGCGTAACAGCCAATGGCTGCTTTATTTCTGAATCACTCTTGTGACTGTTTGCGCTCTTAAAAAAATTAATATTTTTCTCTCTCACCATGTAAAACAATCTTGGGTTTGTGAAAGGTGCTATATAAGTGTAAATTATTATTGTTATTATTATCAAATGTACATTTACCTTTGCAAATTGTACACTTTATATCACTATATTTAATGGTATTGGCTTCTGTTCATACATAACGCCCCCCAGGTAATTTTCTGCATATTGTATTGAAATTGAATTGAAATTGAACTATCACACTTTGAAGAAATACAGTAAAAAAGATATATATTAATTAAAAATATACAATAATGGGGGATAACAATGGTGATTTTTTTTACCCGATATCCCTTTGTATTGCCCCTCAACTTGAGCCCTGGTAACACATACAACTTAAAGCAATATTTACCGAATTTATTCTTGGCTTGGACAGCTTCATCAGTTGAGACAGGCTCTCCATTGCCAACTCTGTTGCGAGCGCACACACGGAAAAAGTACTTATTTTCCTTCTGCAATCCACCAACACAGTACTCTGGAATATCAGCACGGTCAGTGGCCAGAGTCCAGGATTTGCGTTTGACGTCACGTCTTTCTACTACATAAGCCAAGATCTTGCTGCCACCATCACTTTCAGGCTCATCCCAGGCAAGGCTGACCTCCCCCTCAGCAGTGTCAGTGACTCTCAGGTTCTTCACAGGACCAGGAACATCTATAAATCACATTCAGACATTTAAAATACAACATTTGAAGGACATGTTTAACACAAGTTTCCCCCCTTCTTTACTGCCCACCCACAAACCTCACTTCTTCAGGACCATTAGCCCGTTTTGTTATGCAAATGGCCTAGATAGCTGGAACTCACAAGTCTACAAGCACTACAAGTCACACACTCGAGGTATATAAAAGCTGTACATAATCACTGACATGACAACATCTAATATACAGTCATGGAATCATGGCATTCAGTTGAGCTGAAAGTCTTGGTTCTTGTCTCAAGTCATTTTCCAAAAGACACATTTTTGGCATTAAGAACTTAAGCTTTCCTCTCCATGCAGTGTTGGTCAAGTGCAAAATTACCAATAACATCCAGATTGATGAATGCCTCTCCCTGCCCATGCTTATTCTTGATGACAATCTTGTAACGGCCTTGGTCTGACTTATTAGGGTCTTTAAGCCTGTACTCTGTCCTGTCAGTTGATGTGTCAACATTTTGAATGGGAAGACTGATGTCATTGTAGAACCATTCGGCTTCTGCGCGAGGGTAAGCATCATAAGGAACGGTCATTACAAAAGGCTTTCCAGCATCTGTTACGAGTCTTTGGTCTGTGGTCTTGATCTTTGGCACAGCTGAAAAAAAAAATAATAATAACTTTACTTCAAAGTTGGTGTAAAAAATTGAAAAGAAATAACAAACAATTAATGTAGATTTAAAGTAAACTAAATTTAAATGAAAAAATATGTACCTGCAAGCTCAAGCTTGGCACGAGCATCTTTATCCTTGGCAACAGCTCTATACTCGCCCTGATCACGAGGCCTGATCTCACAGATTTGCAGACGATGAATCTTGCCTTCACTGATCATCTGGTATTTGTCGCCCTGGATAATAATCATGTTGTTCCTCATCCATTTAACCTCCACTCTGTCTTTGTTAAGTTCAACCTCAAACACAACGTCTGATGCTGGGGGCTCGAATATATCTGTTGGGGGTCTTACAATCTCCACTGGGGTCTCTACACAGAAAAGAAAACATTATTCAATTTTTTTATTAAAACAGGCAGGGCAAGTTTATGTATTCAATTGCTGTTGCAAAATTACCTTCAACAAAGAGACGAGCCCTGGATCTTCTATCATCCACGCCACAGGCATATTCACATTCATCATCAGGGCGGCATTGCTTAATAAACAGTGTGCATGTCTTTCCATCTTTTTCCATGTGATATCTAGTGAAATAAATCATTAAAATAATCACACACACAGATTCGCAAACAATTATAGTTGTATCATCTGAAATGTCATAATAAAAACCTGGCATATGGAACAAATGCTATGTAATATTCTACGTAGCTATCCCATAAAAACAACAAAACATTTATTTTTTAAAAAGTAAACAAACAAACAAATAAATAAATAATTACATAAATAAATAATTACATAAATAATGTCATAAAATCTACATACCTGGGTCCTTCTCTAATTTCTCGGCCATTTTTGTACCATTTAACAGAGGCCTTCTCTTTCGACACTTTGCAGTTGAATTCCGCATCCTCAAATTCAGTGACAGTCTGATCTCGGAGTTGGGCGGTGAAGTCAGTGGGGGCCTCACTGATTATAAGCTCAGCTGAAGACTTGCTTACACCAGCAACAGCGGTGTATTCACCCTCATCATCCATGGTGCAGTCTTTGATGGTCAATGTGTGCTTGTTCTTGTCCACACGGTACACAACACGTTTGCTGAAGGTGATCTCCTGACCTGCCTTCAACCACTGAACTGTCACATTTGGTCTGTTCACTTTGCAACTGAAGCTAATCATCTTCTTCTCCTCTGTTTCACAGTCCTCCAGAGGCTCTATGATCTTCAGTTCCTCCTCTGCAGAGAAGTCAAAGGTTGAAAATTGAGCCAACAATACATTTTTGGTGCTCGAAAAATAAAATCTGCTCAAAGAGGGGCTTACCTAGTACGCCGACTTTTGCAGAGCATTTGGCTTGTTCACCACGCTGGTTGGTCAGCATGATAGTGTAAGTACCCTCATCTGATTTCTCAGAAGCTTTGATCCTCAGTGAGAAAACGGTGTCTCTCTGGACCATGACAAACTTGCTGGTCTCAAACATTGTTTCGTCATTCCTCAGCCATTTGGCCTTAGCCCCTTCTGAGTTAACCTCACAGTTAAGAACGACTTCTTGTCCTTCCTTCATTTGAGTATCCTTCAGAGGTGTGATTATCCTCAGTTTTTCTAGAAAAATGGAAGAATAACATTACTTTATCGGCTCTAATTCAGTAAACCACGGAAAGACAGACTGAAAAACTTAACAGCACCTACCAATCACAGATAAGTTTGCAGAAGCTTTAACAGATCCGATGCAGGCAGTGAAGGCACCTTCATCGTTCATCTCGCAGTTCTTGACAATGAGGGCTCTCCTTTTGCCATCACTAATAATCTCATATTTGTCCCCAGTTTGAAGCTCCTTGTCACCTCTGAACCATTTAACTTCATAGGTTTCTTTGGACACTGAGCAAACGAATTCAGCCTTTTCCCCTTCAACTGCCTCCAGAGCCTGGGGCCTACCAATAAACTCAGCTGCCAATTCTAACCAAACATAAAGAAACAGAAGATTAGGGTTAATCAGAATTATTTCAAGTCTTTCACAGGATTGTGAAATCTCAAGTGTAAATCTAAGTAGCTTACCATTGATCTTTAGTGTTGCTGATGTCTTTGCACTTGCCAGTCTGCAGTTGTACTCTCCAGCATCATCCATACGTAGGTCTTTGATGATGAGGATTCTCTTTCTGCCGTCTGTAATATGTTCATATCTTCCACCCTCAGGCAATTCTTGATCTCCTTTATACCATGTGACCTCTGCACTGGGCTTGGAGACCTCGCAGATCATCTTAATACTGTCAGTTTCAGTGCCATCAAGATTGGATAAGTTCTTTGTAAATCTAGCCTCCTCCTCTGTAAGTGGAAAAATAAACACATGGGTTTCATCTCAGCCTATGCATTCAATAATCATTTCTTTTCTGCAGCATCTGCAAACAGGAGGAGACTGAACAAGGCTTTTCTGGGATGATCCAGAAGAGGTAGCATAACTTCTTACCCTACTTACGAACATGTCCCACCCCATGTAGAGCATGTGAAGCACCGAGCAGCTCCAGGAGATGGTAACAATGCAAATTTCTCCATGTGGGACAGTATAAAGGCTTATCTGATCTTAATGAAAACTCACCTACAACAGTCAGCATGCCAGAGGATTTGGAGGTCCTTGCATCACATTCATATTCAGCTTCATCATCAAAGACTGCTTTGCTTATAATAAGAATACGCTGCACTCCCTTGGCGATCATTTCATATTTTTTGCCCTTTCTAATCTCGATGCCATCCTTATACCACCGGACCTGTTGAAACAAAGAGGCTTGTGTGATTTTCACCTTCATTTAGGCTCATGAACGCAGTTTGGAGCTCATGTTTGACTTCCTTGATTACCTTGGCACTTTCACGGGAGACTTCGCATTCAAACTTAGCGTTCTCTTTCTCTTTGACCTCAACATCATGAAGAGGTTTAGTGAACTCAACATGTGGAGCTGATTGAAGAAAAAATAACAAGCAAACAATGAATAATCTGTTATCCCACTATAGGAAAACTAAGCTGGACTGTTCAAAATAATTTTTGCTTACGCTCAACATTCAAGAAAGCAGAGGTCTTGAACTCTTTGGCATCACAAGTATATGTCTTGGAATCATCAAGAGTACATTCTTTAATGATGAGTTTCCTCTTGCAGCCCTCAGCCACCATTTCATGCTTCTTCGTTTTACGGATTTCCTGTCCATCTCGGAACCACTTGACTTCAGCTTTTTCTCTAGAAACTTCACACTCCAGAACAGCCGTTGCCTCCTCTTCAACAGTCTGGTCCTCCAAGGGCTTAGTAAATTCAACTGGTGGCTCTAAATATATTTTTAAAATGATATCAATATTAAGCCTTCCATCATTTCTCTACCTGCATCGCTATAACTAGTTTTAAACTGCTTACCATTCACAGCAAGTTTGGCTTGAGTCTGGAAGTCTTTGGAAGTAAGTTTCACAAAGCCAGCCTCTTCCATCTTGACGTTTCTCAGAGTCAAGCTGTGCAGTTTGCCCTCTGCTCTGGTCACCACCTGTAAAATAGAGTTTGAATTTTTATACCATAGGTGACAAACAATGTGAGTTTCCAACAATAATACATACAGAATATAGTAAGAATATGAGAAAAATGCATAAGAAACATACATTAAAGATGTCAAACCGCAGAACATTAAGGCCATCACTTCAACAAACACTCCTGATGTAGATAAAAATAACCAGGAGACTGCATGCGAGGCTAAACAGCTCAGTGTTATCACAAAACCACAGCTGTAGGTCTTTAAAGGTTCTACAGTTCTGATGGAAATGTAGCAATAAATCAAAAGAAAGCTGATGGAGAATCAATATAAACATATATAATATAATCATATAAACATGCTTAATAGCTTTTAAAGGTGATGTTTTCTGTATTTGAACATGTTATATGAGAACACAGGGGTGTGCATTGGAAAAGCCATGGAAATATCTTTAACTTATTTATCTCAGCATAAAGTTTGTTTTGGCCTATAAAAGCAATCACGTATTATAAATAAAATAAAACTGTAAAAAAATTTTTTTTAGGAACAATAGCTTTCATGGTTTAATTTAATGAAGGATTGATTACAGCTAGCCACTAGATGGTAAATACCATAGAGATAATAATAATAATAATAATAAAAACAACAACAACAACAGCAATAATAATAATAATAATAAAAAACAACAACAGCAATAATAATAATAACAATAATAATAATAATAATAATAATAATAATAATAATAATAATTAATATATATATAAATATATAATATATATAAAGTAATAATTATTATCAAGAAATACTGTAAGCACAAGTGTGTTCTTCCACTCAGCACATTAAACACATCATAAAATGGTCATAAAAGAAACACATAAATAAATCAAATAAAACCTTACTCTGTCACTCGGCTCCATCTTTGTAGATCCAACAAACCATTCAACAGCAATACCCTCATATGAAAGTTCACAGTCAAAGGTTGCAGTCTCCCCGGCGGTGACGGTAACATCCCGAAGTGGCCTCAACAGGCCAATTGTTCGTGCTTCAGATTGAGAAGAATCCATTATTAGTAATTCCAAGAAACAACTGCTATTTCTTAAAAATTCATTTTGTTCTAATGCTCATGAGAACAAGCCATGATTCAAAGCCCTGTAGCTCATGACTGCAGGGAGTCTGTCATTAGCATATCGCACTTCAAGAGGCATGCAATGGGTCTGCCAGTCACCCAGCACCCACTCCAGATAAGGATTTTGTTTCTAAAATAACAACAGTTCCTGATTGGCTACTATGCAATCACTGACAAACTATCTGGAGCTGCCAATCACCACCCAAGAAGTAAAGAAATTAGGTAAGTTGGCATTAAAAATGTTAAAAAGTGATGATCACAATTTAGAATTACTTACCGAAACTTTGTAAAAATGCATTACCCAAACATTTTCAACATTATTCACTGATTCAGTGATGATATTGTCATATGTGATCAGAATTCTCACCTTTAACTCTGAGCTGAGCACTAGATTTAGCATTAGCGGCATGGAAGTCCACAGCACCAACCATGTCCATGTGCACATTGTAGAGAATCAGTATGTGTTTAGTGCCTTCTTCCTTAATCTCACAGTCCTGAAAGAGGAGAAGCATATTAGATGTTGCGTCCAAGAATTTCAAAACTATGTAAAAACTGCTCTTTTTCTAAATGGAAAGATTTTATGAAGAAGTTTATGTCATGTGTGGTATAACTACTTACAGCAGACTGGTGCAGAGCTTCTCCTTTGAGTTTCCAGTGACCATGAACATCCTCCTCAGAGATCTCGGTCTCAAACCGAGCAGCCTCAGTCTCTGTGACCTCAACGCTGTACAGTGGACGGACAATCTTAATGTCACGCTCTGTGGAGAGGAAAATGGCAAATGTGGAATTAACTTGAGGTAATAAAGTTGTAGTGATAAATGAACAATACTATATTTCTTGTCTATGTGTGAGTCCGAGTACATTTGAGCAGTAAGTACCTTCAATGTTCAGTTTAGCAGCAGTTTTGTCAGAGCCACAGTCGCAGACGTATTCACCGATGTTCATCTTCTCAGCTTTCTTTACTGTAAGAACGCGTTTCTTTCCATCAGCTTTGATGAGGACGTTCTTGGACGGGGTAATTTCCTTGCCATCTTTGAACCATTTCACCTGAGCAGAGCTTTTGCTCAGTTCACACATCAGCACTACCTCGTCCTTCTCGACAGCTGTGTAGTCCTGCATCTTGGTGGTGAAATAGGCTTCGCCCTCTGAAAAAACAAGCAAACGATTGGAGAAAAGGAATTTTATTTATCAATGAAATAATGCAGCTAAGCTAATCGAATATATTTACCGAGCACATTGAGCATGGCCTCAGAGGTCTTCCCAAGAGCCTCTACTTTAATGAGTGAAGTGTCATCAATGGAAACCTCCTTGAAGGACAGAGTGTGGACCTTGCCATGTTCAGACATGTGCACCACTTTACTGGGATGTAAGCGCACATCGTTTTTGTACCACGTTACTTGGATTTTCTCATGAGAGAGCTCAATGCTAAACTCGGCCGTCTCACGCTCCTTTACAGTAACATCCTTGATAGGCCTGACAAACTCAAGACGGATGCCTAAAAATGGAAAAAAATATGGATGAGATAAAGATACATATAAAAGAAAATTAGAGAGAACATCCAGGTCAACACAAAATAATAAATTGTAAATTTTTACCTTGAATTACAAGTTTGCCAGAACATCTCTTGTCCTCAGCCTCAAATATGTACTTAGCCTCATCCTCATAGGCCGCAGATTTGACAACCAGAGTGTGCCTTTTTCCTTCGAAGAGAATTTGAAATTTATCGTCAGTCTTCAGCTCTTGAGATCCCTTCAGCCAACGGCAGGTCTTTACTTCTCTTGACACTTCACATTCAAATCTTGCCTCATCTTTCTCATACACTTGCACGTCACTCAGAGAAGTGAGGAAAGTAACTGGCAGTTCTGAAACACAAATATATTTTTTTTTAATTCAGATGTATCTGCACATTTCAGTTCAGGTCACTGGTGGTCAATGTGAAACAAAATGTCAGTCTACCTTTTACTTTCAGGTTTGCAGCACATTTCGCATTTGCTCCCTGGAAAACCACTTCTCCAGTTTGGGCAACTCTGCAGTTGTACAGTGTCAAAATGTGTTTAGCACCATCCTCAATAATCTCAACGTCCTGGTTCAAGGAAAAAAGAATGAATTGTAAGGAAACAGAACATAAATGAAATGAAATTGTCATTAAATTGATTTTTTATAAATATTTTTAATAGGCATACTTACAGGTGAAGGAGTGAGGACTTCGCCCTTCAGTTTCCACTGGCCATGCACATCGTCTTCTGAGATTTCCACTTCAAAACGAGCAGTTTCACCATCAAACAGTTCAACGCCATACATAGGTCGAACCACCTTGATGTCACGAGCTAAAAACGACAAGAAGTGATATTTAGAGGCAGAAACATAAATGTGTACCGAAGTAAATGAACCCCAAAAAATTCTGAATGATCACCTTCAATGTTAACACTGGCTGATGTCTTGTCTGTTCCACAATCACATACATACGCTCCTTTGTCTTTCTGCTCCACTTTCTTAAGATGGAGGATTCTTCGTTTGCCTTCAGTTCTCATGGAAACCATCTTGGAGGCTTTAATTTCAATCTCATTATGGAACCATTTCACAGGAACGTCTTTGCTCAGCTCACAGTCAAGATTGACCTCATCTTTCTCAACTGCAGTGTAGTCTTGCAACTTGACGGTGAAGCGAGCATCGCCCTCTGCAAAAGTGCATTACGTTAGGAAAAATTTACACAGTGAAAGTCGACAGAGTGACATTTTTCAAAATAGCACTACACAAGAGGAAAATATTATCTGTCCACAGGTTAAAATACTTCAATAGAGAAGGAAAGCTTGTAGTGATTGTAGGAATAGTTATTAGTATATTTTGGGTGTAAAATTGCATTTAATAAATAGTGCAGTTAGAATTGTTAGAAATTGATATGAAGAAAAAATTACCTATAACCAGCAGATTAGCCTTCGTTGAGATTTCTCTTGCCACTGCCTTTATTTGGCAAGTATCATCTAGTGTGACTTCCTTAATTTCTAAGATATGTCTTACTCCTTCACAATGGGTTATTACGGTTCTGCTTGGATGCAGTTTGATTTCGTTTTTGTACCATACCACCGAGACATTTTCATGAGACAGCTCGAGCTCAAATCGGGCAATTTTACCTTCCTTCACAGTTATGTCCTTTAATTCTGAGGTGAACTTCAGCCTCATACCTAAAATGTTAGTTCAGTTCATAATAGATTCCACCATTTTAGAGATAAACAAATCATGTAAATAACTAATTGATGAAAATGATGAAAACATTCATTTCCCAACAGGTCTACAATGAATACATAACAAAAAACGATATAACACAACTTACCCTCTACTGTTAGATTTGCTGTAGATGTTTTCCCCATGACCTCAATAGTGTATTCGCTTTCATCATCAAATTCACAGCTATTAATTATCAAAATGTGTTTTTTCCCATCATCAATGATTTCATATTTATTTCCAGATGTAATAATATCAGACCCCTTTAACCACAACACTTTAGGAACTTCCTTAGTGATGGAACACTCAAATTTCGCTTGTTTATGTTCAGGTACAGAAACGTCCTTCAATGGGACGGTGAAATCCATTTCCATCTCTGGGTGGTATGACATAACATTGGCCTCAGTGTAAGTCATTATAAAAATCTATAATAAAATGTATCTTAACCGTCACCTTTTCTTGAAAAACAAATAATTAAACAAAAAAATATTACCTTTGACTGTGAGCATTGCACTTGTTGCAGCATTCAGAGCTTGGTATGTCACTTCCCCAGCTTGATCAAGCTGAACATTTTTCAAAGTAAGGAATCGTTTCGCACCCTCAGCTTTGATGTCACATGTCTTAAAAGAAAAAAAAGTACATCCCCTAATTTGTACGGGATAAAGCAAGTGCGCCAACACCAAATATGCCAAATAAAGCATTTCAAGAATATGAACATGTAAACAGGACTTACCGGTGATCTTGTCAGAACCTGCCCTCTAAGCTTCCATTCACCAGGCACATCTTCCTCTGAGATTTCGGTATCAAACTTGGCCTCCTCCTTCTCAACCACCTCCACACTCGCAAGAGGTTTCAGGATCTCAGCTTCCCGTTCTAAAATGGTATCCACCATGACATTGGACATTTTTATCAACTCCTTATAAGTTTGACAAAACACAAACTAAAGCAATCAGAAAAGCCAAGCTATGCCTACCACCAAGGGTGAGTTTTGCAGCATAACGCTTGCCCTCGACTTCAATGGCATACTCGCTGGCATCGTTAGGCTGGGCGTTCTTAATGGTCAGGGTGACTTCCTTTCCTTCCTTCTTCACCTCGGTCTTATCTGTGGGTTCATTGGGAATTTCTTCATTTCCCTTGAACCACTTCCAGTTGGGAGTGTCCTTGAAGAGCTCACCCTTGAAGGTAGCAGTGGCTTTCGGTTTCACATGTTGGTCTCTCAGAGGTTTTACCAACCAGTCTCTTATGATTTCTGGAGATAAAACAAATATACAAAAGTCAAATGGAAAATAATGCTTGTCAAACGTATTTCAGGTACAATTTGTTTGTAAGAAAAATTATCATCCACCACCATATCGGCTACCACCACTCCCAGTGATTCCCAGTGACAAACCAGTTCACAACAGTCACACATTGGCAGATCGATCGATCGATCGATCTATCGATCGATCGATCTATCGATCTATCTATCTATCTATCTATCTATCTATCTATCTATCTATCTATCTATCTATCTATCTATCTATCTATCTTCTAACCTTTTTACTCTGCCATTAACTGTACATAATGCATATACTATATTTATTGCACTTGCTGCAATAAGAAAAAATGCTAAGAATTTTTTTTCTTACCAATAACTTTCACTTTGGTTTCAGTTTTGAGGTTTTCACACTCGCACATATAAACACCAGCATCGTTGTCGTTTGCATCCTGGATTGTCACAGCTTGCTGTAGTCCGATAACATTGATCTGAACTTTGCCAGCGACTTGTTTGAGCTCCTTGCCGTTCTTCTTCCACACCACTTCTTTGTCTTTGCTCAACTCACAGGTCAAGTACATGGGCTGTCCCTTCAGCACGGACGTCTCTTCCTCCAGAGTCTTAGTAAATCTGACCGGCAGCTCTGTATGAGGTTTAAAAGAAACAGGATTCACTTACTGATACTGATACATAATATCACAACCATAATGTGTCAGAAGTAAAAGCACTCACCTTCTACAACCAGCTTTGCAGTGGAGGTCTTCTCTTTATTCCCAAGCTTGGCTACGCATGTATACTCTCCCAT
>JBBIGC010000002.1:411379-449892 GCA_037576955.1 Lepidarchus adonis
GCTTCTTGTAGCACAATGTTTTGAAGCTCCTTAACAAACTTCAGAGGGACGGCCTTGAGCTGGAAGCCGAATGGTGAATCTCCTGGAGGTTTATCACCTCCACCTCCCGGTCGTCCTCTTCCACGTCCAGCATCACCAGGAGATGGAGTTTGTCTTGCTAAAGGTGTGTGGGGAAGAAAAAGGTATTACTTTTGTAATTAAAACTACAAAATAAATTATTAAAATTATATATATATATATAATAACAAATAAATAAAAATCATGTTAAATAAAAATTACTTTAAGTATACAGTACTGTGCAAAAAACTTAAGAAAATGATATTTGAAAGCTTTTTCATCAAAAAGCTATATCAATATAATTGTAAATAACAGTAACACAGTAAACACTATTTCACTATTTCCAAACCTCTCCTCATGTTACTAGTAATCTATTGTTTGGCCTCAATCATTCCTTCCTTTCTTTAAATCAGGTTCTGCTGGAGTTTCACATCCATGTAAAGGCTGGAGGCCTGGAGAGGAGATCTGGAAAGAACCCGTTCTTCTCAAAAGCTCAGAACATATCAATGATGTTTACAAACCTTTACAAAGATCAAACTCTTGATCCTTTAACTGCTTTACTATTGCTTTACTCTAATGTTCTTGTTGCAGAAAGACTCTCAAAGTGTAGGGGACTAAGAGTTTTTGCATAGTACTGTATCTCTATGTAATCAAAGAAAACATGCTACATAATGTTCTCACGTTTAAGTCCTCTGCCTCGGCCTGGTGCTGGCTCTTCCTTTGGCTTTCCATCTATTTAAAATGTTATAAAATATTTATGAATAGTGGTTCAAAAATGGCAGCTGTTAATTCAATACCATTGATACAGCATATTTTTAATATATAATATGCATTATTTGCTTTGTATAGAACTTTACAGTATATATATATATATATACTCATCAAAGTTCTATACAAAGCAAATAAGACATATTATAATAAGTCTTATTTGCTTCGTACATAACTTTGATGAGTTTAAAGATTTGTAGTAATTTTGTCTTTATATTTATATATATATATATTCACACATAAAGAAGACGCAACCAAAAATGAAGTGATACATTTATATTTAAAGGTGAAGATTAAAACAATCCATGTTGTTTTAAAACACAAACAAAATGAACACACACATAATGACGGACAATCCACAATGGACAACAGAAACAGACACTAACAGATGAATGGTTGGACGGTTAACTGAAGGACATACAGACATTTTACACGACTGAGAAACATGTAATACATACAAAGCCAAACTTGTTAAAAAAAGAGGTTGAATTAGAGGAGGGAGATTATTTGTGATGATTTTGGGTGGGTGAGGGTTGGCAGGAAATACCAGTGGCGAGGTCTTGGCTTCCCTCTCACCTTTGTCACCCACGTCTCCTGGAGTTTTCACAGCTCCATCCTCCAAGGAGTCGTAAAACTCTCCTGAGCCATAACTTTCCTGAGGAACAAGCTCCCATCCCCAAGCTTCATCATCATCTTCAACTTCTTCCTCAAAAACTTCCTCTTCTTGTTGAGTGGGAATCCTTCCCAGCTCCACAGCTGCAGGAGATATCTGTTTTAATAACGGTACCTTTCGTTCTTCAGGTTTTGAAGAATGTTCAAGGCTCATCTTGCCCTCTTGAGGAGAGATTTTCTTTGGAACCTTTTTCAAAGCAACAGACTCAACTGAATCTTTAGGCGAGAGCTTTTTTGGTTCTTTTGCACTGGGCTTCCTCTCCATTCGAATGGATTCAGTCTTTGGTGAAAGTGTTTTTTTCAGCTCAGCTTCCTTTTTGGTAAGTTCAACAGGTTTTAGTTTTACGTCCACTATTTCCTCCATTTCCACTGGCAGATAACCAGTCTTTTTATTAATTGTTGGTTTATCTTTGTCCTTTGGACTCAGCTTCATAGTGGGACAAGGTTTCTCTTCTGTGGATTTCTCAACCATCTGTGAGGTAGTCTTTTTGGGCTCTACAGCAGTTTTGACAAACTCTGCGGGTTTTGGAAATATCTCCTCTCTTTCTTCAGATTGCTTTGCAATAGGCCCAATCTTTTCAACCAATAGTGACTCCTTAACTTCTATTGGACATTTCTCCGTTTTCTCTACTGTACTGGGAATGTGTGGACTTGGTATTTTGTCCTGAAAAAATGGTTTCACTTGTACTTTTTCCACATCTTGTTCCTGGGTTTGAACTCTATTTGCTTTCGTGAATGGTTTCTTGGTATCTTCAGAAGTTTTGTCTTGGGTTGCTAAAACCATAGGTTTTGACGTCATGGCTTCTTCATCGTTTTTATTTGTGGGTGTTACTTCTTTTATCTGCTTATTATCATCGTGCTGAAGTCTTTTATGTGTATGAAAATCAATGCTATCTTTCATCCCACTATCTTTCTCGTTTTTCTTTGGAATAGGACTTGATTTGCCAGGTTTTACAACTGGTTTCATCTTTACGGTTTCTTGCTCCTTCTCTGATGTAGATTTAGATCCTTTCTTGAAGGTCATACCAGGTGGCTTAGGTTCCTCATCCTTTGGAATCTTGACCTTCTTAAAATCCCCCTTCTTGTCTCCCACTTGAACTTCAGGTGGTGAATCTTTGTGCTTCTGTGCTTTCCCGCGTTCTTCAGGCATCTTTTCCTTGTGATTCAGTGTTTTCATAAAAGCATCATGTGTTATTTCAAAACTACTTGTGACTTCAGCTTCCTGAATAGTTGGCTGTGGCTCTGTTGATAATTCCTCCTCAGTTTGAATCTCAGCCTTCTGTTCAAGATAAGCTTGTGCGGCGCTAGGCGTTTCTAAATGAATTCCACATCATCACGTTACAAAAAGCACAACAATAATTCACAAGACAGCCAAACACACATCAAACAAACAGTTTGTGTCAATTCCAACTAACAATTTCTTCACAAATATTTTCTGTATTTAACAGGTGGTAATGAAAAATCAATTTGCCAATCACGAGAAAACAAAAAATAACAATACAGAGGATATATTTTTCTTTTATAATGTAACTTAAAGAAACAAGACTGACAAAATAACACACAATGAACACAAAACCAAACAAGTATAATCATTGACAATTAAATCTATGGTATGCACATAATGAAATAGCCACCATACCTTTCTGGACAGGTCCAGGGGTTTGAACAGGGCCTTTATCTGCAAAGATTGAAGTTTTAATAAACAGAATAATAGGCAAAGAAAAGGCAGAGGAGTAGTAAACATGAAACCAATCAGAATTTACAAACTCCTGAGCTTATTTAAATGCTATTTTAGTGGGTTAATGCTCTAAATACATTACCTGAAGTGAATCCTGGAAAATTTGACCATTCAGTCAAACACATTTAAGCAATTACAGGTATAATCGTTAGTTTGGATGGACAACGATGGACAAATGCAGTGCAAGAGTTAAGATAAACAGCAAGAGTCTGTACTTAAAATAAATACATAAGATAACAAGAGTGAAGATATGTGACATAACGACAGAACACAATGACAAAGAAAAGAACAGCAGTGATTGAAAGGAGAAGAAGACAAGGAAACAGAGACTCTACCTTCAGGGGGGGAAACCTTTTGTTGAAGCTTTGCTGCTGCTGGCTTTGGTGCCTCAGGTGTTGGCTTCTTCTCCATTGTTGGCTCTTTAAACAAAAGTATGCCATTGTCACAAAACAAAAAAATGATAAAGTGCATGGAAAGACATGTTACAGAACTGACAAATTACATATAAAGAGGAAGACGCAAAAAGAAACAGATGAAGCAAATCTCACGCCACAGACAGGGAAGAAAACAGTACAGACAGAAATTAACAGAAGACAGATCATACCTCGAGGAGGAGAGACTTTTGGTTCAAGGGGTGCCATTGTTGGCTTTGGTGCCTCAAGTGTTGGCTTCTTTTCTACAGTTGACTCTTTAAACGAAAGCATGCTATTGTCACAACCAAGAAGTAATAATGCCCATGGAAAGAGACATGAAACAAGATGGCTACTGACGTGGCTAAAACGATCACATTGGACTTGAAGAGAGAAGAGATTAGTAGTGACAGATTGACATAGAACACACAGTAAGAGAAGACTACCTTGAGGAGGAGAAACTTTTTGTTCAAGTGGGACAGCAGTTGGCTTTGGCGCAACAGGTGTTGGCTTCTTCTCCACAGATGGCTCTTTAAATACAAGCATGCCATTGACACGATTAAGAAATAATGTTGTATATGGCAAGTGTAGCAAAGAAAATCAATGTGAAAAACATAAAATCAGACACCATAGATGCTGTCAACAACAACAGCACACCATGTTAAAGATAAGAGGTCAACAGACAACAGACAAACACAATAACAGAGACTCTACCTCTAGGAGGAGAGACTTTATGATCAATTGCTGGCTTTGGCGCCTCAAGTGGTGGTGTCTTCTTTTCAGTTGGCTCTTTAAATAAAAGCAAGCCATTGACACAATTGAAAAATTATATTTCATGGAAACAGTTACTGTATTATACCACAGACAAAAACAAAAACGATGGACTGAAAGCGAACAGCTCAGTAGACACAAAGACAGAACATAACATCAGAGACTCTACCTCCAGGAGAAGAGACTTTTTGTTCAACAGGCCTCACTGTTGGCTTCGGTGCTTCAGTTGTTGGCTTCATCTCCACAGTTGGCACTTAAAATAAAAGCAAGTCATTTTCACAACCAAGAAACAATAATGCGCATAGAAAGAGGTAATGTGTTTCCAAATAAAAGTGAAAAGACATGTGGAAATGAACACAAAATAAGACATATTCCATTGTAGAAAAGTACGTGAACAGGTTTCTAGACAAAAAAGAGAAAGACACAGAAGAGGTTCTACCACTAGGAGGAGACCATTATGTTCAAGTGGTGCCACTGTTGGCTTTGGTGCCTCATGAATTGGCTTCTTCCCCACAGTTGGCTCTTTAAATTAAACCATGCCATTGACAGTCAAGAAATGGTGTTTGTGGCATTGTACTTAAAACTCAAAAAATGACAGCTGTTTAGCTTGTAGTATTGTTTTTGAAGGAAGAACTGGATTCTGACAAAGCTTAGTGTCAGGTTGAGGGTTTTTTTTTACAATGAAGAGTAAAGAATGAATTTTTCAGACAAACATGAAGATAAGAATTTCAGCTGCCTAGGCGGCAAGTATGACAAAACAAGACAAACATGGACAAAATAAGAAAAGAATGCAGACGTTTCATTTGCATGTTTAATTATTCTGACTAAATACCTTTTTTCTGCATTCTAGGTTCTTTCTTTGGTTCCTCTTTTGGTTTCACTTTTTGCTCTGGAGCAGCTTGTGGTGATATTTTCTTTATTAGATTATTTGTTGTAGGAATGTCTGAAGACATAGAAACATCTAATCCCAAACTTTCCTTTTTCTTCTTAAAAACTTCTTCTTTTTTAATGCTGGGCCTGATGTCTTGTGATGGCTCTTCTTTGGGTGCCACCAACTTATCAGCAGAACCTTCAGCTTGCTTCTTGGTATTCAAATCCATTGATTTAATCTTGATTTCAGGGGTCCTTTGGTCAAAGTAAACCATCTCCTCATCGGCCTCTTTACATGGGAGACTCAGTGAAACATCTGTTGCAAAAAGTCTTTCATCATGAACCTCCTTCTTTTCTGCGTAAAGATCCTTAGCTTGATAATGCAAAGCCTGATGGTGCTGAATTTGGATAACATTACTTTCATATAAGACATCTTCTTTTGAGCACACTTCCATCTTTTCTTCTGTTTTCATAGTTTCATGAGAAATATTCACTTTTTGGACATTTTGTTCAGTTCTCTTTGGCGCTAGCATAAGAACATCAAAGAGTAGTAACAGAAAGTAAGCATCCAGATGGTATTCATTACTAATCTGTTCTAAAATAATCAATATGAATCTGTAAGCTACACATACAAACCCAATATATTTGTTTGTATGTGTGTGGACACCCATTCTATGGCTATGACAGCCATATATACTGTTAACAAATGTGAAAATACAAGAAAAAGCCACAAAATCTCTGTAGCCAGGACAATGGACTGTGACACTAAAGTCAATATTAATTGCAATTGATTTGGAATAAGCAACTAGTACATATGTAGATAAGTTTTTCAAACTTTTGAAAAAACAGAAAACCTACCTTTGGGAGAAACCAGCTCTAAATGGTTTTGAGATTTAACCACAGACTTATTCTCAAATGGCATTTTTGCACATTGAACTTCAGCCATAGTCTCTTCAAGCTGATTTGGGATATCTTCACTTGTATATGACTGTTCTTTTACTAATATCTCCTCAGTTTTCTTAGGGAATTCCACTGTATGCAAAATATGCTCAGTTCGTTTTGAAGATGCAAGATCTTTAAAGATGAAAGAGTTTTACAGTTCCACCATGTAGCGGTGTGGGACACACATTCAACAGCACAAACATTTAAACATGAAAGCAAAAATACAAGTTATATATAATGAATATTATATTTCTGCCACAATATCTTTGGTATCAGTGGTATCTAGATTTTTCTATATTATTATATATTCAGTTTATTCAATTTTATTTACATTATATTAAATAATTATCCATGTTAGGTTTATTCAGATAAAACATTAATTATAAAGAAGCTAAAAGGTATCATCTATCCTTGCTTCACTGAAACTCAGCAGTTTACTTTTTTTTCCTACATAACAATTGCGACAAAATTAGTTTTAGTAATGACCATATTTCCCCAACAATAGGCTGCCCCACAATATAGGCCCCATTCTATAAGCCCCAGAAAATGCTAATTTGTGTTTTAAAACTCTAAGATAAGCCGAATGTTACTGAATTTACTGATCTGAAGTGGAAGCATCTAACTTGACACGACCCTGGAGATGTTTGCAGCTCTATACCAGTGACATTAGACTGTAATTGAGCATAAACAATTAAATTAACTGATTTCAAGCCACAAAGCAAGAACTATGCTGCAGAATTTAAGCTCCAGGTTGTTGCTTTCATGAAGCAACGTCTGAAATATCCAAGAAGAACCCGATTCTGACATCATCAGTGACAGCAAAGCAGCACAGAGCACTATTGACAATGTTTACAGGTCTGATTTTGAAAAAGGTAATCCTAATCATTTTTGCATGTCAATGCTGCTAATTTTAAACTGAAGAATTATAGAAATGTAGACAGACAATTGACATCGCTGTACTGCAGTACCTCCACCCTCCCGTCATTCAAACGAAAATTAAAAACTCATCTTTTTCCAGCCAACAATAAACCTTTTCCAGCTTGTATTATACACTAGGATGTAATGTAATGTAGCCAAGGGCTGAAAAAGTTTAAGAGACTGGATGCAGCAGCGGCGATTAAGTGACAGAAAATTGTCTATGTTGCTTTTCAAACTGTTTGTTGCTGCAGTAAACAGTACATTTAAATTCAACTAATGATTTGGAAATGTCATATTTTTTTATTTGAATTATACTTTTAGTGAATGTGTTTAACATTAGAACTAGAACTACAATTTTTCTGACCCCCTCAGCCCTACCAGAGGGAGACCAAATGGCCCCTTGGTTTGAAACTAACAACTCAATCACTGACAATTGTCTCCCATTCATTTGTAAATGGTTGGCCCATTGGAATGTTTCACTCCCCATCCCCCCAAAAAGTGTACTCACACATGTTTTTACATAGGCCGCCCTATTTAAGCAAACTGCACCCAATACCAGGTTTGCAAAATCAATGTATAAGTTGTGGCCTATTGTTGGGAAAATACAGTAGTCATTTAATTTAATTTAATTAAATAAAAAAACAGACCCCAAATTAACATTTTGTCATAAAGTATACATACAATATGTTAAGCATGTGTAATATACAGGAGGAACACTTCAGACCATCTAATCATACCTTTAGATGAAGCCAACTGTGCATCTTTTTGTGGTTTTGTTACAGGCGTTTTCTCAGGAACTGCTTTGGTAGTTTTAACTTCATCCAATGAAATCTCTTCAGGCTGATATGGCATGGACTTGCTTTTATGCAAGATTTCCTCTCTTGAAATAATTTCCTTCATCACTGAAATATCTGTTTTACAGGATAATTCCTCTGTAATTGGAGCTATAATTTTAAGAAATATTGTTTTTTTAAGATTCAACCATTTGGCAATTACAATTTGTGGTATTGACTGAAATTCTGCCAAGAAACACTATATGCCTTAATTTCAAGATGCTTCTATTTGAACGTTGTTATAGAGTTTACCATTAGCAGAAACAATACCGAATTCAAGACTTGTACCCAAGAGGAGACACTCTCAAGACCAACCAAGCATACCTCTTGCAGCAGAAGTCTCCATCTTCTCTATCTCAGCTGGCATTTGGGTAGGTTTAACATCGACCACTTTTAATGAGTTTTCCACAGTTTCATACAAGATATTCTCATAGATTTCTTTTCTTGTACTCAATTCCATTGACATGGAAATCTCTTCCATTTTCATAGACATTTCCATTGCATTCTGACTTTCTTCAACTCGCTTTGAAGCTGCAAAGTCTTTGAAGATGAAATTGTAAGACATCACCATGTGTTGGTGTCAGAAGATTATTCAACCAGCCAAACAAGGAGGCCAGATATTCAGATTTCTGCAGTAGTTTATGCTGATAAATTTCCAAAACAGCTGATTTTACAGTAGATCCAACCTTACAACATGGTGCATGGTGCAAGGTGCATTTAAATATTTGAACACATTTAATTGTGAACACACAAACAGAACAGGTAATTCAAAAACAACATGGAAACCATAAAGAAAGCCTTGAAGATCAACTGAGCATACCTCTGGCAGGAGCCATTTCCATCTCCTTTTGAGGTTTACCCACAGGTATTTTCTCAGGCTGCACATCTGCCGGTTGCACTTTGTAAAAGTAGAAATGACACCAGACAAACGGAAACACGTGAAAGACGACACACAAACAACAGAAACTGTAAGAACAGTCAAGAGAATCCAGACATGGGATTAATTAAAAAATCCCAGACTTCAAACACAAAAGCAATCTGTTTAGGTGATGATACCTTTCTCTGATGGCTTTCTATGCTGAACTGATTCAGACTTTGCCATAGGTTGCTCAGGTGGGCCTGTTATTGGCTCTGCCTTTCTAGTGGGTTCAACTTTGGGAGATGAAGGAACAATTTTTGGTTCTGCTTCTCTGCTTGGCTCTGTTGTGGGCAGATCTTTAGATTCAGATGTTAGCTCAGCCTTTCTACTCAGTTCTGCTTTTGGAACTTCTTGGATTGCCGCGATAGGCTCCAATTCTTCAGCCAGCATTTCTTTTACCAGTTTTTTAGAGGCTGGTGTGAGCTCTGCCATTTTAATCCACCTTTCCATTGACATTTCTGTGGAAACGAGTACATCCTCCTTCTTTATTGCTGGTTCAGCCCCATTAACAGGCTCAGACTCTTGTTTTCTACTTGGCTCAGCCTCCACTGCCACAGACAATTCTTGTTTAGACAGTGTCACTCTTGGTGACTCAGGGGCAAATATTGGAAAGTCAGATTTCTTATCTGGCTCTGTTTGTGCTTCTGTGGTCTTTGCCATTACAGGAGCTTTAAAAAAGATAAATGTGGTTACACTTTACTATAACCATAGTGAACAATCAGAATAGCCAACAAGCCAAAGATTGAAGATATCAAGAAATCAAGAATCAAGACACAACAAACACAAGACACAGATTTCAAGAGCACCTGTTACGGTGATATGGGTTTGTTGGAAAAAAGTTAGTATCAACATACCAACAAGAATTTTACAATTCCCGGACATTAACAGTTACCTTTTGATGGAGTCATGGCTGGTTTTGGGGTTAAAATCTCTTCCTTTTTAGAAGCTAATGCTGGTGGCGATGCTGCTTCTGGCTTCTTGAGAAGATCTGATTCTTTTAAGAACATTCAAATTCAGAAAAATATTAAATAAACTACAGTCTAAAAGGACAACTACTACGCACAGAGACAAAGGTGTTGTTTAAGAGCAATAAGAAATGATTTTAACATGAAACAAATGACAAATGACAAATGACGTACAATAAGGTTTTGCAGACACACAGGCCATCAGACCTACAGCACACAGTCAGATCTCAAATACAATACCTCTGAGTGGGGGCGACTCAGGTTTCTTTGCTGGCTTAGGTTCAGGCTTCAGCTCTGGCTTTGGTGTAACTTTAGGCTCGGGTTTTGGTTCTGGTTTAGGCTCAGCTTTTGGCTCTGGCTTGGATACAGCCACTGGTACCTCCTTAGGCTCAGATGGCACCTGAGGTCTAGGCTCAGGAACCAGAGGAACTGAAGGTTTTTTCAGGTAAGACAGAAAACTATTAGTGGCTAAGAGATGGCGCTAAGTGGTCACACAAACAGTGATAAGAATTAGAACAACACTTAGACTGTCACATATATACATATAACTGACATACATACACTTATTACACATATGAAGATAAACGTCAAAACACAGACACTCACAGAAGGTAACCAGGCATAAAGAAGCTGCATGTCAGCAAATGGAGATTATGACACTTATGACAATACCTTTAGGTGCAGGCTCTCGTCCTGTCTTGACCACCTTTACTGAAGGAACTATTTCCTCCACAGGCTTCTTGACTTCAGGTTCTTGGGGATACCATCAGCACAATAAGAATACATTTAGTTACAGACATTACGTACTGAAGTTCTGTATCACATAAACATACATGAAACATCTAAAGATACAGAGAAAGAACATGGTTTTACATTTCTGTGGGAAATTGAACAAAACTGAGAAACGTTCACGATAAAACAAGGACCCAAGTGAATAAAGACGACACAAAGACACACAAATACCTTTGGGTAGACTTGCTGTCTGTGCAAAAGCTTCAGGTTTCTCTTCTGGTTTCTTGGAAACCTCTGGTACTTTAAAGACAGACTCTCTGTTAAACTACTGCCGCAAAGCATTCAGATATAGAGGTTTGGCAGAAGCATGTTTGCAAATGAATTTGAAGAAATGCAGAAAAGCATACAAGCATTAAAGGTTTAGTAGAAACATAAAAGAAATGGCAGCGAAATGTTAATAAAAGCATATATTCATATGCCTACATACATACAGATATACAGACAGGAACTTAATACACGGGAAATAAACAGAACAGTTTAAAGAAGACATTTAAGAGGCTTGGGGGAATTTTTGGCGTTTGTGGAAGTTAATAGCAGTAAGCTTGGCCAGGCACGAGCATGGTGTTCTCTCAATACCTCTTTTAGGCTTTTCTTCTGTCTTTCCAGCCACAGTTTTGGGAACAATTTCTTCAACTGGCTTCCTTGGTTCTGATGGAAAACAAACACACACTTAGACATGCAAGGAACATCTCACAAGTCTAGCTGGACGCAGTAGACGGCTCCTACGGATTCAAAGCGTCAAGGAGTAAAACTGTGGATTATTAGTCAATAGAGGAGAACAAACAGTCAAACCAAAAATGGATGGTGAGGACAAACACTAAGGGGATGAAAGGCTACGTTCACACAAAAAGTGAGCCAAACATAAAGCTATTAATGGACTTAAGAAGCCACAGTATACCTGGAGTTGATGAGAATTCAGGAATATTTTTTTTCTCTTGGATAGTCCAGCTCTCGTATTCTAGTGCACCAAATAAATTGGGCCAAAATAAATAATTTACAACAGAATAAGTAGAAAGACCAACACTAAAAACCCTAATTAAGCACGTTAAGTTTTATCTGTAAAAAGGTAATAAAAACAATAATGTAATAAATGTGCTATTAGCTCATTAATATCATAATTAGAATTATAAACAAATTTAAAAGTTTATAATGTCACAGGTCAAGATGCAATGTAATATAGTTATTTGGTTAATTAATTAGGACAAAACGATGTTTTGTGATAAATTAGCCACTAATGTGTAGAGATTAAACAGATGCCGGTGGTCGTCATGGTTATTACTAGAGTGAAGTTAATACTCCAAAAATCATGATTTGTTGATGGAGGGATTGAAAGTCTGTTAAAAAGCGGATGGCAGAACACTGTGAGGAGTAAGTTGGTTACAGAAACAGTAACATTAGAAATACTACCTGATACTTCACTCTTTTCTTCATAATAATATTCAGATGATTCTTCTTTCACATATGAAAGATTTGGAAATCATTATTTTTTCAATGGTATGTTTTTGTAAATGTATTATTTATTGTTGCTTGATGTCAGTTTCCCAGTCTTACCTTTTAAACTAATAACAGATGACAACTCAGGTACTTGTATTGTTGTATCAGGGATGTCTACACATATAGAGAGTAGAGTTTATAACGTCAGTTATTTATTATTATGCTATTATTGCTCAATCTTTGCAGAATTAATTTAAGAATGGGAATCTGTAAAGTAGATTTTAGAGGGATCTCAATTTCAGAATACTCACCAAAAGACATTGTTCCTAATTCAAATTCTGTAAAATGAGGTAAAAAATAATTACTGGGATTCAATACTAACACCCAGCAAATTAACAAATATTAGCGCCATTGTATTATTTAGTAACAGGTACCTTTTCCTGACAGATAAAGCTCAGCTGTACTCGTAGCTTCACCCACTGGCTCCAAACATGCAATCACGGAGTATACGCCTATAAGATCATTAGTGAAGGTGATTGAGCGTCTTTATTTAAACTGCAACGTGAAACTGATGCTGAGATATTTAAACGTACACACCTTCATCTTCAGATGTTACATTACGGATGATCATAAAGTGACGTCGTCCCTCACATCTGAAGGCATATTTTGGACTTTCTTTAAGTTCCCAAGAGTCTTTATACCATGTGACCACGGCGTTGTCAAAGGACAACTCGCACTCAAAAGAAGCAATCTGCCTTTCCTTCACCATAATGTTTTGAATGCGTTTGGTGAATTGAATTTGATCAGCTACAAATAAGACATGATTTGAAAAATCAGCGTCTGTGTTAAAATTCACATTTCACATCTTATCACATTCCAAGAATGAAATCCAAGAGCATTGACCGATTTATTCCCAATAAGAATAAGGCCACTGGGACCAAGTAGTTGAAGAGCATTAAAATAATGCAAGAACGGAAGGGTTTTATTAGTGAGAAGACAAAAAAAAAAGAGTGAAGAGGTTAGTGAAAGGGGATTAAAGAAGACTTGGCTTCCTCTTCCAACTACTTACTGATGAAAGTGGCCTTCAAATGTGATACAAGGGATAAAAAAGTGATACAAGTTACAAAGCACTGCAGCTTGACCTTCTCACCAGGTGAAGGCTTCTGCTCATACTCATCATAAATTATAAATTTGTCTTAAAAAACTGTTAACAGAATGTAAAACAAGTACGGGATAGAGAGGACTTACCCAACACTGACAGTGTGGCACGGGAGATATGTGGGCCACAAACCACGCGGTAATTCCCCTGGTCGCTCATCTGACAGTTCTTGATCTTCAGCGAGTGACGGTCGCCCACAACTTTAATCTCATATTTACTACTGGTTTCAAGCTTCTGTGTGTCTTTGTACCAAGACAGTGAGATTTCTGGGTAGTTGATCGTAATTTCACACTCAAACACTGCCTCTTTATTAACTTGAGTTGTCTGATCGCTGATGTCATTAACCAGGGTAATGGGCTGAAAAAAGAAAATAAGTGCACATGTTCAAGGCATAAGTAAATCTCATCGACGTACCACCTGAATTTGCAAAAAAAGACGTTTTTCTTTTATGTGTTGTCGCTGCTTTTCAAAAAAAGAATCATACTTCGGTCTGCTCCATTCTCTTCTGCAAATCAGACACGAGTCTAGCCAAGTCTTCATCAGATTCTCTGCCAAGCTCGCGTTCCTGATTTAAGAAAGAGCACTGAGCATTACATTACTGCATAGCAATTAATCCTACCCAATTATGATGTGAGAAAGCAAGAAACGGTGTGAAAAAAGAGAAAAAAAGAAGTAAAAGTAGAGAAATAAATCTACCGGTCTTCCACTTTCTTCTCCCTTCTCCCTTTTCAGCTGCTCAATGGCCTGAAGAAGGCCACGGTAATCTGTGATGCCGTACATGCGAGCGTATTTCTCATACTCTTTTGGATCTACGTTTCTCAAAAGCTCAACTATGTCAATGTCTTTGTCCTCCTTTGGACTCTTTTGCTTTGATGGAGTCCTGAGCATAACAAAAAAACAGCCAAATGTCAATCGTTAAGGTGTTTCCTCCTTTAACTGAATAAGATATATGTTCCTGAAACGTTTTTGAAATTAAAAAAGCAAACATCAAACTCACTTCTTCAGTTTCACCATCTCTGGTGCGGTCTCTTTCTTCTCAGCAACATTCAAGTCAATTTGTGACTCAATTTCTCCATGTTTGTTGGCTGCTACACACCTATACTGGCCAGCATCTGATTTAGTCACTTCCATAATTTCCAGTTTGGCCTCTTGGCCTTTCTGCTCAATACTGACACGACCACCATGAGTCATCTGCCTCCATTTGCCCTTCATCCATTTCACGTTAGGAATGGGATCACCACCAACCTTGGCGATGAAGGTTGCACTGCCCTCTGTAAGTCAGAATATGAGACTCCATCATTTTATTTAACATTAAATATCACATCACAGCTTCAGGAATATCACCTTCATAACATCACAGCTTCAGGAGTTTCACCTTCATAACATCACAGCTCCATAAATATCACAGCTTCCAAGAGAACAAGAACTTACTCTCAGAGGTACGAACACTCTTTGGTTCATCAATGAAGAACAAGTTGTCCAATTTCTTAGCCGGTGCCGGTGCTGCAGGGGCGACCTGAGCTGGCGCAGGAGCTGCTCCTGCTTTTTCTGAATGAAACCAGCAGCCGAAGAGCAAAGAGAATAAATTGATGAAGAGACTTAGAGAAAATATTGGTCAGAATTGTCCCAGGACAACAGCAGTATGTGAATATAGCTTAGAGTAATGAAATGTCATACAGAAATTTGTTCCAAATTTCAGTGAGGTTCTTCTTCATAAGAACATCACAAACCAACAAGAGAGTTTCATAAAATCAAGTGATCAAGCTACCATTGATGAGCAACACTGCATTCGTATGACAAGATTAATAACTGTAATTTCTATAGCATGAAACACTGAATATGAAAGAAATATACTTTCCTAAATTATAGGATTATAAGAGCAAAAAAGAGTATACACACACACACACACACATATATATAATAATACAGGTGTGACTGTATGAGGTGATATTTATTGTTAAATTTTTAGACCTGTATAGTCTATATATATTTATTATATTTATATATATGATACTATTAATGTGAGCAACATACCCAAACATAAAAGCATAAAAGAATTGAAACAACCACATTCATAATCCACATGTTAAGATTCACATCATACCTTTGATGGTGACCTTGGCCTTGGAGAAATTGCTACCAACATTGTTGGTTGCCTTGCACAGGTAATCTCCAGCATCAGTTCTGGATGCCTTTTCAATGGTCAGTGTGGCAATACCATCCACAAACGTGATCCTGGTGTTGGCAGAGGATGTCACCTCCCTCCTGTCCTTCATCCACTGAATTGTCAGTGGAGGAGAGCCATGGACCTTGCAGCTAAGACTAAGTCTTTCACCTTCATTCACTGTCATAGGGTTAAGGGTTGTTTCAAAGGTTGGTGGGTTTTGTTGTTCTAGATGTTAAATAAAAAAGAGCAGTCTGTCAGGATCTAGACAGGAAGTATGCGTGAAGATGTGCACTTCGCATGTTTATTAAACACAAAACAAAAATAGGACATAGATTCTTAGGCTAAACTGCCTCTTGAACATGAACATTAATACACATAGATGAGACAAAGACCAGACAGGACGGGAAAGGATAAGAAAGAAAAGAAAAGGAGGCCCACATGACGGGCCTATCCTGAGACAGTCAGAAAGTCAAACATACTTAAGTACAATTATCTTTAGTATTTTCAAGTTTATACTTATAATTTTTTTTTTAAAGACAATATGATGTGCTTCTATAATTTGTTATTCCACAATATAGATTTAGCAGTGTGAAGGAATAAAAAATCCCCAAAGCAAAGGTTTCTATTAGTTAACTGCAGCACCGTGAATATGAACGCAAATGTTTGTGATTGTGATGCTGGATGCAAAGAATGATGCACTTCTCTGCAGTATTTAGAGTTTTAATAGAACTTGGTAATCAAACAATGTTATAATCATTATAAAATACCAAGAATAACTCACAGTACTTTAAGTTTTTATATTTCAGTACATTAACGAAAGCATAAGTATAACTTCAGGACTTATACTTTCACCTAAGCACAGCGTGTTCTTTCTTTCCTTTGTTTACCAATACAGGGGGTCCTCGACTTAAGTTGTACTCAGCTTACAAGAAGTCATGGTTACGTTACTGGCTTAAAAAAAAATATGCATGTCATATACGGTAGTAGAATACAGTTGAACATCTACTAAATGATTTACGGTTAAACGCAACCACCATGAGATGCCGTGTGCATGATCCTGAGTGCTTGCAGGGACGTGGAGAAAGAAGGGAGGGATGTTTTATTCACCATTAGTGTTGAATAAGAGTCATGTGTGTTGGTGGGTGAGATGGGGGGTTAATAGTGCACTGTGTTAAGGCACCGTCAGTGTGGTTTTGCCACAAGTCACTTCTCCAATGTGTTTACTGCTGTGGTGAATGTTGAAGCATTAAAAAGATCATTTCTATCTGGAGCAACGATTCCTAAATGCTTTACTGTAATTTGAGACGTTCATGTTTCTGCTGTTAATAAAGCACAGTGCTGTTCAATAAAACCTCGGCAGCATCATTACATGCACAAGTTCCCACTTATGTCAAAATTCATGTTACGTCACACTCAGAGGAACCGAACCCTGATGTAACTCGAGGACCCCCTGTACACTTTTTCAATTCCAATTTCAAACACAAAAAGTTTGGATCTAAAGTAGAACTTGGTTCAGCTGATGGCTGTTAGGTTCAACAAAAATGGAACATTAGTGTTGACCTCAGTGGAGAAGTAAATCACATACCTGTAATTCTGATCACAGCCTGGCAGGAGGCTGTACCAGCTTCATTCTTGGCACTGCAAGTGTATGTGCCACTGTCTGAGGACCGGGATTCCTTAATGCACAGCGTAGCCACATTGTTCTTGAAAGTAATTTCACAGTTGTTAGAGCTGAAGATTTCCCGGTCATTTTTGTACCAGCTGACCGACAGCGGCTGTGACCCAGATACACGGCCCTCAAGCTTCACCAGTTTGCCCTGAGTATCCTCGATACGCTCTGGGAGTTTCTTAGTGAAGGTTGGAGGAATCTTCCGTTCTGAAAACACAACATATATAAAGATTAGTCGCCATACACACACCAAACAGACGAGAGGAGCAGTCATGAGTACAGGCCTGAGTCCTGCCATAAAAAACAAACTGACAACGGCTTTTATTCACACAAAGTATAAACTTATCATTTTCAAGTAAATTAATATCATTAATTATATCATATTAATGATATCATATTAAATATCATATTAACGGGTCATTTTCCAGTCATGGCCCACTGATTTCACAATCAGTCAGAATCAGAATCAGAAAAACATTATTGTCCCTAAGGAAATTGCTCAACTCAACTGGCAAACTCAACACATTGACAGATAACGGCATTTCTGTGAAAGATGAGTGCACTCTTTAAATGTACAAGTTACAACGCAGTTATTCAAGCAATATAACTCAAAGAGTTTCTTTCATAATCAAACAAATCTTGAAGTTTAACAACAGTACAAGAAGCACTTTCAGGTCTATTAGGGCAGCTGTAGCCTAATGGTTAGAGAAGTGGGTTTGTGACCGAAGGGTCGCAGGTTTGATTCTCTGAACTGTACAGCAGGCTGAAGTGTCCTTGAGCAAGGCACCGCTCACCATGTATGTCGCTCTGGATAAGAGCGTCTGCCAAATGCAGGAATATTCCCCAAACTGTTTCCTTTCACATTCACCAGTCGACGATTGAGTTTACCTGATTGATTTCAAACTCTGGCTAATTTAAAGCCTGGGAATATCCATAGGAAGCAATCCTTTAGTGCAAAATCAACTGTCTTTTACTTGTGTGCATACTATTGACTTTCTTAGTAAAGAGTGGTGGTTTTCTGCCTTGAACGTTTGTAATTTTCTCATAGAAGGCTGTAGGTATTTTGTCAAAAGAGCAAGTACAAAAAAAGTTGCATGTGGTCAATTTACTGACCTGATGCTATGGTGACTTGCGCATGACAGATATCGGATCCATCATCATTGGTTACTTCACAAGAGTATCTTCCAGCAGTTTCTCTGTCACACTCATGAAGACATTCCAAGATACAAGTTTTTCCAATGACTTTAGTGTTGTATCTGTAAGAGCCGTAGATCTGTTTGCCATCCTTATACCATGTGACAAACAATCTTTCCATTCCAGTAAATGAGCATTCAAGTCTCAGTTTTTGACCCTCTTTGAGGGACTGGTTGGACAACTTCTTCACAAATCGAGCAGGTCCTGAAGGGAACGATATTAAACCAGTCATTTAACTGTTATAGCTTTGTGAAAGACTAATCATTGTTGTTCAATATGTTTCAAATTCCATTACCAAATATAAATATAATAGCAATAAAAAATATGAATATCCAGAGGTCCAGAATATCCTACTAACCAGAAACAACATTCACTTGAGCATGGCAGATATCAGTTCCAAAAGAATTTGACACTTCGCACGAGTATTTTCCTTTCGTGTCCTTGGTGCACTCATGTAGACACTCTAAAGCGCATGTGTTACCAACAACTCTTGTGTTGTATCGATAAGAAGCGTAGATCTGCTTGCCATCCTTGTACCATGTGACAAATAATTTTGGTGCACCAGTGAATGTACACTCCAGTTTCAGCTTCTTGCTCATGGCAATTTGTATATCCTTAAGCTTCTGTTCAAACCGGGCAGGTTCTGAGAGAAATAACAATTGAATCAAATTATTGCAATATCTCTTCATGGAGGTTCATGTTTCCAGTCCTAATATCATTCTGTCCAAACTAAAAATGGCAACAATATTGTCCGGATGGTAAAATATATAATTCTTTCGCAAATATAAGAAATCCGAAGTGATACAAACCTGTTACTGTTGTCACATTGGCATGACAGATATCAGTTCCCAAGGAATTTGAGACTTCACAAGAGTATTTTCCTGGAGTGTCTTTGTTACACTCATGTAGGCATTCCAAAATGCAAGAGTTTTCTATCACTCTTGTGTTATACCTGTATGAGGCATACAGTTGCTTTCCATCTTTGTACCATGTTACAAACAACTTTGGTGCTCCAGTGAAAGTACACTCAAGCCTCATTCTGCTGCTCATTGGGAAAACTGTGTTCTTCAACTTCTTCACAAAGCGAGCAGGTTCTAAGAGGGACAGCAGAATCAATCAATTACTTTTGTCAAAACGGCAAGCAGCAGAAAACGCTCCAGCACACCCTGCTCAACATGCTAAAGCAAACCATTCCAATTCCAGTTTCTGTGTAGGAAATCCAGAGGTGGAAGGGAGAAAAGCCTTCAAAAAAACGTGCAGACAAGAAGACAAATGGAGTCAATCCAACCACGTCCACAAAACAAGCACTAAAATCCATTCTCTTAAGACCCATGCCTTTTATCCCTGAAAATCTAAGACTACGGTGGGATTTCAACAAGTGCCTTCCAAGTTCGTGCAGCAGCTGACCATCATAGTATCACATCAAACCCCGAACAACAGCAAGAAGAGCAATAACATCTTCCCAAGCACCATGCTGCCCAACCCTGCAATATCAACTCGCTCACTTGTAAGGTACACAGATTTTACAAGGCATGAACGATGACATTTTTGTACGCAAGCAAACATTGTCAAGAGTCCAGTGCAATTTACAAACCTTCAACTGCGGTCACTTGACAATGGCAGATATCACTTCCATATGCATTTGAAACTTCACAAGAGTATTTTCCAGTGGTTTCTTTCTTGCATTCATGGAGACACTCCACAATACATGAGTTCGATGTGACTTTGGTGTTGTATCTATAAGATGCGTAGAGTTGTTTGCCATCCTTGTACCAAGTAACAAACATTTTTGGAGCTCCAGTGAATGAGCATTCAAGTCTTAATTTTTTGCTCATCGGTATAGAGAGATCGGTCAGCTTCCTTACAAAGCGGGCAGGTTCTGAGAGAAAAAGCATTGAAATACTTAAGTCTTGTCCTGACGACTGGTATCACAGAAATGAGCTTTAACAATATGCCTATGCCTATCTATACATCTATAAGCTATTTTAAACCAATGAGGCGTGCAGTGATATCAGGTATTTGTAAGGGTTACAAACCTGTGACTACTGTCACTTTCGCATGACAAATATCCTTTCCGTAAGCATTGGAGACTTCACAAGAGTATTTTCCAGTGGTGTCCTTGGTACATTCGTGTAGACATTCTAAGACGCATGTGTTTTCAGTAACTTTAGTGTTGTGTCTGTAAGAAGCGTAGATCTGCTTGCCGTCTTTGTACCAGGTAACGAACAATTTCTGGGCTCCGGTGAATGAACACTCCAGGCTGAGTTTGTGGCTCATTGGGATGGAAATGTCTTTCAGCTTTTTCACAAAGCGGGGAGTATCTGAGAAGATGGGTAGTGTGTCAGTTATTAAATATACTTGGTATTGCATACTGTGTAAGCAGAGATTTTATAATAACCATTTTTTTTGCGCTATTAATCAACACAACAGCTCTAGCCTAAATGTTCACACTAACCGGTCACTGTGGTCACTTGAGCATGGCAGATATCTTTTCCGAAGGAATTTGAAACCTCACAAGAATATCTTCCGGGAGTATCTTTGTTGCATTCATGGAGGCATTCCAAGATGCAGGAATTCTTTGTTACTTTTGTGTTGTATCTGTATGAGGCATACAATTGCTTTCCATCTTTGTACCATGTAACAAACATCTTTGGCACCCCTGTAAATGTACACTCAAGTCGCAATTTGCTGCTCTTGGAGACTGAGGTGTCCATTAGCCTCTTCACAAAGCAAGCAGGTTCTGCGTGAAAGATGACATTATTTATTTTTTTAAATTAGAATGATTCTCCCTAATAACAGTCTTACAAAAATCTTAATAGGACTGATGACAGCAGACTTGTAACGAACCTGTAACGACTGTTATTTGAGCATCACAGACCGCACTTCCATATGAATTAGAAACTTCACAAAAGTATCGTCCAGTAGTTTCTCTGGTACTTCCCTGTAGACATTCCAAAATGCAGGAATTTTCCTTGACTGTGGTGTTGTATCTATAAGAGGCGTAGATCTGTTTGCCATCCTTGTACCAAGTGATGAATAGTTTCTGAGCTCCAGTGAATGTACACTCCAGTTTAAGTTTCTGACCATAAGGCATGATAACACCCTTAAGCTTCTTCACAAAACGAGGAGAATCTGAGGGAAAACATCACCATTGAAGTAAAATGACAAATGATGTAGCTTCTTTCAAGGGTGCAGTTAAATAGTACAACAATTAACAAACTATGCAGAGCCATCCTTTTATACGAACCTGTCGTTGTTGTGACTGTAGCGTGACAGATATCAGATCCATAAGCATTTGAGACTTCACAAGAGTATCTTCCACTGGTGTCCTGATTACATTCATGGAGGCACTCAAGGATGCAGGAATTTTTAGTTACTTTTGTGTTGTATTGATATGAAGCATAGAGTTGTTTGCCGTTCTTGTACCAGGTGACGAACATTTTTGGGGCTCCTTTGAACGTGCACTCAAGCCGTAGGTTGCTGCTCATTGGGACTGCAGTTTCCTTTAGCTTTTCCTCAAAACGGGCAGGTTCTGGGAGGAACATTGTCATACTAATTACACAAATGTGAATGTAACCATCTTAGGTATTTCATATTTCATAGGACATGCTGGGCATTTTGATTGCTTGGCTGTGGAAACTATAATAACCAGCATTTCCAAGATCCAGACGTTTACAAACCTGTCACTGCTATGACGTCAGCATGACAGATGTCGAATCCATGAGCGTTGGACACTTCACAAGAATATCTACCCGATGATTCTGGAGTAGTCTCGTGTAAGGCTTCCAGAGTACATGAATACCTTGTCACTCTTGTGTTATATCTATAAGAGGCATAAATTTGCTTCCCATCCTTGTACCAGGTAACAAACATTTTCTGGGCTCCTTTAAATGTGCACTCAAGCCTCAATTTTTGGCTCATTGGAAGAACTGTGTCCTTCAGTTTTGTCACAAAACGGGCAGGTTCTGAAGAAACAGCATTGAAAAAGTTAATAAATCAGCAATTTAATTTGGCAAATCCATCGCTTGAATGAAAGACGTTCCATAGCTTATTCTGGACAAAAGTGAAACAGTATAATTCTACAAGAAATAGTTGAGCATGTCCAGGTATTTATTACACCAACCTGTCACTGCCGTCACTTGAGCATGACAAATATCACTTCCATACGTATTCGAAACTTCACATGAGTATCTTCCAGTAGTCTCATGGGAACTCTCATGGAGGCACTCTAAGATGCAGGAGTTCTTGGTGACCTTTGTATTGTATCTATAAGATGCATAAACCTGTTTGCCATCCTTGTACCATGTAACAAATATTTTTCGAGCACCAGAGAATGTGCATTCAAGTCTTAGGTTTTCGCTCATGGGGATACTGATGTCCCGAAGTTTCGTCACAAAACGGGCAGGTTCTGAGAAGAAGAACCATAAATCGTTTAGATATGTAATTGCAAGCACCATGTAAACATTGTTCTGACCATGCTGGGCATGCAGAACACTTTTTATGGCTAAATATGTATGGGTATGCCCATACATATGACCATTTCAGAGGACTTTTTATACTTGGAGAAACGTGCTTTGGAATAGGATGCAATATACGAACCTGTAACTGCAATCACTTCAGCATGACAAGTATCTCTTCCATAAGCATTTGAAAGCTCACACGTGTATCTTCCAGTAGTTTCCGTGGTACACTCATGGAGACATTCCAAAATGCAGGAGTTCTTGCTTACTTTGGTGTTGTATCTATAAGAAGCATAAAGCTGCTTTCCATCCTTATACCAAGTGACAAACATTTTTTGGGATCCGGTGAATGTACACTCAAGACGTAGCTTATGGCTCATTGGGATAGAAAGGTTGCTCAGCTTCTTCTGAAAACGGGGGGGTGTTGGCGCTGTGAAGAACAGTAAGGCAGTAAGTTACACTATCATTGTAAGGTCCTATGAAAAAAAAAAAATAAGTACTCCAGTAGTAGTTATATGATTGAACAATGGTTGGAAATCTCTGAAAATGTTCCTTTTAAGAGCTCATCCAGGGGCTGTAATCCTTCAAAAAATCCAAGAATACCTTCCACTGAATGAACATCCTGGGATGTCTCAGTGAAAACTTGACAAGAGACTTCAAGTTGCAAGAAATCTAGAAGAACCTTCAGCTTATCTTCTTTCTTCAGAAATTCAGAAATATCTTGAATGCTCTTCTTATCCTTCAACCATAAACAGACACGTCTTAATGGACGTGAAATGCCTGTGGCTGGCAGCTCCAGAAGTTGTTCTAAGTTTTGAAGAGCACAAGCCTTGTGCATAGTGTTCTCCCTGATGAGGCACTTTGGCCTTGGGAAAAATATGAAAACTCCAAAGATTTTTAAGAAACTGAAAAGTAGACATACATCCTCTACATCAGCACAATCAAACAACTAGACACTGAAACAAACAAGCAACTTTCGACATCTGTATTACGGTCATATACTGACAGGACACGTTCAAATCAAGCCTTATTTTCTACTGTTAATGCAGCATATGCTTATGTACAAAAAGCCTGGAGATGAGCTAATGAAGAAGCATTTGAAGAAGCATTTTCACTTGAGAATCTTTCAGTAGTTTCTTCGGGACACTCCAAAAACATCCAAATATGCAACTTTTCAGCCCCGGAAGATCCAATAATGCTGAAACTATTCCAGGATTTCATCCACTGAATGGAAATTCCAGGATATATATTTAGATGATCCATGTTGAAATCCCATTCCATTTTGAGAGTTCCCAAAGAACAAGTGAAAGAGAGAGCACAAAAGCAATGATCTACCAAATGGCAAAGAACGAAAGTTTACAAGTGTCTGAAGAGGAGAATTAAACCAGCTAGATGTTTAAGATGATTCATAAGATCTGTTGGAATCTGCACAACTGATTACAGAGTCATGGTTCAGCTAAATGAAGTACTATCTGAGCCAGTAAACCACAATATCTGTGGCTTTAAAATCATATAGGTGTCACCTGCTCTTTTAGTTTGTATGTGTCTTTACATTCATAAGTTATCACATCCTCCTCACATCATATCACCAAATTATTGCATAAATCTCATAGTAGATGTGAAATTGGTAACAGTAGGAGGTGGGTTATTAATCACTGTTAATTTATTTATTTATTTATTTAAAAAAAGAAGGTTTTTTCAGCACCAATGACACCAATAATACCAAATGCTGACTCTGTAATTCTTAGGCGAATGACATTAATACCTTAATAATGTTCATCATTGCACTAGTACCATCCTGGCCTGAATTGCAGTCCTTTTCAACCAATGTGAAACACTGTGATATTGCAGAATGAACAGACTACTGCTGCTGCGCTGATTGGTTTCGGCCATGCCACCATCAGAAATCTCAAGTTGCCCAATGCTGTGTTAGCTGTTTAAAGCTTGAAACTACAGCCCACGCTGCAAGTTAGTCGCAACACACTTGTTAGTGGCGGGAAACCCGCAGAGGCTGCTCTTTCTCTGACATACTAACCTCTCAACTCAGCAACTGATTCTGAAGAGATCTGTCCAACTTCACTTAAATAATATTGCAGTTCCCCAATATCTGATTTTTCAAATGAATGTATCTCCAGATGTTCTATTGAATCTTGAAAATGAAGATTGTGCATTTTATCCAAATCAACTGGTCTTTTGTTATGAAGCCAGTTAAATCCAAATGGGCCAGTACCAAGAATACCACAATGAAATACAGCACCGGGTCCCTTCTCTACATCCAGCATTTGTAATTCTTTCATGACGGATGAAGGTTCTGAGAATGAAAATGAAAACTTTTATCATAATCATAAGGCTTATGGATATTAATATTAATGTTCTAGTTACTATAGCCATTGTAAGTCTTATTCAAGCAGTCTAAATTTCACACCTGGCCTACTTTAGCACCCCATTAAATACAAGGGGCAAATACAAAGTATTTGGCAGCCACTGATTCAGCAAGTAGTGGCACTTAAAAAGATCAGAGAGACTGTAATGTTCATCATAGATAGACTGTGAGAGACCGAATATAAAAAAAAACAATCCAGGAAATCACATTGCATGATTTTCTTAAATAATTTATTTGTATAATTGTGCAGAAAATATAAGTGTAGCACCTACAATTTTGTCCCTCACAGACCTGTTACTTCTTTAAGAAGCTCGTCTATCCTCCACCTGTATTAATGGCACCTGTTTGAACTCATTATCTGTATTAAAGACACCTGTCCACACCTTCAAACAGTCAGACTCCAACCTCCACCATGGCCAAGACCAGAGAGCTGTCTAATGACACCAGGAACAAGATTGTACTGTACAACTGCACAAGACTGAGATGAGCCAATCTACAATAGGCAGCAGCTTAGTGAAAAGAGATCAACTGTTGGAGCAATTATTAGAAAATGAAAGAAATACAACATCACTGACAATATCCATTTAACTGGGGATCCATGCAAGATCTCACCTCATGGGTACAAATGATCTTTAGAACTGTGAGGAATAAGCCCAGAACTACATGGTGGAAACTGGTCAATGATCTGAAGACAGCTTGGACCACAGTAACAAAGGTTACTATTAGTAACTCAATACGTCGTCATGGATTAAAATCCTGCTTAAGCAGCACACGTCCACAGTCCAGGCCCATCTAAAGTTTGCCAGAGACCATCTGAATGATCCAGGGGAGGATTGGGAGAATGTCATGTGGTCAGATGACACCAAATAGAACTCTAAATGCCACTTGCCATGTTTGGAAAGAGATGAATACTGAGTTGCATCCCAAGAACACCATACCCACTGTGAAGCATGGGGGTGGAAACATATGCTTTGGGGCTTCCTTTCTGCAAAGGTAACAGGTTGACTGATCTGTATTAAGGGAAGGGTGAATAGGGTTATGTATTGTGAGATTTTGGGCAAAAACCTCCTTCCATCAGGCTGAGCATTGAAGGTGAAACATGGCTGGATCTTCCAGCATGACAATGGTCCCAAACACACCACCCGGGCAATAAAGAAGTGGCTACGTAAAAAGCACTTCAAGGTTCTGGAGTGACGTAGCCAGTCTCCGGCTAGGGAGTTGAAAATCTGTTTTGCCTAGTGACAGCCCCAAAACATCACAGCTCCTGAGAAGATCTGCATGGAAGAATGAGCCAAAATACCAGCTACAGTGTGTGCAAACCTTGTGAAGACCTACAGGAAACGTCTGACCAACCAAGGTTACATAAAGTATTGAGGTGAACTTTTGTTATTGACTAAATACAAAATTTCTGCACCATTATACAAATACATTATTTAAAAATCTTACAATATGGTTCCCTGGATTTTTTTTTACATTCTGTCTCTCACAGTTGAAGAGAACCTATAATGAACATTACATACATCTTTGTAAGTGGGACAACTTGCAGAATCCATCAAATACTTTTTTGCCCCACTGTCAGTAATAATACACTCTGAAAGAACAATGACAATAAACTTCAAAGCAGAAAGACTGCCTCAAAAGTCATATTTGAAACACGTTACTCACAATAACAATGGAACAAATGAAAGCCAGGACAATCTGACAAGGGACTAGTAGCTATTTTACAAGTAATTCATATCTTTTCACAAACCACGAGGACACACAGACTTTATACACCACAATACATACATGTGCTTCACAAAAGCCATATACATGAAACACGATAAGTACTTACCTTGCTCTGTGACAAAAATGTGTGCTGTCAGGATCAGCAGTAAAATTAAAAACAACGTTCCATTTTTTAGCTTTGCTTTTAGAGTCGTAAGAGTTTACAGTTCACTCTATTATAAAGAAGTTGTTTCCTAACTGAAAACACCAAAGGTGTCAACCTTTTACATCAAGATGCACTCAATGTTTCTAAAATTTTATAAATATAGATTTATCGACAACAATATCTCAACTTTACAAGACTCTACCAACACTATTTTGTGTTTGCCTTGCAAAGGTAAAGACAATGATGGGTAAGTTCCACTACTCAAGAGTGTACTTCATCAGAAGATATTCCATAGTTAAGTCGAGAAGAGGCACAATTGCTGTCTTTGCATCAGACAATATGCATTTATGAAGATCCAATCGCAATTTTTCTTTTTGACTGACTCGGTTGTAAAGACGAAAGGGAAAACTGTTAACGACACATTTAACAAAGAAGAGAACAATCCGCTTCAATAAAAAACATACAGATAAACGAAAAGATAAGGGGTATATTTCAACCACCTCAGTGTTTCAGTTATAAGACGACTGCATGTCTTGCAGCAGAAGAAAAGACTCATTTGACCAACATTAGATTTCTTCAGTCAAAACAAGAGACAGTAGCAGTAATATCCATTGATTGATTCTAGAGCAGTTTATCAAACGCTCTTTAACTGACCTTAAACTCTCAGATCAGAAGAACCAACAAGATAGTGGTTTTAACACTTGTACATTTCGCATCACTTCTCTGCAGCTTTGAATATCAGTTATTCATTCCACTCTGTAAGCACAGCTTTAAATAATAAAAACCCATCTGACTTACCGGTGATGCTCAGGTTAGCACTGCAGCTATCAGTACCATGCTTGTTGGAAGCACGGCAGGTATACTCTCCAATGTCAGCCTTGGATACACTCAGGAGCTCCAGAGATGATGTAGTGTAGTGGCTGATGATCCTATACTTGTCGCTCTGTTTAATCTCAGAGTTGGACTTGAACCATTTGAAGGTCACACTGGGCGCATCTTTAGTCTCGCATTCAAACTTCGCAGGGCTGCCAACGTTGATCTCCACGTCTTGGATTTTCCGCTTGAAGACCGGTGGCACTGAATTGTGAGGAAACAAAAAAAACAACTAATTAATACACTTACAAATGATTTGCAAGTTAGAAGACTGTGGTCAGCAGGATGTAGTAAAGACAAGGTGAAAGCGATAGTAGTCCTGTGAAAGTGACTGTGAAAAAGTGAATGTTAGAAAAATCTGTTTTTCATGAGGGGATGATGGAAAGTCACACTATGATATGATGTTCCAACACATGCTTGAAGAACAGGAAACAGAAATAAGCATTTTATATGTGGAAGTAATGGAAAAGGTGAAGGTTTCCACACATGAAGAACAATTTCTCTAAAACTGGATGAAAATAGACTGGTGATACAAACACGTAGTGGTTTATTAGTGATGATCGGAATCTTTTACACCTCCACTGAAAACGGTTAATGATTAGATGTCTGAATTATAGTGACAAAAACATCCCTGTAATACAACCTCTCGAGATCACTGTGAGCCTTGATGACGTTGAGGCCTTGCCAGCTTCACTCACAGCCTCGCATGTGTACTCTCCTTCATGTTTTTCCTTCTTAACTTTGTAGATCACTAAAGTATATATGTCATGGTCTTTGGAACATTTGAACTCTTTGCCAGACTCAATCGTTTTACCATTGAAAAACCAGCTAATGCTGATAACACGTTTAATTCTGACTTTAAATGTAACCTTAGACTCCTCCACTGCAGCAATATTTTCTAACGATGTTTCAAACAAAAGTTCCTTTGCCAAACTCAATTTTGTTGTTACGTCCTCCTTAAAAAAGTCCTCTGTTCTTTCTTTCTGAAGAACTACCTCCGTTGACTCTTCAACTGGAACTGGGGTTATGGGCATACCAGTGGTGACACCTGCAGAACCAACATCTCTCTCATAGCTCTGCACTGATGCAGATTGAATTTCTTGTTTTACACTCTGAATGGACGTCTGAATGTCCAGTTTGGTGATGGTTGTCTCTTGTACAACAGTTTGTTCAAAATCAGTTATAAACTGTAAAGAATCTTTCGTTTCGGTTTTCAAAATGCCAGACTGAGTTTCGGGTTGTGTTAAGACTTTCACATTTTCTGTCTCTATCGCTGGAGCCAACATCTCTTTCGAGGGAGCTATACTAAGCTGTGCTCTCTGGTGTCTGAGGATTGGCAGTGTGTCAAGCCGTTCAGAAGCAAAAACGGCTTTTTCCTGATAAATAATCGAGTTTAAGGCTGATTGAAGTTCGCTCCTGAGATCAGCCGTCTGAGGATATTCACCCTCAAAGGCAAGTGTTACTTCCACAGGGGTGGACGTTGTCATAAGAAGATACGAGAACATTATACTCTTTGGTTCTCGAAGTACCTTGACCTCCTTCACATCCACAACTTCTAAGCTACTCAGAACATCTGCCAGGATTAAGGATTGATTAGAGGCCACAGCACACTGTAATGCATCTTTCAATTGATATTTGATGTCCAAGGAGTGTGATTTTGGTACATCGATCACAAACATGAACTCCCTTGGAAGGACTTGGCTTTCTTGAGACTCTGTCAACAGAACAGCGTCTTTAGGCTGTGTCGTAATGTTTATTTTTGCTGTCTCCGGTTTGATAAAATCTTGAGATACTTCGCTTGTCAGAGTTTGCTTCTCTTCCATTAACACTGCCTGTCTCAGGGACTGGCCTTCGTGAATTTGAGCAGCAAAGTCCAGCTCTGCGGCCTCAAGGCTGACACAGCTTTCTGTGGATATGGCCTTCTCTTCAATATTCAAAGGCTGCAATGGTAGTTTGGGCTCCAAATGTAACTTGCAAGTAAACTTCTCTGTTGCCTGTAAACTGTCTGTGTGACCCTCCTCTAATGTGGACCTGTCCAACACTGACATTGCATGCATAATATTCCAGCATTCTTCTTTTTGCACAAGCGCATGCTGCTCCTTCACGTACATTGTAAAGGGAGATTCCTTTGGGAGCTGCATTGGCTCTGAGACCAAGTGAAGAATGCTCAAAGGTTTGGGCTCTTTTCTGGGTTCAGGTTTGACCCCTGTTACAGAAACGTCAAGAGGTTTGGAGTAATCTGCTGTCAGTTCTCTTTTTTCTTCTGCAGTAACTACATGTAAACGGGCCTTTTCCTTCCTCTGCACTGCCATCTGTTGGTCTGGTTCTGGCACAGAAAGTAGACCTTCTTTGAATAAAGTGGGCTTGGACTGCACTGACATAAGATGTAATTTGGCAGGAGCTTCTTCCAATGGTTTTATGGATGCTGAAGACCCTTCAGAAGAAACATGTGCTATGTGCTCACAACTAACAGCTATCTGCTCTCCCACTGATCCTGAGTGTAAAAGAATTGGGCTTTTTCTGGATTCAGCTTGCTCTGTTCCAGGTTTCTCACAAGTAAATCTGTCCTCAGATGAAAGAGTATCTTGGTTACTGGTCAATTGTAAATGAAGCACTTGATTTTCTTCTCTCTGAGACTGCACAGAAAGAGCGTTTTCTAAAGCTACTATTGCTGATGTTTTATTAGCATGAAGCTTATGCTTTTCATTGATAATGACAGCAGATTTGAACATCTGGTCTTTGGAGAACTGTGCAGCTTCCTCATCGGGTGTATGCATGTCAAAACTGGCTTCTTTTTCAAAGTTGTGTTTCATGTCACTGATAGACAAAAGTGTTGGCTTGGGTTGTTCCTTTACTTCAAAGCATTCACTGCTTTCCAAAGTTGGCAGTGTTGAAGAATGAGCCTCTGTGAGCGGCGGATTCTCTGAAGTTATGGCCGAATGCAATATTTTAACTCCTTCTTTTATTCGAAAGGGTTTTTCCTCATCAGGGAATGGGACACTTTCACATTCTTCTTTTAAGATGACTAACATAGTCTCAACTTGATGACTGCTAATGGCGTGTTTGGGCTCTGGAAAGGCTTGTATCTTTTCACCTTCTGTGCTAGTTAAAGGGTCGGCTTTCACAATAGTTAGAGGTGTGGTAATCTCTGAAATGGCAGACATCATTTTTGAGGCCTGTTCATCAGTGAACTCCAGCGTTGAGATTTCCGGGCTCTTGATACGATCAAAGTGTTGTTCTGTGAAGCCTTGGTTTTCTTGAACAGCAGAGGTTGATGTAGCCATTTGTAGCTGTTTGAAAGATGTTGCCACTGCTGGTTGTGGTTTGGTTGGCACAATGGTTACTCTTTCTTGCATCTCGTGAGACTGTAGAATCACAGCTTGTTGGGTTACTTGCTCCATGTGCATGGTCGCTGATGAAACATCTAACGCTTGAAGAGTATCTAAAATCTGCACATCTTCTGTGCCAATGGTGTAAATCGTTGGGTCTCTATCCTGTATACTATCTCTGGTCTGTCCATGAAGACTCATACTGTACAAGCGGGACTCAATGGCTTGTTCGCAAACAGACACTTTGTAAGATTTCTGTTTTAGTGGAATTACTTCTTCTTGCTTTGGAGATACTGAGACAGAATCAAAGAATACAATCAGTTCAGCACTACAAGAAGCTTCTCCAAGCAGGTTGGACGCCCTGCATGAGTATGATCCATTGTCATTTTGCTGAACACCCATTATCTTTATGAAGCCAGATCCATCCACATTATTGACCATACTAAAATGGTTACTGGGCTGAATATAATCGCTACCTCTGAACCATTGAATAGTGGGCAGTGGAGCCCCTGAAACTTTGTATTCAAAGACTACGTTGCCTCCAACTATGCACTGTAGAGACTCAATTGCTTTGGTGAAATATGGCGGTTGTCTAATTGGTTCTTCCACTTTCTTTGTGTCTTTCACTTTAACATGAAGATAAGAGGTACATGTTGATTTGCCAAGTTTGTTGCTTGCAGTACAAGAGTATTCTCCCTCTAATTCCTTCACTACATTGCTTATCACCAGAGTGTGTTCTACATTTTCTTGGATAAATGCATAAACAGATGAGGAGGTTAACTCCTGACCATTGTGATACCATTGAACTCTGGGTTTTGGTAAACCAGACACAATTACGGTAAATTTAGCGGTGTTTCCGACTGTTACAATTGCTGGGGAGAGTCTGGCTACAAAAACAGGTTTTTCTATTTGTCTCTCTAATGTCTCTGAATATAATTTCAATTCTGGCTCAAGTTCAAAGGTTTTGCTTTTTTCGTTTATGTGAAGGCTCGATGTGTAAGAGTCCTCTTCAGCAGACACAGCCAAGCTAGGAAGAGCTGAGCACAAAAAGTAAATTTTTTATGATTTGTGGTATTTGTACTACAAGAATATACCTAATTTTACAACCAATTGTTGGCAGTTTTCATTAACTGGTGCATAAGTCATTGCAAATATTTAATAACCACAAACAGAGAAAAACAAATTGCTATTATTAATTATTATTATTATTATCATCAACGGACACATTTTTAAAAGGTTACCTCTGGTTTCGTCCCCAGGTGATGGCTTCACTCCCGGCTTTGACACTGTGAAATGGGAAAAATGAATAAATGTAAGGGGCTGAAAAACATATTTCTGAGGGTTTTTTGGGTATAAGAGAGTTCTGACATGAATTATCCATTTGTGTCCATTTTCTGCTCAAAACCTATGAAAATAGACCACATCTCCCTTGAAGAACATCTTTGAAGATGTCTATAGTCACAGTTAACTAGAGAGATCTTTTTCCTTTTGTTGCAAGTTTTTGAGAGATGTCACATTCTATCTAAGTGTGGGTTAAGAGTGAGAATTTACAGAATTGACGTACAAAGCCAGAACTAGAAAAGCTGATAACGATCAAAGCATGCAAATGCCAACCTGTCTTCACTCTGAGTTGGGTGCTGCACACATTATCTCCTGCAGCATTTATAATTTTGCATGTGCAAGTGCCTGCTTGCCTTGGACCAATATTCATTACATTTAAGCAGCACAAGGGCCCATCATGCTTCAGCGAGTATGATCTTGACTCTTCAACACTGGAGTTGTTATGAAGCCAGACCACGTATGGAGAGGGAATTCCTTTGATTACACAATAAAGAGATAGATTGTCTTTTTGCTGTGTAAGGATTTTTGGAGGCAGTTCCACAAGGAACTCTGGCTCAAATGCTTCATATACATCCTGCTCCACCAAAGGTACAATGTCAGGGAAGTAATGCCTGCATATGGACCACTTCGCTTTCAAGGAAGAAGGTTGAAATGGTCCGACATTCCGTGTGGACTCCTGATTTTCTTGGTCAGAGACCTTTGTACTGGACTCGTTTTCAATCTTAGAAGACTTACTGACAGAATCAGAAGGGATGGGGGTTTCTGCTTTGGGAGCTGCTTCCTCAGCTGAGTGAGAATAAAGTTAGGGAAATTTATTAGGGATTATTCATCAGTAAGAGGATATTTTAGCATTGATAAAAGAGTTAGTGTGATGGGAGGATGGTGTTAAGCCAGGCTTGTGAAAAATTGACCTATGTAAAGGATTAAAAAATAATTACATGAATTATTACAATGTAAATCACAATTTGTTACAGCCATATGGAAAATACTTTACGTTTAAACTAAACGGCAGCTTTAAGCAGGATGGGATGGAATGGGCATTAAAAAGAACAGAAAACCTGTAACCACCTTCTACTGTGAGTTGCGCAGATGTTCGATTTTCGCCATTTCTATTTTTTACAGTACAGCGGTACCTCCCCTGGTCCGCAAGTTGCACATTTAATATGACAAGAGACAAGACGTCTCCGTGGTGCATGCACTGCACTCTCTCTGTATTCGTAAGCATCCTTCCATTATGGTCCCATGCAATTTCAGTAAGAGGCTGCCCTTCAAAGCAGCAGTTAAATTGAGCCACGTCACCCAGACTGACTATCAGGTCATTCATTTTTAGAGTCAAAATAGGACTTGTGGTATATTCTTCCATGGATGACATTTGCAGCTGGACGTTGAAGCTTTGTTCAGATGCTGTAGCTGTTTTCATAGTGGAAACCATTTCAAAAGTTTGAATAGATGATGAAGAAAGAGTCTCAGTCATGGTGTGCGTGGTGACTCTTTCCAAGAGAGAAACTCCAGTGCTTGACACACTATTAATGGCTTTCACACTGAGATCTGAGCGATAAAAAATAAAATTAGACATTTAAAAAAAAAAGTTTATACTGATTCTGTTGAGGCAGTTAGAGTAATGTAGAGTTTGCAGAGTTGGTGAGGTGTTGCAGTTCAAGAACAAAGAATGACAAGCAAAGAGAAATCGTCATTAAAGTCGCATTTGTTTTCTTAATAGATGCAAGAGAATGTGCTCATTCATTCATTCATTCATTAAAGAATGCAGGCTTTGTATCTTTTTGTGTAGAATGATTTGCAATTCATTAAAAATTTCATCTAGAAGTCAGTGATATCATCTACCATAAACCTGGAAAGTTAATTATCTATACAGGGGGTCCTCAACTTATGATGGGGTTCTGTTCCTCCGAAAGTTGAAATCTCTTACATAAGCGTCTACTGTGTTTTGCCCTGGGGGCATTCTGCTGTCGGTCCACCAGAGGGAGACATTCACCCACCTGAGACTCTGTATTGCATTTTTTAGCGTTTTATTAAAGTTCACTTTCTCATACCATAAAAAGTGGTTGGCACAGTGCCATAACAATGAATTTCCATAAGTTGAGTACATCAGAAGTCAAGAACCCCCTGTACTTTGTGAAAGATGTTTAGCGAAGCCCAAATTAAGGCTGGGCCTAGTCTTAATCTAGAGAGAACCCTTTAACCTCATGGGCCTCCATGTGAGCTGACAAATCAACTCCAAACACTTATGCATATTAGTTTCACAGTAGTTATTGACTAATTCAGTTTACGTAATGCAAAGTCTTATTACTCACTGGATCAATAGGTTAAAGCAAACAATCTGATGTGTGAACAAGCAAATATCTCATATACAAGTCAAAAACATGTTACTAATCTGTTTTAGCATGATCAGAGAACACACACTCAGAATTAATAGTTGAATAATTATGATTAAAGACAACAAAATAATAATTTAAACTGAAAAAAGAAGGAACTGACCATTGACTCTCAAAAACGCAGAACAAGACACCATCCCTGAAGCGTTGCGAGCAACGCAAGAGTATTCCCCCTCGTTTTCAGCATATGCTCTGACAATCTCCAGCTGGAGGCAGTCATCATACTGAGACATTCTATAGATGTCAGACTGCTTAATCTCCGTATCTTTGCAGTACCAGGTAACTGTCAGATCTACAAAAAGGATGACAAGGAAGAGGTCACTGTGTAACTAATCACAAATCAATCCACACTCATGTTTCAAAAGTTACAGAGAGAGTAGGGGGAAAGCGAGAGAGAGAGAGAGAATGTGAGCGAGCGAGAAAAAGAGGGGGGAAGAGAAAGAATGGGAGAGAGAAAGAGAGAGAAAGTGAGAAAGAGAGAGAGTGAGAGAGAAAGTGAGAAAGTGAGAAAGAGAGATAAGCTTTTGACAGAATTGAGACTTACCCTCTCCATAGACATGGCACTGGAATTTGCCAGACTCTCCCTCCTCAACAAAGGCATCATGTATGGAAGATATAATTATAGGTGGGGACAGTGAAACTCCAGTGTCTGGAGAAACCACTTCTGAAACTGACGAAGAACAAAAATGTTAGAAATAATGTGTCCACCTTTGAACTACTGACCTTCACTTCCGTGTCTTTTCATACTCACCCTCCACGTTGAGTACAGCTGAGCTGGTGGCCTGACCGTAGTCATTGCTTGCCTCACAGGTATACTGAGCTGCATCCTCTGGGAAGACCTCAATGAGCAGCATAGTGTATTCATTTCCTTCCCTGTGGAACTTACACTTGAATCCAGCAGACAACACTTGTGAGTTCTTGTACCAGGTGACCTGTGGCTGAGGAACGCCAGTCACTTCCAGAGAGAAGCGTGCGGGTTTCCCAGCCTCCACAGACAAAGGCTGCATGTGCTTGATGATCTGAGGAGGCTCAGGAACTTCATCAAAAAAGACAAAAAATATTGAAACCACTCGAAGAGAAGATGATTTGCATACTGTTTTGAATATCAGGGCATAATACGAGTGTGCTAATCAGCCATAACATTAAAAACACATCAATAATGTTGTGTAGGTCCTATGCTTTCAAAACAGCTCATGATGTTCTCACTGCTTCACCAATGGTCCTTTTAGGAGCACTAATCACTGCATACCAGGATCTCCCCACAAGACCTGCTGTGTTGGACCCAATCATCTAGCCATCACAGATTGGCCTTTAGATCCTGATACTTTCAAGTTCAACAGCTAACTTTTAAATATAAGACTTATGAATTAAATTTAAGACCAAATTTATGTCCACACTGGTAAAAAAGTACAAAGGATCTAAAAAGTCTTAGAATTAATTACAAATTAAATTACTTACATTTATCTCCTCACTTTCCGTACATTTGTCTCCTTCTGCACTCAAGAAGAGTGAAGAGACAGAGTCCTGGGAAAACCTTACAGTTCTGCAATATGACCTATGTGTTTTCTAAAGAATTTTAGGAAATGTTGTGTTTTTTTGGATTCTCATGTAAATGTATTGCCTTTACACCCAGCTTGCATAAATTAAGCATCTTCTTGCCCAAAGTGCAGTAGCTTCACATTGTTTTTAACTGGTTTTAGTTAAAAACGAAATGCTTGATTCTCGAGCCTGCAAGTTAAATATAAAGTCAAATACAGTTAAACCTTGTTAGCTCTCCCCTATTGGTCCGGGCCCTAAATTTAGAGAGGTGGGGTTGGTGAACTATAGTACCGGGTTAAAAAGTAAATCTGTCCTGTATCCTTTCATGGTGAGAGGCGAGTTTGGCGAAATAACGGGGGGTGAGCTAACAGGGTTTGACTGTAACTAGACCTTAGAAAACCTTATGAAATGCCACATTACTTCACGAACCATCCATCTTATTCTACAGAGATAAATTCGGAGTTGGATTCAGTTTATATCAGCTATGAGTCCTGCCTTGTTCTTGATTTTATCTTATTACTGTGTACTAGTCCTTCACCAATGAAAGTAAGAACCACAGCGTGGAACCAGTTCAGAGGAGTTCAGAGCTCTTGGAAAAAAAAAATTAAAATTTTACATTTAAGACCTAAACAGAACTTTCAAGATCTAGTCATCAGCCATCAGACTTCTGAACATGCTTCCTAAAGATAGGAAGATATATATATATACCTACTTCGTGCCCTATTTTGTTTGATCTGTCATATTTATTTGATTGTGCTATTTTTTAGCTGGAGCCTCGTCTCTGACTTTTGACTTGACTTGATTTTGCAGAAAATGTTTCTGATTTATAAATTTCAGATTTTAAAAGACATATATATGACAGGTTTTACCTGTACATGGCTTTTATGTTATGGCTGATCAGTGTACATGACCTCAAATAGGCAGATTAGTACCTTTGATCATAGATTCAAAGTTACAAAAAGCATGCTTATCTGCTTTACAGATGTTTTACTCAATTAATAAAAAATGTTTTTTACGTGTAAAATAAATAAACTGTTGAAAATGCACTCACTCTTGACATGTAGATTCACTGCGCTCCTGTTCTTCCCAGCAATAAAAGTGTATTCTCCAGCATCGTTCCTATATGTTTCAGTGATTGTCAACCGATGCACTTTTCTTATAGTCACATAATTGAAACGTTTCTCAACAGGGAATGAAATCTCAGTTCCATTTTTCAGCCAACGGCCTTCAATCTCATCCTCACTGACTTCAAACTCAAATGTGGCTCTCTGCTTTTCAATAACCTAGTTTGAGAGGAAACCGATATGAGTAAAATGAGAATTTTTTTACATAAGGTAAGCTGTGGAAGTGGTGCAAGTGAGGAACTTACAGTGATGTCCTTCTCAGCAGGGTGAGAGATGTGAACGTCCTTGCCCTCTACTGTGAGATAAGCCTTAGACATGCTTGAGCCAGCAACCACAGAGTACTCGCCAGCATCAGACATGCGCACGGTCTGGATCATCAAGCGCTGGAGGAATTTGTCTGTAGTAGCTTTGAACCTAATATATAGAAATATATCTCATGAGTAATATGTATTAGATGACGACATGATTTTCACTTACTTAGTATGTAATTGTGTGAAATACCTGTCAGATAACTCCAGCTCCTGTCCATCTTTCATCCATGTCACATGAACATTAGGTTCAGAGAGCTCACATTCAAAGATGGCCTTCTTCTTTTCAGTCACCTTAATGTCTTTGATGTGCTTGGTGAACTCAATGACTCGAGCTGAAGAACAGGAATGGAAATACATTATTAATATGCAATGATAATAAGTTACTCAACTTCTCAAAGAGGTTAAGAAGACGTTACCTTCAACAAACAGTTTTGCTGATGTTTCAGCAGATCCAGCCACAAACTTGTATTCTGCGCTATCTCCAAAGTGCACGTTACGGATGGTCAGAATGTGAGTCAGCTGTCTAGAACGGGTCTGGCATCTATCAGTGGATCGAATTTCCACACCGTTCTTCAGCCATTTGTAGGTGATGCCCTCATAGTTCACAGT
>JBBIGC010000002.1:449992-460281 GCA_037576955.1 Lepidarchus adonis
CAACCTACCAATCCAACCAACCCACCTCCCAACCCACGAACCCAACCAACCAACCAGTCAACCTACCAACCCAACCAACCAACCAACCAACCAATCAACCAATCAACCTACCAACTAACCAGCCAACCAACCAAATAAATAAATAATAAATGACTTACGGCTAACTGTCAGAGTAGCAGAGACTCTGTCATTTCCACACACAAACGTGTACTCTGCAGCATCATCCCTGCTGGTGTTCATGATCTTGAGTTGGTGGAGCTTGCCTTGCACCACAATACTGAATTTCTCACTCATCTCAATCTCAACTCCGTTTCTCAGCCAGGTGGATGGGACGTTGAAATGTGAAACTTCACACTCAAATGTGGCCACCTGGGTCTCTGGAACCTCAATATTCTTCAAGGGCTTTGTGACCTTCAAAGCTGTTTCAATGGTATCATTAACATTAGTATGCAAAACATGGCCTGAAGATATGTATATGGTTTACAGCTAAACTACAGTTTTGAAAAAAAGTTTGTCTCCGTACTTACATTCAACATGTAGGTGTGCACTGCATTGCAAATGTCCAAACATAGCAGTGTATTCTCCTGCCATGTTGTTTTCCACACACTGAATGACCAGCTTATGAGCTTTCCTCTCTGAGAGAATCTTAAAATTAGCGCTTGGCTTTAGTTCTTGGTTCTTGAACATCCATTTAACTGGAATATTATCATGAGACAGACTCAGCTCAAAAGAGGCAGTGTCACCCAGCAGTGATGTAGCATCCTTAGGCTTCTTCACTATTTTGATAGCTACAAGAGAAATCAAATGTCAAAATCAAGGTCTAAATGTACATTTCTGTGGACATATTTATGTCAAATACTTACTCTCAACATTCAGTCTCGCGTTAGCAGAAAGCTTTCCAAGTTTGAATCCATAAACCGATTCATCCTGCGTGTTGCAGTTCTTGATTTTCATTGAGTGAATGTAGCCATCTACTGTAATCTCGTATTTGTCACTGGGTAGAATCTCCACTCCGTTCTTAATCCACTGGGACCCTTTCACATCCAGATGGGTAAGTTCTAGACTGAAAACAGCTTCCTGTGTCTCTGTGACAGTTTGGTTCTTGATTGTCTTCTTGATTTTGACAGCTAAAAAAAAAGAAAACTGTCATAAACAGAAGGGGGCGTGGTTTAATTTAATACGAATAAAGCATGACGTAACATAAGCCTGTACCTTCAACCTTCAAGTTGGCTGATGTCTTGGAGTTTGCCACCTGGTAGGTGTACTCTCCAATGTCTTGTGGCCTAGTGATGACAATGACAAGGCGTCTGACAGTACCTAGTTGTTCAATCTGGACATTGTCACTGAAGTCAACTTGTTGCCCATCCTTAAACCATTTTCCCTCAGCAGAGGGGTTAGCCACTTCACATTCCAGCTCAGCAGTCTGGGACTCTGCTACTGTCATATCATGCAAGGGTCTGCTTATGGCACCACCTAGTAGAGATCGAGAGACGACGGTCAAATTTACACTGGCCTCACATCAAATCAAACCAAATCAATCTGATATACATAACATGAATGTTCTTATACCTGAAACAACAAGCTTTGCACTTGAGGTCTTTTCTCCAGCAGCAAATGTGTACACTCCTTCTTCATCCTTCATAGCGTTGAGAACAGAGAGGCTATAGTGAGTACCTTTGCCCTCAATTTTATATTTGGGACCATTTTTAAGAGGTTGATCCTTAAAGGTCCAAAGAGGATCAATCCCAGGGTGAGATACTTCAACCTCAAAAGTCACGTTTTGTGTCTCAGTACAAACACAATCCTCCATGTGTTTTACAATTCTGATTGCTGAAAAGCAAAAATGCACAATTTGATTATTATATCATAATAACTATATTTTAAATGAATATTATGACATAAACACCTGTATAGAACCTACCTTGAACTGTCAGTTTGCATGATGATTCAACTTTACCAACAGCCATCTTATATTGTCCTTCATCAGAAGCATAGGTCCTATTCAGTACTAGACGTTGTTTGGAACCTTTGGCAACCATTTGTACTCTGTCACTGGGGATCACCAATTTGTCATTATGGTACCATTTTACTGAGCTGACATCAGCAGCAGTTATCTTGGCCTCAAAGACAGACTTTGTGCCCTCCACAGAGGAGATGTCCTTTAATGGGGCCGAGAAGTCAATAGCTGTGGAATAAAAAGAGATGGATTCGAATAGATTCTCAGGTGGAATAAAACACAACCGAGGGTAGCTGCATGACTCTGAACAACAAGCTTACTTTGAACAACCAGCTTTCCAGTTGTGGAAATGTTCTGGATTGGGACAGTGAAGGAGTAGGCCCCAGCATCCTCTTTTTTAGCATCTTCAATAAGAAGCTTATGGGTCTGCTTATCAATCACAATGTGAATTCGATCTGTGGCAGAGATGGGCTGACCACTCTTCATCCAAGTTCCTTCCACATTCTCCTGAGAGAATCGCACCTCCAGTTGGGCGATATCACCTTCGCAGATTGTCAGGTCAGACAGGCCTTGCAGCAGCGTAACTGGACGCACTACAGTGAATGGAAAATAACATGAATCACTCAAGGCATCTTAGGTACTTTGGTAATGATATATTGCAATCTAGATGGAGGTTGTTATGAAAAATACTGAGATCGTAGGTCATGTTTTTATGCATATAATATTCAATTCATTGTATCCACACTGACCTTTCATTTTCAGGGAGGCACTTGTCTTCAGGTCGCCCACTTTGAACGTGTATTTGCCTTGATCTTCTTTCCTCACGTCTTTTACAGACAGGTTGTGGCGACCACGGCGTGAAGATACAACATATTTCAAGCTTGGAGTGATCGCTTTGTTTTCAAAGTACCAGGTGCCTTCGGCATCCTCTCGGGAAAGTTCACACTCAAACTCTCCGGCGTACGTCTCGGGTACTTCAGTGCTCTCAAGGTTTTTCAGAATTGCAAGAGGTGCACCTGGGTTACAAAAAAAAATCCACATTACAGACAACATTTACAGAAATTAATAATGAAGGAACACCATTGGTTTTATAATGTTTGAGTTGCAGACTCTCAAAGGTACAGCAAACTTTCGAAAATGGAAAAGCATTACCTTCTACATACAGCCTTGCAGACGTCCTAATGTGGTTATCTTCTGCAACAACGCAGCTGTACTCTGCCTCGTCACTCATGCCAATTATCAGCACAGACAGGAAATGCACCTTTCTGTCAGAGTGCATTCTGTACTTGTCCCCAGAGAATATCTCTACATTGTTCTTCAACCATTTGACTTTGACAAATGGCTCATTAGTCTCACATTCAAAGGTCATCATGGTGTCCTTCTCTTTGGCATTTTGATCTTCTAGTTCTTGAGTAAAGGAAATAACTTGTTTTCCTGATGGGGAAAAGGAGGGAAAGATGAGTGAAGAAAGAATACATTCCTTATTTTTGTACTGTAGAGTACTGAAAGAGCTTTACCTTGAACCAGCAAGAATGCATGGCTTGAGGTCTCTCCTGCAACGTTCATGGCTTTCACCATGATGCTTGCCGAATCTTCAGTAGAGACATCATTAATGACCAGTTCACAGACATGATCCTCAGGCCAATGCCAGTAAATATGGTTGGATTTTTCTATCAAAACACCATTCTTGAACCACTGGCATTCTGGATCTGGTTTACCAACAACTCGGCAACGGAAGCGGACTTCGTCTCCCAGAGCAACTGTATTACTCTGGATACGTTCTATAATTTTTGGAGCTTCCATACTTGGTGAAAGTGTTACTTTCTCTGGCTTGAATTTGGGTGCAGTGACTTTTCGCTCCTCTTCCTTTTTCTTTTCGGCCTCAGATAATTCTTTGGCACGATGAAGAAGCTCTTCTTTCCTCTTTCTAAGCATGCCTTCATAAGACTCGTCCTTCTTGCGGGATTTGAGCTCAACAGCAGTGATTGCTTCATAGTAGCCCTCCTGAGTCCTGCGTTTAAATTTGCTTCTCAGCTCTTCGGTTTCTTCTGTTAGTTTCTCATGGGCTACCCTCTCTGTTTTCTTTAGCTTGACAACCTCTTTGGACTCCTTGGAGGTTTCTGTGGGCTTTTCAGGTTTAATGACCTCAAAGGACACTCTTCCATGCTCTTGAACAGTTGGCACAGTTGTCTTAATCTCTGGGGCCCGACGAAGAACAGTTCGGAAGTCATCCTTCTGCTGAATCTCAAACTTCACAACATGCTCAACTGTACCTTCGGGGTTCTCTGCCAAAACTTTGACATCACCAGAGTCGTAGGATTTGCTGTCTATAATCTCCAAGTAGTGAATACCATCATACTGTAGCCTGAATCGTTTGCTCTTTCGGATAAGCTGCCCGTTGAGGTACCAGTTGACCTTGGGCGTGGGGTAGCCAGTGACTCTGCAGCGAAATTTTGCACTTTCCCCTTCCATTACCCTTACTGGCTCTGGAAGCAAGACAATCTCAGGTTTACTTTTCTCCCCCATGTCATCTCCACTTACTCCTGAGGGACCTCCCTCATGAGCAATGCGCTCGATTTCATCTATTCTCTGCCCTCTTCTACCCTCTGGCAATTGAGTTTCTTCAACAAGACTTTTCTCATCTTTCACAATCAGGGTAGCAGAGGTCTGGTCAACACCAAATTTGTTTGTAGCTCTGCAGGTAATAATACCACTGTCCCTGGCATAAGCAGCTTCAAAGTCAAGACTGCAGTAACCAAACTCATTGACCATGCGAAGTCTGTTAGCAGCGGCCAATGGCTTGCCATCGTGCAACCACTCAACAATCATTGTGGGATCTCCAATGGGAGTCAGTCGGCATTCGAAATGCACAGGGCCAAATTGCTTAAGTCTGACAGATGTCACTTTCTTTTTAAAGTGAGGCTTCTGTTGCTTCTCCTTGTCATACAGGTCACCCTCTTCCCATTGTTCCTGGCCATAGCGGAGATGCAGAGGTTCCAACTCTGGTGCAGCAATTTCCTTGGCCTTGTAGGTTCCTTTAGGAATTATGAGTTTTCTCTCTGGCTGAGGCGCCACTGCTTCTACTTCTACGTTCACTCTGCAGCGTGTGGTATCTCTGCCAGCTTTGTTTATAGCTGTGGCTGTATACCAAGCACTATCAGAACCACAGGTCTGAGGGATCTTAAATTGGCCCTCTCCCTTGCCACTCTCAATCCTAAAATACAAATATTATGTCAGTAATGTCAGACTGATAATGGTCAAATGAGGTAGCCATGACCTCTTTTATGTATTACACTCTAAATAGGTAGTTTACGTTATTTGCATTAGTGAGGTGATACCATTCATTGGCAGAATAAATACTCACTTGATATTTGGGTGCTTGTGTGGGGAGATAATATCACTGTTCTTCAACCAGACAATGTCAGGAATGGGGTTCCCAATTGCTTTAACAGCCAGCTCAACCAAACTTCCCTCTTTAACACTGACATTCTTCAGTTTTTCAATAAACTGAGGTCTCACTAAGTTTTCTTTTGCTATAAAATAAAATTTTACATTAATTGTAAAGATTATGTTTTCATTCATCAATATATAAATAAATACAATTATTGTATACACACACACACGCTAATCCGCAGCATACCTTCAACGGTAAGAGTCATAGAAACAGAGGTTTTTCCAGCTCTGTTCTGAGCAACCACTGTCCATTCTCCCGAGTCATGAGGCATAACAGGAACCACAATCAATGACTGTGTCCCATCTTCCTTCACCACAATCTTGTGGGTGTAGTCATTAACCACTTGTTGTCCTAAGTAAAAGAAAAACATGTTCATCTTACCTCAAATATCAGAACTCCAAATGAATCTCTTATTGCCTTCAGTAATTGTAGGTTCCTTCTACTCACCATTATGGAACCAGAAAGTGTCAGGCATGGGCCTACCAACAACTTTCAGGTCAAATCTTGCTGTTTGACCCTCAGAGCACCTACATGATGATGGCTTTGTGACAAATACAGGCTTATAAAGCCTCTCAAGCTGGGCTTCATCAGTCTCATCTAGCCTACGGGCAGGTGAGCGTCCAGGAGAACGACTTGTTGAACGTGGAGATGTGGACCTAAAATGCAAGAAAACCATAGGAAAAAAGACGGTGTCATCAGATATCTATATCCTGTATGTTCAGTAAGCTTTTCTGAGAAAAAAGGAATATTATCGCATAATCATCAAATAGAACAGACCTTATTCTCTGAACAGCTTCTGGCTGATGGTACTGTGTCGGTGGAGCAGTTGCTTCTACAAACAGCTTCCCAGAGCTGACAGCATTACCCTTCATGTTGCTAATCAAAGCAGTGTAGACACCCTCATCTTCTGGGCGCACCACAGGAAGGCGCAGACTGGCTCTGCCGTCCTGAAGAACCTCGACCTGATAATGGTCTCCATGCTTGATACGCTTGCCATCTTTGTACCATGCAATCTGTAAAATGTAAATATTGAGAAATGAAGAAGATGAACACTTGGTGTAGAGAAATGCATTGTTATAAATTCGGTTTCTCTCATTTATATATTGTCACCAACCTTAGGAAGTGGAGTTCCTGCCATTTTGAAGTGGAATGTGGCACTCATGCCTTCCCTGAGTCTGTAACTTTTCACAGGAATGTTGAAGACTGGGGACACAGCCTCATGCTCAGAAACGCTCACATCCACCTGCTCCCCATCCTCGATCACCAGTTCCTGGTAGCTAATCTTAAGAAGACGTAACTCGATCTCATAGATAAACCTCTGCTCAACAGCAGATATTTGGAAATCCTGTGAAAATGTAAAGTACTTTTAAAAGCAGTTTATTGTCAATACAACAATATACACAGTACACAGTGTATTAAAATACACTTCCCTCAATATGCGTTTATAAAGAATGAAAAATAAAAAATTGAAAAATATGTAAAATATAGAAAATTATCCTTAAATACAAGTCTAAACAATACGTATAAATATATAAAAATACATATAAATGTTTAAAGAAATCTCTGTAGACTCGACATTAAACAAACAGACAACAAGGGACATAAGATATTTTAAAGTAACGTGCATCATGCAAATAAAATAAGTGCTATAATTATATTTACAATACAAGTGTTTCAGGTATTTGTATTTTTGTATCTGATAAGTGTTGTTTAGTTATTTATATGCTCTATTTATGCTCTTTGTTTACACTGACAGGGGTGTGGGGGCGGAACACTAGTTTCATTGCATCAGTGTAAAAATCGGTGCAAATGACAATAAATATTCTATTCTATTCTATTATTTTATTCTATTATTCTATTCTATTCTATTATTCTATTCTATTATTCTATTCTATTATTCTATTCTATTATTTTATTCTATTATTTTATTCTATTCTATTATTCTATTCTATTCTATTCTATTGTTTTATTCTATTATTCTAGTCTATTCTATTATTCTATTCTATTCTATTATTTTATTCTATCATTCTATTCTATTCTATTCTATTATTCTATTCTATTCAATTCTATTATTCTATTCTATTATTTTATTCTATTATTCTATTCTATTCTATTCTATTCTATTCTATTCTATTCTATTCTGTTCAGACAGGTGCAAAATGAACACGTGCAAATTAAACAGGGCGTAAACAGGTGTGGATGTGCAAATGAAAGGCAAAATTGCATGAGGGTGACAGTGTGAAAGTCTTTCTAAGTTTGTGTTGTGTTGTACACAGTTAGTTACAAAAATCAAGAGCTTTGTTTGAAGCAATGAGACAGCTTTAGCTAAACATACTTGCTCAGATGTAAAGGACTGCATCATTTGTGCTTGCTGAGCCATCCTTTTCTGAATGAGTATTAGTTCTTTTTCAGGTTCACTTATAACTTTAGGGGCCACGTCGGCCACTTTGGGCTGCTCCACTGTTGTAGTCACTTCCGTCTTGTATGTCATTTCCTGTTCCTTCATGTAAGATTCATATGCATCTGTAAAATATTGGGAAAAAATATTTTAGGTTATTTTGAATATATGGATATTTTGGATAAATAAACATTTTTACATAACTGCATATATTCCTGGGTTAGCAGTATTACAATTTCAGTATGACCAACCTTCATCAAGCAGCATGGACGAGGCAGATACCTCTCCAAGCTGATTTCTGGCAAACACAGTGTATTCTCCAGCATCATCAGAGAAGGTCATGGAGATCTCCAGTTTGCAGTGACCTGTTTCCTTATTGTAGGCTACTCTATATCTGTCAAAGATACAATAAACAGCAAAGAATTAGCATATGCACTTCAGTTTTTCATTTTATTTTATTTATAGGCGCCTTTCAAGACACTTATATATGCCTTACAAATCAGGAGACTACACCAGTACATTAACTATAGTAATAACAATAAAATGTGATAAAAAAAATATCAGCAATAAAATGAAAGGAAAGGAAAGGAATTAAAAAAGTAAAGGAAAAGTAAGGAAATGAAAAAGAAAAGAAAGGAAATAAAGGAAAGGAAAGGAAAGATAAGGAAAGGAAATAAAAAGAAATGAAAGGAAAGAATATGAAAGGAAAGAATATGAAAGGAAATAAAAAGAAAGGAAAGGAAAAATAAGTAAAGGAAATAAAAAGAAATGAAAGGAAAGAAAAAGAAAGGAAAGGAAATAAAAAGAATGGAAAGGAAGTAAAAAGAAAGGAAAGGAAAAATAAGTAAAGGAAATAAAAAGAAATGAGAAAGGAAAGAAAAAGAATGGAAAGGAAGTAAAAAGAAAGAACATGTAATAAAAGGAAAGAAAATGAAAATTATAATAATTTTAACCTATTTTTAGTCTTCTAAAAATACCTATATCCAGTGGTAAGTGGAACTCCACTCTTCTTCCAGTAGATGTGGGGTTTAGGGCTGCCTCCAATCTGACATTCAAAGACAACACTGCCACCTTCTACCAGTTTCTGAACTGTTGGCTTCTTCACAAAGAAAGGAGCCACAGCTGCTCCAGGTTCCACAGTCTCAGATACTGCACTCACTTCCGACATGGTCTCTTCTCTGGCTTCAATTCTGATGATAAGTACAATTCATTATACAATTTCAGTTCAGCATGATTTTCAACCTGTTTTTCCATAAGAAAATGACATTAAGCATAAAATAAGAGCATCACAAGTTTACTCACTGCCGTTCTTGGGCTGACATTTCAATATGTTCAGAAACAGCGGTCAGATCCTCCCTGCTCTCAATTTCCTCAGAAACTTACAAAAAACAAACAAAAAAAAAACAATTAATCTGTGTGATCAAAAGCTTCCCGTGTTTAAAGTGACTTATCACATGATTCTTACCTTTCACAAGGAGGTAGCAGGAGGTGCTGATTGTTCCAGCTTCACTGGTAGCGGTGCAAGTGAATCGACCGCTGTCCTCAGCAAAGGCCTCACGAATCACTAAGCGGGCGAAGCTCTTCTCATATGTAATCTGGAAGTCAATGGAGCTCTCGATCCTGTAGTCTTCTCTGAACCACATAATGCCAGGGGTGGGGTGTCCTGAGATCTGGCACTCCAGAGACACAGACTCCCCCTCAGTTACAGTCATGTTCTTCAAACCCTAATAATAAATAAAAGGAATAAAAGTTATTGTTCAAAAGAAACATTTTTTTTTACAAATTTTACAAATCAGAATCAGAAAAAACTTGATTAATGAGATGCTACAGCTGCACAGACAGACAGAGAGAGTAATAAAATAAAATAAAATAAAATTTAATTAAATGAAATTAAATCAAATTAAATGAAATTAAATACTTAAATTAAATACAAATTTTAAATGTTATGTATGGCTACAAGTATTCCTTGCTGTGTTAAAGGGAATGTTTAAAATTCCAGCCAAAATAATATTTACAAAAATTAACTACTGTTGTATCTACAGGATCCATTACATCCTGGTCGCCTTCCAGCAGACGTTTCAAATCCAAAGACAAAGATTTAGAAAGTTTCTACTCTTCAGCCATTTCCATGCTAAATGCTGCCAAGTTAATCTAATGCACTTAATTATTTCAGCACTGTCATGTTTATATTTCTATTTGTTTACATGGTTCTTTTTTAAAAAGAAGCATATTTATAATAGTTTTGCCATAGTTATAATTCTACTTATAAGAATAGTTAAAAATGTCTGATCCCATTTATACTTTTATATTTTTAACTTATGGAACTTTCTTGCACTCAGAAAACGGAACCGTAAAAATTTAATTGCACAGTGACTTCAATGACAATACAGAGATTCTGATTCTGATTCTGAAACAGGCCTTCACACTTACTACAGTGATGTATCAATTAGACTTTTTGGAAAACTTCTGTGGCTAATGAT
>JBBIGC010000002.1:481671-555386 GCA_037576955.1 Lepidarchus adonis
ACCCATCCACAAAACCCCTCGCTCCCCCACCCATCCACAAAACTCCTCGCTCCCCCACCCATCCACAAAACCCCTCGCTCCCCCACCCATCCACAAAACCCCTCGCTCCCCCACCCATCCACAAAACTCCTCGCTCCCCTGCACATCCAGAAAATCCCTCGCTCCCCTGCACATCCACAAAACTCCTCGCTCCCCTGCACATCCAGAAAATCCCTCGCTCCCCTGCACATCCACAAAACTCCTCACTCCCCCTCCTATCCAGAAAACCCCTTGCTCTCCTGCACATCTAGAAAACCCCTCGCTCCCCCAACACACCCAGAAAACCCCTTTCAAGAACTTTCAAGATATTGAAGTATATATTTTGTATCGTGATATAGCTTAAAAATATTGTGTTTTTATTTTCATGTTACAGTATATCGCCCAGCCCTACCTGGAAGTATGCAAAAAATGAGATAAAATGTAGGAGGAAGCTATGTTGTTTTAAACGTATTTCTCCTGATTATGTTGTGGGAAGACTCTTCTTATGGTGGATTCAGGAAGCATCAGGGTTATAAAGCGAATAACCAGTTTTCCTTCACTCTTTTGTTACGGCCTGACACTAGCCAGACCATACCAGGTGTGATAGTCAGATGTCCATAGTGTAGACTGGTTGATTATGTCTGGCTGAGAAGAGAACACAGACAGATTTCAGTGCTGAAACATGCTTTATTGAATCAATAATAATACTCAAGGAGGTTGCATTTATAAATAATACTACAATCCTAAATAAAAATCAAACCAAAGTGTAGGGCCTGTTGTTAATATACTGATTTGTTTCTTTGCACAGTAGATGTTGTTACTGTGGTACACTTGCTTGATGTTTGCCCACACACCGTCAATGTGAGTACTAATACTAACACACAAACACACAATGCAACAAAGCAATCCTCCAAGAGGAGGCTCTACCTCTGCAAGGAAGTACAAGACAGACTTTCCATAATGGCCAGGTGATGTTAATTTCGAAAGTGCATTCTAGTAGTCCCTTGCCAGAAACAGAGCACGTTTAACATTTTAGCTCATGAAGTGCAGGCCGCTCGCACTTTGAGCATGTCATTGAAATGGTAGTATGACATAGTCAGTCTGAACACAAGGCCTAGTCGTGCTGCTTACACGAGGGTAAGATGCAAACAGCACTCAAGGTCTTATGGTCAAGTTATAAATTCATATGAGTATGGAAATATCACTGCATGTGCATACACACAGTGTATGACCTTAACTCTCAGATCTAGTAGAACTTCAGCAGGGAGCCTCTCTACCTGCTGAGGCAATCTTAGGACTTCAACGTACTGTTGAGGCACAGAGTTTAGTTTCAGGTTTAACAGGGTATTCGTTCCATGAGAAACTTTCTCCTGATAAACAAGTAGTTCCACTTGTTTCAGTTAATATTGTCATAAATAAAAATTCATACATTTCCCATAACCGTTAAATTCGGCTATATACATTATGTACATGTCACAGAAAAATGGATCAAAAATCCTAGTCATAATCATCCAATATAGCACATTTTATAACAACTTTAGACTTTTGTCTAGTTCGGCATAAATTAATGTCAAGTTTGGTATAAAAATAGATATATTTACAGGAACAGATATCCAGGCATTTATCAAGTTAATATTATTCGCTTATTCAATATATAAAAAGGCACTTAATGAGGAAACGGGGATCGAATTGATCATTATTCGTTTTACAGTGATCGAATGCTGATGGTGACGGTTGCTGTGTCAGATCCATGCTCGTTGGAAAGTTTCAGGGTGTAAACCCCAGCATCACTCTCCTTGACACCAGTGATGATGAGTGTGGTCAAGTCCTCTGTTGTCTCAATGTGGAACCTTCCGCTCTCTTCAGCAGTTGGAAGTGTCTTTCCAGCACGGGACCACTCAATGTGAGGTAAAGGGTCTCCCAAGAAAGCGCAGGCTACGGTCAAAACCTTTCCAGTTTCAATGCTGATATCTTCTGGGAGGGCTTCGATTCTTGGGGCTACACCTTTTAAGCAGACAAACAGTCGGTAATATAGAAAAGCATTTCAATAATACTCTGTATACCTTGAGGAAGAGACTTACCTTGACCACTGTGCAATGCAGCTCTAAGTGAAGATCCCTCTGCATGTGAGTGACTTGACATTACACTGCTTGAGCTCATAGCATACACAGATTCAGAAGTCACGGAGGACATGCTCGACATAGACATTGTTTCACATTTCATTTCAGCCATGGTGGAACTGCTAAAGGACGTCTCCTGCATTGTGCTCTCCATGTGGATGGATTTTGCGGAGAAACTTTCATGCATGCTGCTGACGGTAGCACTCTCCCTCATAAACATTTCAGCCTCTTCATGGATTTTGGAGGATACTGATTCTGTAAAATTAGAGAATGTTCTATTAGAATAGAATAGAATAGAAAAGAATAGAATAAAATAGAATAGAATGGAAAAGAATGGAATAGAATAAAATAGAATAGAATAGAATGGAAAAGAATAGAATAGAATAGAATGTAATTGAATGTAATAGAATGGAATAGAATAGAATGGAAAAGAATGGAATAGAATAGAATGGAATAGAATAGAATGGAAAATAATAGAATAGAATGTAATAGAATGGAATAAAATAGAATAGAATAGAATGGAAAAGAATAGAATAGAATGGAAAAGAATAGAATAGAATGTAATTGAATGTAATAGAATGGAATAGAATAGAATAAAATAGAATGGAATAGAATGAAAAAGAATGGAATAGAATAGAATGGAAAAGAATAGAATAGAATAGAATAGAATAGAATAGAATAGAATAGAACTGTATTGATCCCCTGCTGGAGAAATTCATTTGTTACAGCAGCTGAGAAGAGAAAAGCCACGGGACAATACATAGCAGGAGGATTAAAAAAAAAACAATAATATAATGTATATATTTACAGTTGTGCTCATAAGTTAACATATCCCAGAATTTGATTTATTAGAGAATATGAATGATAACACAAAAACTTTTCTTTCACTCATGGTTTGTGTTTGAATGAGGCCATTTATTATCAATCAACTATCTACTCTTTTAAAATCATATTGACAACGCAAACTACCCAAATGACCCTGATCATTTTACACACCCTGGTGATTTAGCCTGATAACATGCACACAACTTGGATCGGTTTGATTGTAATTAGCGAGTGTGTAGTTTCTGGACTCCTGACAGACTTGGATCTTTCACTAAGGTTTTTTGGATTTTAAGTCATGGGGAAAGCAAAAGAATTGTGAAAGGATCTGCGGGAAAAGGTAGTTGAACTCTATAAAACAGGAAAGGAATATAAGACAATATCAAAGGAATTGAAAATGCCAATCAGCAGTGTTCAAACTCTAATTAAGAAGTGGAAAATTAGGGGTTCTGTTGAAACCAAACCACGGTCAGATAGGTCAACTAAAATATCAATCAAAACTGCCAGGAAAATTGTAATTGAACAATAACAACTACAAAACTTTATTGCAGCAATATAGTGGAAAAATACAGATTTCACTTGCGTCTATTAGTATTTGTATTTGGGTGGTTAGACATGAGTCATTAAGATGTGAGAAAATCTTCAAACTTTACCTTCAGAGGCCTCAGCTTTGACTTGTTGAAGGATCTTCGAGGGTGCCTCCTTTGAAGGAGTTGGTGATTTCAGTGTAAGTGGGGATTTGACCCTTTTGGGTGATGTTATTGGCTCAGGAGACTTGGCTGTCAGAGGAGATTTGACCCTTTGAGGAGAGGTGAGAGGCTCAGGTGATTTCATACTGGTTGGTGATTTAACCCGTAGAGGAGATGTCACTGGCTCTGGAGATTTTGTGCTTGATGGAGATTTAACTCTCAGAGGTGAGCTTATTGGCTCTGGTGATTTCACTCTTGGGGGAGATGTGATTGGTTCAGGAGATTTCAGGCCTGTAGGAGACTTAACTCTTAGAGGTGAGGCAACTGGTTCTGGAGACCTAATTGGTGTTGGAGATTTCACTCCCAGAGGGGAAGTCGTGGCTTCAGGAGACTTCACTCTTGAAGCAGCAACACCAGGTTCAGGAGACTTGACTCTTAATGGGGATTTAACACCAAATGGTGATTTAACCCGAGGTTCAGGGGACTTGACACCAGTGGGTTCTGGTGATTTCACTGAGGATTCTGGTGATTTCACTGAGGGTTCTGGTGATTTTACTGAAGGCTCTGGAGACTTAACTGATGGCACTGGTGATGCAACAGAAGGTATAGGAGATTTTACAGAGGGTTCTGGTGTTGCAGAAGGTTCTGGTGATTTCACTATTGGCTCAGGGGATTTAATTTGTGGAGAAGGTGCAACAACCTCCTCCTTTGGTGCGGGTTTTGAAATGGTCAAGGTAAACTTTGCCTCTTGCCTTCCCTCCGAATTTTCCACCACTACAGTGTAGCTACCTTCATCAGAATACTCTACTGAAGTTATTTCCAGTGTAGACTTGTACTGTGTTGTTGTCACACATACACGATGGGAAGTTACAATGGCACGGCCTTCATACAGCCATGTGACGCTTGGTGCTGGCTCACCATCAATATCGCAGGTAAATCTGGCCGACTCACCCACAGATACTGTTAGAGATTGTGGTTTGGTGAGAATTTTGGCTGACAGAGTGGCTTTGGTTTTCTTAGCGGTTACCTCTGCTTTAGTTGTAGACTCAACAGTTTTGGTCTTCGATTCAGATGATGCATATCTCTCCAGGGAAGAATATGAAGCAGATGAAAGGTATTCAGTAGATGAATGTCTGATAGGTGAAGACGCAAGCCTCTCTGACTCATATTTTTCGAAAGCGGAAACTTCACGCCTCTCTGTAAATTTTGTCTTGGTCTCTTTGATCTCCAAGTGCGTCCTTGAAGCAGAAGACGCCCTGATTGATGTTGTATGGTAGTAGTCAGTCTTTGTAATTTCAGGAACAAATGCTGTTGGAACGTCATCATCTTTACGTCTTGAAGAGTATGTGGTAAAAGCTCCACCTGAGACATCGAGAGTTCCATAATCTGAAGCTTCTCCCTTTGAGTTTGTGCAGACAACGCGGTATGTGCCAGTATCATCTCCCTGGCAGTCAGTAATGTGAAGAGTAAGAACACCACTCATGTTTGTAAAGCGATATTTGTTGCTTTCCTGAATCTGTTGTCCATTATGGAACCACTGTATCTCAGCTTCTGGTTTTGACTGGACATTCAGTGTGAACTTAGTGCCCTGGCCGCATGGTACGCGGTGCGAACGCATTCTAACTGTAATGCGTGGGGCGTGGTCAAGGCTAAAGGGTTGCTGAGACACAACCTGATACTTGCGCTCAGACTTCAGAGCTGCTTTCCTTGCCTCGTAACGAGACATGATGTCAAATCTCGCAGATCTTTCAAATCTAGAGGAAGACCTGGAGGATCTTCTCTCAGGGGACACAGGACTTGGAGAGCGGGGGCGTGTCCTCTCAGGAGTTGGAGACCTTCTCTCAACAGTCTCACCTTCAGCCTCCACTGCCACACGTGCACGAGATGGTTTGATTAGTTCAGAAACAGGACGCATCAGTTCAATGTATGTTGGAGACAGAGATCTCCTCCTTCTCATGAAATGGGAAAGGGGAGGGGGAGATCCACGAGGCTTTTCTGTTTCTAGTCCAAGTTTTGTCTCCTCTGAACGTCTGACTTCAGCTTTGTGCACAACCCTAGGTGATGAACGACGCAGTGCCGATAATTCAAAGCGAACAGGGCTACCGCTTGGAGGGGAAGCAGAGAATCCAAGTTCAAGTTCTTCCTCCAGCTCTAGCCCCTCTTCATCAGCTCTTTTCTTTGACACATAGTCAACCATATCTTCTTCATCTGAGAGATCACCCAAGGAACGTCTTCTCTGTTTGAAAGAGGCCTCTGACACAGGAGATGGTGAGCGCCTTGCTGGTCTTACAGTTTCCAGATCATCTAGAGTAAGCTTTGGAATGCGCCACTTGGGCCTGTATTGATCAGTGACTCTGGGAAGAGGCATGACATAGAACTGCTCCCATCTGGACAGACGGATGCGTTTTTGTCTTCTCTGCACAACTCTCTCCATGCGTTCAGGAATCTCATACTGGTCACGGAGTTTCTTATACCACTTCATGTCAGATAAAGGCACAAAGTGTTTAATGCCCATGTCCTCTTCAAGAACAGTTGGATCATGTACACGGGCATCTGGAATTTCATAGGGCATTCTAATCTTCCTGCCCTCCTCTTTTATTTTCTTGATTTCTTTATCTTCTTTATCAGAAATGTCAAACTCACCCTGAACATTCTTGGTACTTACTGCAGGTTTATACAATTCAGCCGCTTCCTTCAATGCCTCTTGTGCCGCAGGATTAAATGTAATTACTTCTGCTTTAGAGAACTGTTGTGCCATTTTCAGTGTCTTTTCTATTTGATTTTGGACATGTTTCTGCTTTTCTTCCTCACTCTTGAATTCCCTTCTGGTGTAAGTCAGGCGTTCAACCTTGAGTATAGCTTGACAACTTGCTGAACCGGCAGAGTTTGTAGCGGTGACCCTGTAGGTGCCAGAATCTTCAATGAGTGATTCTCTTATATGGAGAACATGATGCCCCACATCTTCTTGGACAACTTCAACTTGTGGTCTGAATTCAAGAAGCTTGCCATCTTTTTCCCATTTCAGTGTTGGTGGGGGAGTCCCTGACACTCTCAAATCAAAGTGAACACTTTGTCCCTCAACACATTCAATGTTTGCCAAGAGGCGTTTGAACATTGGTCTCATTGTGTCTTCAACAACAGGGTATGGTGTTACTGTGAGGCGTGCCTTGCAGCTGTCTTCACCAAACTTGTTGTTTGCTACAACAGTGTATTCACCATCATCCTCAAGGTTAACATTGTGTACCATTAGCTGGTAAAGACCTTTGTCACTTGTAAATGTGTATTTCTGGGGATCAGGTTTGATTCTGTGTCCTGCCTTCAGCCAAGTGACCTGTGGCTCAGGATGGACAGTGATAGTAACACCAAAGCGAACATCCTCACCAATGTATGCTGTGCGGTTATACAGCGGCAGAGTGAACTCAGGAGGCCTTTGAAGAAGTTTTGTTTTATCAATTCTACGCTTGGGTTTCTTGAGTGAACGTCCCACATAATACTCCCGATGAGCCCTCAAAGTCTCAACAAACAGCTCTGCATAGGCAACGTCCTCCCTGTCTTCACTGACAACTTTGCATCTGTATAGTCCATCATCGCATTCCTCTATGTCTTTCACATAGATGCTTGCAACTCCATTGGCATAGCTGATTTCATACTTATGACTAGCTGTCAATTTTCGAGAGCCGAAAAACCAGGCTACCTCTGTGTTCCTGTCATAGTTTTGAATGTGACATACAAATCGAACATGGCCGCCTTCTTCAGCAGAGCCATGCATGACTGGACCTGCTCTCAGACCTTGTTCTGGATGTCCAATTTTCACTCTGCCGAATGAAACATTCTTCTGGTTTCTGTAACCGCCACCATAGGCAACACGAGCTGCTGAGATAGCATTGCTCCAGTCCTTTTTGGCTAGTGACTGGTAGTATCGTCTGTGTCTCAAAGTCTTTATCACCTTCGAACTGATGGTCTCGATTTTCATCTTAAGCCAAGGATGTTCCAAAGCCTCAGATGCAGTCATACGATGTTTGCCTTCTTTAATTAGCAGCCTGTCAATAAAGTCCATGCCTTCAAGACTGGTCTCTTTGAAGGCCTCACTATCAAACACATATTCAGCATTAGATATGTGCTCAATCATTTTCTGAGTTGATTCAGCAGCAAATGGATTGAGGCCACTGAGGAGTACATACGCGAGAACACCAACTGACCACATGTCAGTAGCAGTGGTAACAAAGTCACTATTATGGATCTCTGGTGCATAGTACTCAGGGGCAGTGAACTGAATTCTGATATTTTCTCCAGGTGTCAGTAGCCTAGCTTGGCCCATTTCAATGATCTTGACTGTACTGCTCTTCCTTGTAGCATAGACAATGTTATCTGGTCTTATGTCAAAATGACCATAGTTGAGGCCATGCAAGAACTTGAGAGCCTGACAGACTTGCCTCATGTAACGGACAATTTCCTGTTCAGTGAGGTCAAAGTTCAGTCCAAGACGTTCAAAGATGTCCATTCCAGATATGAATTCATAGATCAGGACATATTCTTCCAAGCTATCAAAGGACTCATGTAAATACAATAAGTTCTTATGTCTTGCAATATTTAATGTCTCAATTTCTCTTGCCACCAGCTCTCTATCAGCACCTTTCACCTTAATGATCTTAGCCAGGAAAGTCTTCTTGGTGCTGATTTCAACACAGCGATGAACAATTCCAAAATGTCCACACCGTGCAAGTTCCTCTGAGATTTTGTAAAGAGAAGGAACATTCTTCACCTTAGAATGAGGCGCTTCTTCTTTTGTAACTTCTCTTGCTTCATCCACTTCTTCATCATAATTTCGAATTGCAAATTTATCTTCTCTTGGTGTCACAGGTTCAGTTGGTGCAGATGGATTACTGAGACCAAATCTATTCTCTGCAATTACACGGAACTGATATTTGGTCTTTCCAAATAGACTCATCACAGTATACTGTGGCTCACATGTCTGGGTTACACGAATCCACCTGTCACCAGAAGTTGGGCACTTCTCGACAATGTAGCTGATGATTTCGCTTCCACCATCATTTGAAGGAGTCCATGTGAGTGTGATGGTATCTCTACCAATGTCACTAACTTTAACATCCTTAGGTGGCTCAGGTACATCAGCAACATCAAGTTCAACTGTTTGCTTATCAACACCAAACCGATTCTTGGCACAGATTATATAGTAGCCAGCATCCTTTCTTTGAACTCCCTTTTGGAACACAAGCGATGTGAAGGATCTTGTAACAATCACTTGATGATAAGCTGTATTACTAAGTATCTCTTGACCCTTCTGCCATGTGATAGCCGGATCAGGTTTACCAGTGAGTGGAATCTTAATGGTTACCACTTCACCGCGAACAGCATGAACTGCTCCCATACCCTGGAGATGTAAGGGCAGGTGGATTTTGGCAGGAACTAGAAAAGATGGGGAAAAAAACTTTAGTGGATATGTCATAAAATTTGCAAGGTACTGTGCAATGACATTGGTCTACTGTCAGATGCCACAAGTAGTGATATTGTAAGAAAACTCATCAAATTACTAAAGAAAAGAATAACATGAAGTAAACGTACCTTCAACATCAAGGGCCACGGTTGTAGAGATGGATCCTTGTTGATTAGTAGCTCGGATTTGGTAAACAGCCACATCACTGTCATCTGCATTACTGATCACCAGTTGGTGATAGCCTCCTTTGAATTCCTGAACCTTGATTTTCACTCCATCTGCCAAAATTTCTTTTCCACCCTTGTACCATTTAACCACTGGCTTGGGATAACCTATGACTTTAGTGACAAAGGTTGCATTGGCTTTGTATTTGACACACATGTCTCTCAGTTCCTCTTTGAAGAATGGAGCACGAGGTGCTGTGTCTGACTTTGGAATGATCGCTTCTGAAATTTCACTCCAGTCACTCTCGCCACCAATGTTCTCACATTTGACACGGAATTCATATTCAAAGCCTTCAATCAAGCCTTTAACCAAATAATTTGTCTCATGAATTTCCTGAGTTGTAACAGCGATCCATTTGTTCTGTTTCTTCTCCCTTTTCTCAAGGAAGTAATTCTTGATCTTGGCACCTCCATCGCTGGATGGAGGTTTCCAAGTCACAACACAAGAATCGTTTGTGACAGAAGAAATAACTGGCTGTTGTGGGATTCCAGGTTTCTCTGCAAAATGGTTATAGAAGAATATGCCTTTAAACTATGTACATTGCCCATTTAAAATATATATTATGTAAGCATGTATTTACACAGAAATTGGTTAAAGTCTATCCCACTTACCAAATGGACTCTTGAGAATGAGAACAGCAGGAATCTCCAAGGACTCGCTAATGCCATACTGATTCTGCGCAGAAACACGGAAGTAATAACCAGAACTCTCTATAAGATTTGGAATGCGGCAAGTGGTTCCTGAGACAGCTGATGACACAAGATGCCACTGCTCTCCCTCCTTTGCCTCACGTTTTTCTACAATGTAGTTTGTGATCATTGATCCACCATCATCCTTGGGTGGTTTCCAGCTAATAATCACATAGTTCTTAAAGAGGGCATCAACAACAATGGGTCCTTCAGGAATCAGAGGTTTATCTGGAATGAGAATAATGGGGATTGAACACCAATAAGTTCAAATTGACCAATTAAGCAATATACATTTGAACATAAATTAGTTTGAACTTACCTTGGATTTCAACACGAAGCACTGTTTCAACTGTGCCAAATTTGTTGCTCATCTGGACCTTGTACCTGCCAGCATTTGTCTTGCGCTGCACATTTCTGATAACCAGATGAGTATAATTCTCTGTGTTTTCAATAATTACATTTTCTGATGGATTTAGAGGTTTCTTGCCATAGAACCACATGATTTGTGGGATAGGGCGTCCAATGTAAACAACATGAAGTCGTAGGCTTGTTCCACAGCCTGCATAGTATTTTTCCTTCAGTGGGAAACCAGGATGGAATTGGGGTGCAGCCTGCAAACGGAGCTTGCCACTGGTTTCAACCTCACCAGCCTCATTGATGGCTCTGCAAATGTACAGACCTTCATCTTCCTGTTCATCGGTTAATACTGTTAGAGAATGGTTACGGCCATCAGAGCTCATCTTGTATTTGCGACTCTGGATCAGTTCTTTTCCATATCTATACCACTTGATTTCAGGCAGAGGTCTTCCAATAATCTGACATGTCAATGTTCCAGATTCTCCTAGTTTAGTTATAGTATCTTTCATCTCTTCCTTCAGACTTGGAGCCTCTCCAACTGTAAAAGTGACAAAACATCAGTGACTTTGCACAATCATGTTTTTCTGTGTCTGCACCAAATATACTGTCAAATAAAATAAACAACACATCTCATGAACATACCACTTAGTTTGGTCTTGATGCCCATGGCGGTTCTACGGGGTCTGCTCAGTCCAGTTTCGTTTTCAGCAAAAACTCTAAATTCATATTCTGTTGCCTCCATGAGACCACCCATTGTGAACTGCCTGTCCTTTGAACGCTCCTTGTTGCATTTTTTCCAGGCACTTTCACCTGCTTGTCTGAACTCAATCCAGTACCCCAGAATTTCTTTGCCACCATCCGATTCAGGTCGGAGCCAGTGAATGGTGATGCAATCCTTGGTAATGGAGATGATGTCAAACTCCCCTGGTTGACTTGGTTTATCTAAAAAAGCGAGACAATAAATTATGACCTAATTTTGACCCTTTAAAAAGAGCCTTGAGTATATCTGCTTTTAAAGGTTGAACAAACTCACCAAATGGATCCTTGCATACGACAGCTTCAGATACAGGTCCTGGTTCACTTTGACCAATGTCATTCTGGGCAATCACACGGAACTGATACTCTGCATCTGGGATGAGACCAGTGAGAGTATACATTGTCGTAGTGATGTGAGTCTTGTTGTGGCGCACCCATTTCTCGGTCGACATCTCTCTTCTCTCAACATAGTATCCAGTGACACGAGAACCACCATCATCCTTTGGCCTTGACCAAGATAGACCAACAGAAGTCTTTGTGACATCCATAATTTCTGGAGGGAAGCTAGGTGGCTCTGGTGGACCTGTTGGCCAAGAGAGAAAAACAAGGTCATTTTTGAAGTTTGAAACTGTAATGAAGGAACTCAAGATCGTTAATTAAAATGTAAAATACTTACAGAGAGCAGTCTTTGGTATAACAGATTCATCTGATTTCAGAGATCTGCTAATTCCAAACTGGTTCTCAGCTGAAATCTTGAAGTGGTACTCAACATTTTCCTTTAATCCTTTCACCACCAGTGATGTGTCAACCACACGAGAGTCCACAGTGTACCAAGCTGCCTTAGGTACTTCACGTCTCTCCACAATGTACCCAAGGATATCAGAGCCACCATCATCTGAAGGTGGTCTCCAGCTCACTCTTACAGAACGAGCTTGAATATCATCAAATTCCAATGGGCCTTCAGGTGGATCTGGTTGTCCAATAACTTTCACTTTGATGTATACTGCCTTCTTCCCACATTTGTTGTCTAGCACGAGATCATAGGTGCCGGTGTCATCTCTGTGGGCTTCTTTAATGATCAGCTCTGTGCGTTCCTCACTGGTGGCAATCATAGCTCTGTGAGAAATATCACGACCTTCCTTTGTCCACTTGCAGGTTGGGAGGGGTTTTCCCTTAATTGGCACAGATAGTCTGATGACTCCACCTTGTCTGACGATATAGCCCTCCTGGTACTTCTTTTCCAGCTCATAATCAGGATATTCTGCAATAGGAATGATTATGTTAGAGTACAAATAAGTATGTCCGAATTATGATACACTGTTGTAACGGTTTCTTTTCGTTCTTACCAAGCATTTCTGCAACCTTGACCACTCCTGGAATCTCTGCTGGCTCTCCAGCTCCACCACCATTGCATGCCATCACACGGAATCTGTACTCTGCTCCCTGAGGCATATGTGTCAAAGTGTATTCACAAATCTTAATTGGTGTCGTATTGCATTTGGTCCATTCGACCTGGTCAACCTTCTGCATCTCAATCAGATAACCAGTAACAGCAGCTCCTCCCTCTTCCTCTGGGGGAGACCATGCCAGCGACACAGATGATCTGGTGGTGTCTGTGACTCTTTGGTTGAGTGGTATGCCAGGAGGTTCTGTTTGAGTAGTGAAAGAAAATGTAAAAAAAAATAGATTGTGATTTATTTTCAAATGTTTGCTTTTTTAACAAAGATGTTTATTGTCTTGAATATTATTTGTACATACCAATGGGATCCATTGCAATCACTGGTTTAGAGCTCAGGCTTGGTTTGCTACTGCCTCTAGAGTTAATAGCTGTAACTCTGTATTCATATTCAAGACCTTCAATAAGTCCAGTAGATCTGTATCTTGTCATTGTCACTGGATTCTTATTGATGCTGAGCCATCTGGTAGATCCAGCTTCTTTACGCTCAATGATGTAGCCAGCCACTGAAGAGCCACCATCATCCTCTGGTGGTCTCCATGTTAATGTCATGCCATCATGAGACACATCCAATATTTCAGGCACGCTTGGGGCACTAGGAACAGCTGTAAAAGAACAGGAGATTAATTGAATTGTGTCGCTATTACATTCAGATTATCTACGATGATCTGAAATGTCATATAAGCTTACTCTTAGGACTCTTGCACTCAACAACTTCCGACTGTAGGAATCCACCAATGCCAAATCGATTTGTTGCAGCCACACGGAACACATATTCGGTTCCTTCAGCCAGTCTAGTGAACTTGAATGTGGGTCTTGTGACAGATTCAGAAACAGGCAGCCACCCAGGGCGATGAGCATCACGTTGTTCGACCACATAGCCACTGACATTGGCACCTCCATCCTTCTCTGGTGGAAGCCAGCTGCATGTGACAGATGTGCCATCGACTTCATCGATTGTCATAGGTCCAACAGGTACACCAGGTTTATCTGCAAAGATAATATGTTTGGTTCAGTTATACTGGAAATTCTTCATAGTAATTCACAGACATTAGGATGAAGTGCTAAAATTACATTAAATTAAAATGATTATAAAACATGAGAATTATTTTCTCACCAAGAATAATGACTTTAATGACTTCCGTAGCTATTCCTTCTACATTTTTCACTTCAAGAGTGTAGTCACCAGTGTCATCAATTGTGGTTTCTCGTACTGTTAGTTTAGTGTATTTAGCAGTAGTTTCAATCTTGATACGGTCAAGCTTGTCCTTCATCTTGGCGCCACCAAAGAACCATGAGCAAGTTGGTGCAGGTCTTCCTTTAATGGGAATATTGAGCACAATTGGCTTGCCAGCAGGAATATTAACAATCTTTTGAGGAATGCCAATCAGATCAATCTTCGGCTTATCTGTAGGAAGATCACAACATATATTTGTTTCATATCAATTATCAATGTGTGTTTATTTACTTCTTATTGAAGTCTTTCAAAAGTGCCCTACCTCTCTGTTCTTGAATAGTTACAGGTGTCATCAGGTCTCTGGGCTCACTGAGGCCTCTGCTGTTCTCAGCTCTGACTCTGAACAGATATTGTTCATTCTCATTTAGAGAGGCTATAGTGTGCTCCAATACCGATGCCCTCACATTTGCAACATTCGTCCATCGGTCAGTTCCTGTCTTGCAGGCTTCAATAACATAACCAGTAAGTCTGCTTCCACCATCATAAAGTGGTTTCTCCCATCCAAGAATAACAGTGGACTTTGTAATATCAATGAGCTGCAAATTCTGAGGAACAGATGGAACTTCGCAAACCAGTACTGAATCGCTGATTTCACAAGGTTCTCCAATTCCGTATATATTCTCAGGCAAGACTCTGAAAAAATATCGTATTCCTTCCTCTAATCCAGTGATTCGGTACAGGGTCTTCTTGCATTCAGGGGTCACTGTTTTGTAAGATTTCATTGATGCTTCACGTTTTTCAATAACATAGTTGTTGATTGGAGCCCCTCCATCAACAGTAGGTACATCCCATGTAATGACAACAGATTCTTTGGTGTAATCCTTGACATTGACTGCCCCACAGGGTCCAGGAGAATCTATAATACAAATTGGTAAAGAATTTTAGATGTTAGTTTTAAGTACATTCTTAAATGTTATTTATAGTTAAGTTAAATTCTCTAAGTATATGCATGTACATATGCACATATATATTTTTTAAATCTGAGCAAATTATATCTAAATTTTATTTTTTTTTTCCTTAAACAAAACAGTAATATGAATATAATTGTAAATAACAGTAATGCACAGTAATGCAAAACCATTTCCTGGGTCAGTCCTTCCTTACATTAAATCACAATCTCTTGATGCATCTTATTGCTTTCTTGCTTTTATTTATTTTTATTGCTTTTTTCGAATCTTAACTTGTTTTCTTGTTGGCAGAAAGACACTCAGTAGGTTTAGGTGCAGAGACTTTTACACAGTAGTGTGTATGTGTGTCTTACCATAGATCTTCACAAGAATAGTAATAGTCTTCTTGCCAGATGGATTTTCAGCTTCAATTGTGTATTTTCCAGCATCGTAACGATGTACTTTCTCCACTGTCAAAGCTGTAGTGCCCTCTGTTGTATCAATGTAGCCACGAGACTGGAGGTCAATGCCAGGCTTTCTCCAGGTAACAACTGGTGGTGGTCTTCCAAATATAGTTGCGTTCAGATGCAAAGTGCTGCCAGCCCTCAGGCAGACGGTTTTCCTCAGGTCTTCAGGTAATTCAATATCAGGAATTTCTGAGAACAGTACATTTAAATGAGTTTTATATTAATTGGTAAAAGAGTTCAATTAACTGTTTAAGCCAAGTCAATAAATCTGTTTGTGCTTAACTAAAAAAAACTAGTACTTCTGTAAAAAAAAATAAGTGGTGCCCTTACCAAGTTTTTCAGATGGTGCAGTCTCAACACTGCCTTCACTGAATTCTCCTGTGCCCATTGAATTCACTGCAGCTACTCTGAAACTATACTTCTTGCTGCTTGTCAAACCAGCTGCAGTATAATCATTAGTGGTCAGGATCTTCTGAGTGGCTCTATACCATTGTTCTATTCCTTCCTCCAGTATCTCAACAACATAGCCAGTGACATCTGAACCACCATCATACATAGGTCTGGTCCATGTCATAGAAATGCTGTGTTTGGTAGAGTCCGTAATACGAGGAGTGGATGGAGGTGCTGGGGTATCTGTAGTAGAAAACAACAGTTACATATCTGTAAAATGTGAAATGGTCAAAGTTTAATGAAGATGTGCTTAGGTTTTATACACAGTTACTCACATGTTGGTTCTCTGCAGAGAACATATTCAGATGCTTCACTTGGCAAGCTTGTGCCAGCTGTGTTGACAGCAGCAACACGGAACTGGTATTCACTGCCCTCCAAGAGACCGGCGATCTTGAGTCTTGTGTCATAGATGGTGAACGTTTTGTTCACTCTTGTCCATCTCACGCTACTCTTTTCACGTTTATCCACAAGGTAGTTTTTGATTTCACTTCCACCATCACTCTCTGGCTTCAGCCACTCAATAATAACATGCTGCTTTCCAACAGCAGTGATATCTGGTGCTCCAGGAGGTGTTGGAACAGCTATAAAACAAATTAAAAAGCATTATTGATGATGTGTTTTTTACTCAACCTGTATGAATCACTGTGTGTTATGTATGGTACTTACTATATGCATTTCTTGCAATAACTGGCTCAGACTCCAGTGGTACACCAGCTCCGTATTTGTTAACACCTCTGACTCGGAAGATATATTCGTTGTTCTTGATCAGTTTGGTGCTGACACATGACAGAGACTTGCATTCAGATTCCATAATAACCCAGTTAAGTCTACTGGTCTCACGCCTGTCAACAATATAGTGACTGACACGATCTCCACCATCCTCAAGTGGTATCTTCCAAGAAACTGTGCATTTTTCCTCTGTAACCCTGCTGATTACAATTGAACCTCCAGGAGGCCCAGGTGTATCTGTATACCAAGAGATAATGGAAAAGTTAGATGCTTCAAACCTACAAAATCTATTTGAGACACATTATCATGAGACTTTATCAATTGAATATTTTGTTCTTACCAAGAACTTTAACAATAACAGCTGCCATCTTAGTTCCGCTGGCATTCTTAACAGTCAAGATATATCTTCCAGTATCATTCCTGTCACAGGACTTGATGATTGCCATAGCTCTTGTGCTGGTGTATGTCAATGAGTACTTGTCACCAGGCTCCAGCTCCTTGTCACTCTTAGACCAGAAGACCTTGGGTTCGGGTTTACCGCCCACTGCAGCATCAAGAACAAGATCTGATCCGGCCCTAATACTGACTACCTCACCAACAAGTTTGCTGTCTAATTCAGCCTTTGGTGGTGCTGAAAGAGATATGCAGGGAATATTAGAACAATTTCTGGCTGCAAGTATATATTTAAGTATTTTTAGTATAATATCTTACCATATTCATCTTTGCATGTAATAGACCCAGTTGATTCAGATGGTGTACTGTGGACTCCAGCAGCATTTCTGGCAATGACACGGAATTCATACACCGCTCCCTCCTCGAGTGATGTCACAGTAAAGAAGTTTTCCGTGATAGTAGTGTAGTTGCACTTCAGCCATCGAGAGTCATCATCATCAGTGGACGCCTTGCGTTCAACCACATATCCCACAATCTTGCTGCCACCATCATTGAATGGTACAGACCACTTTATTGAAACAGAAGATCTTGTGACGTCGTAAACCTCTGGTTTTCCTGGTGGGTCTAAATGACAAAGACACTGTGTAAGTACTGAGTCATTCAACTAATATTCCAAAATTCTGTTGATGCAAAACACAGTTATAATAGAAGACGATGGATAATTGGTGGAGTTAGGTGGAGAGTTACTTTAATAAGCACACATTTACAAATTTTTAAAAAACAAAAAAAAAAAAATACATACCAACTGGATTCAAAGCCAGCACTGGTCTTGAGGCTTCACTGGCTTTGCTGAGGCCAGCGATGTTCATTGCATACACTCTGAACTGATACTCAAGTCCTTCAATAAGACTGGACACCTTGAATTGACATTCAAGGCATGGGATCTTGTTCTCCCGCACCCATAAGATGGTGTTGCGCTCTTTCTTCTCAATCCAATATCCAGTCACCTGGCTTCCACCGTCATGGTATGGCACATCCCATTTGATAGAAATGACATTAGCAGACACGGATACTATATCTGGGCGGGTTGGTGGACTTGGTGGGACTGGAAAATGAATACAATGGTCATTATTTATGGCCCATTTCTTACTTATTTGAAAGAAAATGAATGATACGAATGGTACTTACTGAATGGATGTTCCGCAACCATGGCTTGTGATTCAACAGGCTTGCTGACACCAAACTTGTTCTCTGCACAGACACGGAAAGTGTACTCCATGTATTTTGTCAAGTGGCCCACTTTGATAGTTGTGCGTTTCACACTTGAGTTCACAACTTGCCATGAGGTTTGACCAGATTCTCGTTTCTCAACAATATAGTTAGTGATATCTGTTCCACCATCATCTGTAGGCTCAGCCCATCCCAATACACAGGACTCTGATGTGATTCCTGAAATTTCAACCGGGCCAGTTGGTGGGGAAGGTCTTCCATAAACAATAACAGTTACAGTGAATGTCTTTGCCCCAGCAGCATTCTCCAGAATGAGGTAGTATTTTCCACTGTCACCTCTCTTGGCATCCTTGACTAACAGTGTGGTTCTGTCACTGGATGTCTTGATGGAAATTCTATCTGTTTCCTTGAGTTTCATCTCCTCAAGCTTCCATGTTACTTTTGGAGCTGGTCTGCCACTAATAGGAATATCAATAGCAAATTTGCTGCCAGTCTTACAGGTAATAAGCTGTTTGTTAATACCACTAAGGTCTGCAGTTGGTTCAATACGAGGTTCTTTGATGACAACAGATGTGAGAGCATCTCTTGGGTAACTGATTCCAGTGTCATTCTGGGCCTTGACACGGAATTCATACTCTGTGTTCTCAACCAAGCCCTCAAGGACCATCTTCAAAGATTTAGTCTGACCACCAACGACCCAGTGGTCGGAGCCTTTCTTTCTGGTCTCAACAATGTATCCTGTTATGCGGCTTCCACCATCATGTTCAGGTTTCATCCATACTAAGCTGGCTGTTGACGCTGTAGTATCAATAATATCCAGTCTCTTCGGGGGTGCAGGTTCCTCAGTGGCAATAATAGGCTCAGACATTTCATAAGGCTCACCCAGACCATATTGATTTTCAGCGATGACTCTGAAGAAGTATGCTACACCAACAGCAAGCTTGGATACTCTGAGAATTTGACGAGTACACCTGGGATTGAGTTCCTGCCAACTCAGGCGACTTGCCTCCCTTTGTTCAATGATATAGTGATGAACACGGGCACCACCATCATTGGATGGAGCATCCCACATAAGAGTCAGAGCTCCTCTGGTCACATCCTTAAATGAAATAGGACCTGGTGGTCCAGGTGTATCCAACACTTTCACTGTTAATGTAATGGATTTACGACCGCTGTTGTTCTCAAGAGATAGTGTGTATTTACCAGCATCGTATCTGGTACAGTTTTCAATTGTTAAGGTGCTAAATGTCTCGGCTGTGTTGATATCTACCATCACACCAAGTTCTCCATCTGCCTTTGTCCAGGTGGCCAAGGGAGCAGGTTTTCCACGGAAGGGAATGTGAAGAGTAACTGTTCCTCCACTCTTGACAATATGTGTCTGTTTGAAGTCTGCATCAATGTCAATCTCTGGGGATGTCAGTCTGTCTAGTGCTTGAACTGCGTTTGGAATCTCAGATGTCTCTCCCTTTCCAGAACCATTGACAGCACAAACACGGAATTTGTACTCTTCACCTGGCTCCAAATCAGTAACTGTGTACTTTGTATCTAAGCAAGTTTGAGGGTTGACTCTGTGCCATTCTTCAAGGCTCGCTTTACACATCTCAATGATGTAACCAATGATCTCCATACCACCGTCAAAGACGGGTTTGGTCCATTCAAGAGTAATGGATGTCTTTGTTGAGTCAATGACTTTAACCACTGTTGGTGCACTGGGTGCACTTGTAGGTTCTCTGCATTTAAACAATCTGGAGGTGCCACTTGGAGGTCCAACACCAGCTCCATTTTCAGCCATTACACGGAATTCGTACTCGTATCCTTCAGTTAAGTGTGTAACTCTGTGCCTAAGTTCAGTGATCGGCCTCTTTGCTGAAACTCTTATCCATCGTAAGCTCTTCTTCTCTCTTCTTTCAAGAATGTAGTGTTTGATCTCATTTCCACCATCCAATCTGGGTCTCGTCCAGCATAAAGTAAGGCTGTCGCCTGTCACATGAGTGCAGTCAGGTGTTCCAGGAGCATCCGGTACAGCTTTAAAGCAATAAAAAACATTTTAGTTTACAGTTTTCTACAATGCACAAAATACACCATTGTGTTCAGTTCTGCAATATAACTGGTACTTACTGTATTGCATTTTAGCAACAAATGGATCTGATTCCAATGGTTTGCCAACGCCAAACTTGTTCACGGCAGAAACACGGAACTGATACTCATTTCCTTTAATCAAGTTGGTGGCATTGAAAGAGCAGGCTTCACACTTCGATGTAACAAGTGCCCAGGAAATTCGTGAAGTTTCACGTTTCTCAATTACGTAGTGGGTGAGTGCTGCACAACCATCATTTTCTGAGGGACTCCACCAAAGTGTTGCCTTCTCAGCCGAGATATTTGTAAAGCGAAGAGGGCCCTCAGGTGGTCCAGGAGTATCTGTTGGCATAACACATGAATAGAATAAGCTTTGCTGTAATTTTAGTGTTCAAACAAAGTCTATTCATATACTTTAAAGTTCTCACAAACCTTGTACTCTGACAAGAACATCTTCTTTCCTTGTTCCAGAGCTATTCTTGGCTTCAACAGTGTAGATTCCACGATTGTCACGATCAGCGTCTCTTATGAATAGTGAGCTTGACCCAATAATTGTTGTGATATCAACAAGCATTTTATCAAGTTCTCTTCCATCCTTGTACCACGTAACTTGAGGTACAGGGCGACCACTGATACTGCAATTGAGTTTGATATTTTCTCCAGCCTTGATTGTCAGAGTTTTCTCAGCACTGAACTGAATCTCAGGAATAACTAAAAAAAAAAAAAAAAAGACCAAACAATTGTATAAATGCTAAACATTTAGAACCGTATATGTGAAACTTTATGTGCGTATTTGTGTTGTAAATCATATACATACCACTTTCATCCTTGGTCATTATGTAGCCAGATGACTGTGATGGTGGACTAACTGTTCCCACAGCATTCCTGGCAATTACTCTGAATTCAAAGCGATCACCACAACCGAGGCCTGTCACTGTGAACTGACATTCACTGATATCAATAAAATTGCATCTCAGCCAACGTGCTCTTCCTTGGCGCCTTTCCACACTGTAAGCCACAATCTTACTGCCTCCATCACGTTTAGGTGGCACCCACTGAAGTGTGACAGAATCTCTTGTGACATCAATGCAGTTCGGTGTGCCCGGAGGGTCTGAATAATAAAAGAAATATTAATTAATTTGTTTGTTGACATGAACATTGGTCTGTTTATTGGTGAGAATGTGAAAACTAAGACTCACCAACAGGAGAAATGGCAAGTTTGTGCTTGCTTTGTTCACTGACTGGACTCATTCCAGCATTGTTCTGAGCATAGACTCTGAATGAATATTCCAGACCTTCAATGAGACCAATTACTCTGTACTCCCTTCCCGATATCACATTGGAATTCACTTTGGTCCAAAGAAGACTGTTTCTGTCTTTCTTCTCTAGATGGTATCCAGTAATTGGAGAGCCACCATCAAAACCAGGTGCATCCCATGATACTGTCATTCCATCACTTGTAACATTAAATACAACAGGTTTTCCTGGTGGGCCTGGGGGCATGTACTGATGTTGGGCAATAACATCTGATGAGGTGAGTGGCTCGCTTACTCCATATTTGTTCTCCGCACGTACTCTGAATTGGTATTCAGTGCCTTTAACCAGGTTGGGTATTTTAAATGTGGTCCTGACCACACTTGAACAAATGATTTTCCATGCTGCCTGAGCGGTTTCTCGTTTTTCCACACTGTAGCAAGTGATTTCCCCACCTCCATCTTCCTTTGGCTCATTCCATGATATAATGATGCTCTGGGCTTTTATTTCATCAAATCGGATAGGGCCTACTGGTGTAGAGGGTGGCCCAAGAGTGATAACTGCAATGTCAAAGAAGTTCTTCACGAGTCTGTTGTCGAGGACCAATGTATATTTGCCTGCATTGTCCTTTCTTGCATTTCTCACAATCATAGTAGCTTTGTTCTCGGTTTGTCTGAAACGAACTTGTTCACTTTCCTTCAGTGGAACGTCGTCTTTCATCCACTGAATGGTTGGTTTGGGTTTACCCTTATAGGGTAATTCTATATTAATATTTTGTCCAATATGCACACTTAATTCCCCATTGGGGTAGTCTATGAGGTTAGCCTCTGGTGGGATAAGGAAGTCCTTCACGGTAATGGGTCCAATTTGAGAGAAGTCACTGCGACCCTTCTCATTCTTGGCATACACTTTGAAGAAAATCTCTGAGTTTTCCTTAAGATGAGTTACTTCGTACTTGCAGCGTCTGCATGTACCACCAAGGGTCCATGTCTCCTCATCTTTTGCTTTCTTTTCGATGATGTATTCAGAAATGTGGCTACCGCCATCATGGTCAGGCTTTGTCCATGCCAGAGTTACTGTTGTATTAGTTGAGTCTGCCATGACAAGGTCCTTTACAGCACCAGGAGTCTCAGTTGCTTTGACTGGTTCAGTGGTCTTACAAGTATCGCCAGTGCCGTACTCATTTTCAGCAGATACCCGGAAGAAATAAGCAATCTCCTCAGACAGGCCTTCGACTTTATATGTTGTGTTGGCACATTCGGTGGTCATTATGGAATAGGCCTTCATTTTAGCATCCTTCTTTTCAATGATGTAATTGGTAACAGGAGACCCACCGTCAATAAGGGGAGGTTCCCAGCTGAGAGTGAGCTTACCACGAGTAACGTTTTTAACCACTAACTTACTACAAGCGGAAGGTGAGTCTAACACCTTGACAGATATAGTAATTGTCTTTGGCTCGCCAACTCCATTTTCAATCTCTAGGAGATATTTGCCTGTATCATCCCGGGTGACCTTTGGAATGGTAAGTGTTGTTGAATATTCTGTGTTAAAAATGGCATATTTTGCATCGCCACCAATATTTCGGTCTCCTCTCCTCCAAGTGACATTTGGGGCAGGTCTGCCCTTGAGCGGTATCATGATCACCACATCCTTTCCAGCCCTTGCCGTATGCTGAGTTGACATTGAAATATCCAGATCAACATCTGCCTCCTCTGTTAAATTGATGAAAAAACAAAATATTTGGTGACATTCCTAATAGTACTCTGACATGTTGACATATATTTATAATAGATATTGGATATGTTTTAGGGACAGAAGTAGCACAAACCTAGAATGTCCTTGGCTTGTACAGGTTGAATCATTTCAATTGGACGTCCGGCACCAGAACAGTTAACAGCAGAGACACGGAAGAAGTAGTACACTCCTGGTTTCAGATATGACACCACATACTCTGTTGTTCTTACTTCACCCTTAGAACTAATTGTCACCCATTCTCTGTCTTCAGCATTCATTTGCTCAACTACATAACTTGTAATTTCACTGCCACCATCATAAACGGGCTTCACCCATCCAAGGGTAATTGATGTCTTGGTTGAATCAACAACTTTGAGTTTTGTTGGCTCACTTGGTGGGTCTGAAATGATAATTAGGAATATATTTTACACAACCATTTAATAAAAATCAGAAGATTTTGCGCTAAATTATTGAAACAATTAATAATAAATACAAAAATATCTTACCAATTGGATCGTATGCTTTATAGAAGATGGATGCATCAGAGTATTGACCTGCTCCAGCTTTGTTAACGGCACAAACACGATACTGATATTCATTTCCCTCAGTGAGATTGCTAGCTTTCTGCCTAGTATCACGAATTGTATCTTTGATGACCTTGAACCACTGAAGGCTTTTCTTTTCTCGTTTCTCCAGATAATATCCATCAATATCACTACCACCATCTTGACTTGGCCTTTCCCATACCACGGTCATTGTTGATTTGGTAATCATGGTGACTTGAGGTTTGGAGGGTTTGCTGGGAGGTACTGTGAAAATAGAATGTATGGGTTAATTCTGAAGAAAATACTAACACAGCTAAAGAATGATTGAAAATGTTTTTACCAAAAGAGTTCTGTGCAATGACAGGCTCAGATTCTACAGGATCTCCGACTCCATATTTGTTCACTCCACGGACACGGAAGATGTACTCATTGCCTTTGATAAGCCTTGGAACAGAGACAATGCAGTCCTCCAGTTTCTCAGAGATTATGGACCACATAATTCTACTACTTTCACGTTTCTCCACAATGTAATGGGTGACCATTGCTCCACCCTCATCAGCTGGAGGGTCCCACATAATAGTTATAGTGTCTGCTGTGATTTTCTTGAACTGGATCTCTCCTGCAGGTGGTCCAGGTTTATCTAATGGAGAAATATTATTAATTATAATACAAAATATACAAAACATTCTTTTTTTTCACAAAAGTGAAATAGCAGATAAACTGGTCATTAGCAACATACCTTGAATAAGTACTCTGATGGCAGCATATGCTGAGCCCAAGGAATTCTTTATCTTGAGTTCATATGTTCCAGTGTTCAAACGTGTGGCATCTCTGATTATGATGCATGATGAATCAGTGGCGTTTGAAATCACAATCTGAGGTCCAGCCTCAAGCTCTTTTCCATCTTTAAACCATTCAATTGTTGGCTGAGGTTTAGCAATGATGCCAACTTTAAGCTGAACTGTTGCTCCTGCTTTGTGTTTAACAACATCATAATATTCTGAAGGAAGTTCAACCTCAGGGGCACCATAAGTATCCACACATGTCACTGGTCCAACAGTAACTGAAGGGTTACTGACAGAACCAACGGCATTCTTTGCCAAGATTCTAAATTCGTAAGATTCATCTTGAGTCAGACCCGATACAGTGAATTTGGTGTCTGAAACTTTTGTCAAATTAGCTTTCAACCATCTTCCTTTTGGACAGTCTTTCTTCTCAATTATGTATCCAGTCACTTTGCTTCCACCATCATATGAGGGTTTCTGCCAGGCAAGGCTGATTGAACTTTTTGTGATATCAGTGACACGGACATCGGTTGGAGGTTCTGAAAAGCAATATCATAAACCAAACAGGTTACATTTACAACTAAAGGTAGTGCCTCATTTTAAGCTCACATTTAAACTTATCCTTACCACAAGCGTCAATCGCTAGCACGGCTTCCGAAATCTTGCTGATTGGACCAATTCCAGCTGCATTTTCTGCAGCCACCTTGAACTCATAGATCAGACCAGGACTAATGTCTGACACTTTGAAATGATTAGCACGAATAACTGTTTTGTTGACCTTCTTCCACATGATGCTGTTTTTGTCTTTCATTTGAAGGTGGTATCCAAATACATGACTTCCTCCATCTGAAGAGGGCTCTTTCCAGTTAACAGTAATGCTTTCTCTAGTGACATTAGATACCCATGGTGCTGAAGGTGCCTCAGGAATTGCTGAAACAGAATGCAACATATTTTTGTTGATATTTGTCAACTAGTCTAATCAAAATGAATTAATCTGATTCATATGATAAGAAAAAAAAACTTACTATATGGGAGATTGACTGTGACAGGTTGAGAATCAATATGGTCACTGATACCGAAGCGATTTTCTGCCCTAATTCTGAACTGATACTCAACTGCAGTAATCAGTTTCATGATCTTGATTGTGCATCTTGCAACTGCAGAGGACACTTCAACCCAGTTAGCAGTTGTTGTTTCACGTTTCAGGACTACGTAGTTGGTGATTGGACTGCCACCATCATATGCAGGCGGGAGCCACTTCAGACTTATGCTGTCCTCCGTGATATCACACATCTCAACTGGACCAATGGGTAGACTCGGTCTGTCCAGGACGACTATATTGATAAAGGACTTGGTGGTTCCACTTGAGTTGGAGGCTGTAATGTCATATCTGCCTGCATCATTAGCAACACTCTCACGCACAGTTATGATAAGACTGTCGGCGGTTACTTCAGAATTGAACCTCATGGTTGATCTCAGAACATGGTTGTCCTTTGACAGTGATACTTTTGGCAGTGGTTTACCAGTAAGAGGGATGTCGACTTTAAGATTTGAACCTGCCTTTACATACACAGTATTGTGTTGGAATTCCTTCAGGTTAATCTCAGGTGCCTCTGTTGATATAGAAGAGAAAGAAGCGTTAGACAAATGTAGTCAAAAGTGATTAAACAAATATTGGATGCAAACATAATCAACTACCACTTACCTAACTGATCTTTAACGAGCACAGGTATAACCATGTCTTTAGGGTCACTAAATCCAGCATGATTTTCAGCACGAACTCTGAAGTAGTACTCGGCGTTCTCTCTCAAGCCATAGACAACAAAGTTAGTTGCTTTAGTATCACCACACTTTATCCACTTCTGCTGGCCTTTTTCTAGAGCTTCAACCTGGTAACTGGTAATCCTGCTACCACCATCATGCTCAGGTTTATTCCAAGCTATGGCAACACTCTCTTTTGTGACATCGGTTACTCCAAGCTTTGTTGGTGGACTTGGTTTTTCTGAAACAAAATATATGTGGATTAGAAGAGAAACAATAAACGCCAAAAGATGATTTTTTATCAAGGTATCATTTACCATTAAAGTTATAGTCAAAACATAGTCATAACAGCATACCTGTAATCTTAGTTCCCTCTTTGGTTTCAAGTGGTACTCCAGTTCCATATTCATTTTCACCAGTGACTCTGAAATAATAAACACCTCCCTCTTGAAGGTCAGATATCTTAAAGGTAAGTCTGGGACAGCTATCTGTGACCCTTGTCCATCCCATTTTGCTTGCTTCACGCAGATCAACAAGGTAGTTTTTGACAGGAGCACCGCCTTCATTGTCTGGAGTGTCCCATGTTACAGTTGCTGAGTTTTTGGTCACTTCTTTAACTGAAATACTGGCAGGTGGTCCAGGTGAATCAAGAACTTTCACACTCAATGTTAGTGTAGCTGTACCAGCAACGTTTTGAAGAGTCACTGTGTATTTGCCTGAGTCATTTCTTGTTGCTTGCTCCACTGTGATGGATGTATATGTTTCAGTGGTATCAATTGTTGCTCTAACTCTGAGATCAACATCAGGTTTGTTCCACATTACATTTGGCACAGGTTTCCCCTTGAATGGCACTCTTAAAGTGAATGAGCTGCCATCTTTGACAATCAGTGTCTTTCGCATTTCATTACTGATGAGGAAGACAGGCTCATCTTCTCTGTCCTTTGCTATTTGTGGATCCGTTTCGGGACTTGGCTCACTTGGGCCAATTTTGTTAACAGATTTAACCACAAAGACATATTCCGCTCCTGATGTCAGTCCTACAACTGTAAACTCTGTGTTCTTAGTGTGTCGAACTCCAACAGTCCATTCATCATCATTGGTTTTCCTGTATTCAACACAGTATCCTGTGACTGGAGAACCACCATCAAACAGTGGCTTGTTCCAAGAGAGTGTTATTGTGGTCTTGGAAGAGTCAATCACCTTTGGTTTAGCTGGAGGTGATGGTAAGAAAAGTGGATCCTCTGCCTTTGTCAGGGGGCAAGGCGCACTTGGCGCACTTAAACCTGCAGCATTCTCTGCATACACACGATACTCATATTCACATCCTTCACGGAGGTTGGAAGCTTTGACTCTTAGGTCATAAACAGGCTTTTTGTTGACACGAACCCAACGGAGACCAGATTTTTCACGTTTTTCGATTACATAACCACTAATACTACTGCCACCATCAGAGACAGGTCTTTCCCAGCAGATTGTCATTGCTTCACTTGTGACACTGGTGACTTCAACATCTGTTGGTGCAGCAGATACTGTAAACGGATCCATGGCCTTAACGGCATCACTCTCCAGAGCTTCACCCGTCCCATACTTATTCACTCCACGAACCCTGAAAATATATTCATTGCCCTTAAGCAGTTTTGTGACTTTGCATGTTGTTGCTTTCATGTCTGCATAGACCAAAGTCCAGGCAAGACGGCTTGTCTCCCGTTTCTCAACAATGTAGTGCTGAATTTCAGCACCGCCATTTTCTTGGGGTGGCCCCCATGTTAATGTGCATTTTTCTGCTGTCATTCCAGTTACATCCAGTGGTCCAGATGAAGGGCCAGGTCTGTCAAGGACTTTACAGTTCACAGCTATGGATCTTGTACCAGCAACATTCTGCAATGTCAGAACATACTGTCCAGAGTCTCTTCTGATGCTGTCTCTAACAATCAGAGTGGTAGATGTAAGTGTTGAAGAAATTTCAACTCTTGCTTTTGCTTCAATCTCTTTTCCATCCTTCGCCCATGAAATCACGGGAATTGGACGGCCAGAAATCTCAGCATCAATTCTCAGTATTTCTCCTGCTTTGACTACAACAAGCTTTCTGAGTTGGTCCTCAAGTGTGATACGTGGTGGATCTACATCATCCTTGACTGTAACAGGGCCTGTACCCTCAGATGGCTCACTGAGTAAACCAGCTGCGTTCTTTGCGATTACATGGAAATCATATCTTTGATCTTCAGTTAGGCCTGTCACATCAAAATATGTTTCTTGGAGATTGGTGAAGTTGCACTTCAACCAGCGGCCATCTGGTAGCTCCTTGCGTTCCACAATGTAACCAATCACTTTGGCTCCACCGTCATTTTCAGGCTTTGTCCAGGAGAGAGAAACTGAAGTTCTTGTTATGTTCATAACAACTGGCTGACCTGGAGGATCACATGGATCTCTTGCAGCAACAGGGTCACAGGCTTTGGTGCAAGGTCCAATGCCTGCAATATTCTGGGCATATGCTCTGTACTGATAGAGAAGACCCTCTTCAAGACCAGTTACTTTGAACTGAGTATCAGTAACAAGACCCCTAGTGATTTTTGTCCAGAGAATGCTGCTCTGGTCTTTACATTCCAAATGATATCCAATCACTGGGCTTCCACCATCACTGGCTGGTTGCTTCCATGTAACCAACATGCCTGATTTTGTGGCATGAATAACTTGAAGGTCAGCTGGAGGGCCTGGTGGTGTAAAAGAGTATTGTGCAACTATCGGGGCAGAGTCAACAGCATGGCTCTTGCCGTAGCGGTTTTCAGCAGCAATACGGAACTGATATTCTGTCCCCTGCGTCAAGCGAGCTACTTTAATTGATGTCCTTGCCACTGTGGCGGAAACTATTTGCCATGTTGTAGTGGTTGTATCTCTCTTCTCAACAACATAGTTGTTGATTTGACAACCACCATCATAAACTGGAGGATCCCATGATAATGAGATGTAATCTGCGCTTACTTCATCTACTCTGATTGCACTTGGTGGACCTGGTTTGTCAAGAACAATTACTGTTATTTCAGCTGATTTAACACCAATTGCGCTGGTCAGTGTTATTTCATATTTTCCAGCATCCTCTCTTGTTGCATCCTTAATCATAATCTTAGAAGATGTTTTAGAAGCCAGAACATTTACTCTGGTTGTTTGCTTCAGTGAATGGCCATCTTTCTTCCAGGTCACATCTGGACTAGGTCTGCCTCTAAATGGAACATCGATTTTGAGATCATCTCCAGCCTTAACACTGTAAGTGCTGAATAACAAGTCAATAATGGGTTCAATGGTAATATCCTTGGCCACAACAGGTGCCATCAGGGGTTTAGCATCACTCTTTCCTTTATCATTAACGGCTATGATTCTGAAAGAATATTCCTCCCCTGTTGTGAGTCCTTCAATTGTGGCTTCCAGTGCTTTAACTGTAGCACACACAGTCCATTTATCAGATCCTTTAGTCAGCATTTCGACTATGTAGCCTGTTATTTTGCTTCCGCCATCATGGTCTGGCTTTTCCCATGAAAGACTTGCACTATGCCGAGTTACATCTACAAGTGTAACTTTACCAGGTGGTAACGGTGCTTGTGAAACTTTGACTGGTTCTGTGGTAGCTGCTGGCAAGCCAACACCAAGTTCATTCACAGCCAGTACACGGAAGTGATAAATGCCTCCCTCTTGAAGATCATCAACCTTGAATGAATTTCTAACACAGTTGTTTGTCACAGATGTAAATGCCATTCGTTTTGATTCACGTTTCTCCACGATATAATGAGTAATCTTGGCTCCTCCATCAATATGTGGTGGCTCCCACTGTAACTGGACTGAATCTCTCTTGATATCTTTAACTATAAAGTTCACTGGAGCACTTGGGGAGTCCAGGACTCTGACATTAACAAATGCAGATTTGGTGCCACTGTTATTTTCAAGAGTCACAACATATTTACCACTGTCGAATCTGTCCACGTTGTCAATGACAAGAATGGTGTAAGAGCTTGTGACTTCAATTTGGGCACGTTCTGTTAAGGTACCTTCTGCTTTTGTCCATTTAACTTCAGGCTCAGGCCTTCCTCTAATGGCGACAAACAAGCGCAGTGTTGCACTTGCCCGAACAGTCACCATTTTCCTCAAATCAGCATCTAACTCTACCTCCGGAGCCTCAAGTTTCTCAGAAGCAATAACAGAGCCTTGAACATCGGCATGATCTCCAGCACCTTCGATATTAACTGCACAAACACGGAAGTTGTATTCTGCATTTTCCTTCAGTCTTTTTACGGTGAACTGTGTCGCCTGAACACCAGTGGGTGGTGTACACACAATCCACTCATCATCACTGGCTTCTTTCATTTCCACAATATATCCAGAGATTGGTGCCCCACCATCATAAATAGGCCTGCTCCATGCAAGAGAAACAGTTGTGCTTGAATGATCTGTCACTTTGGTATTGCTTGGAGGGCCAGGAGGATAGGTTGCATCGCAGGCTTTGTAATATTCAGAGGGTTCACTTGGTGTACCAACTCCTGCAGCATTTTCAGCAGATACCCTAAACTCATAAGAGTGTCCTTCTGTTAATCCAGCTGCTCTAAAACGTAGATCGGTTAGTCTTTTCCTGTTGCACTTTGTCCATCGGACTCCCTCTTTATCACGTTTCTCTAAGACATAGCCCTCAATTTGTGAGCCTCCATCATTTTCTGGCCGTTCCCATGTAAGGACTATTGAGTCTCTTGTGATTGCACCTGCTTCTGGTGTGGAAGGAGCACCTGGAGTCTTGAAAGGATTTTGTGCAATGACGGGATCCGATTCAAGTGGTTCACCAACACCATATTTGTTCACTGCCATTACTCTGAAAATGTACTCATTACCTGGTAAGAGTTTAGTGACTTTGTAACTAATAGCTTGAATTTTGGGTTCCACAACAGTCCAAGATAGTCTACTAGTTTCTCTCTTTTCAATGATGTAATGAGAAATACTAGCTCCACCATCATGTGTTGGATGACTCCAGTGTAAATAACATTTCTCGGCTCTTACACCAGTTACCTTCAGAGGCCCATCTGGTGGGCCAGGCCTATCCAGAACTTTGACATTTACCGGCACCTGTTTTGTTCCACCCACATTGCTGAGGCTTAGGACAAAATGTCCACCATCAACTCTTATGCAGTCTTTAACTGTTAGAACAGTCTGTGTAATAGTGGATTTAATTTCCATTCTTTGAGTAGCACTGTCAATTTCTTTCCCATCTTTTAGCCAGGCTATGTCGGGAAGTGGTTTGCCCGCAATATCAGCATCAATGCTAAATGTGTCACCAGCATTCACAATTATGACGTCTTTGAACTTTGAGTCCATGGAGACTGAAGGAGCCTCAATCTCATCCTGTGCAGTGATTGGCCCAGTGCTTTCAGAAGGTTCACTTAAAACACCAGCTGCATTTCTCGCAATTACTCTGAATTCATATCGTTCTCCTTCTGTTAATTCTGTGATTGTAAACTGAGTGTCAATTATATTTGTGAAACTGGCTTTCATCCAACGGCCTTCAGGCAGCTTCTTCCTCTCAACAATGTAACCTGTGACTGCACTGCCTCCATCATATTGTGGCTTTGCCCATTGAAGTGTGACAAGGCTCCTAGTGATAACAATGGCTTCAGGAGTTCCAGGGGCATCACATGGATCGCGTGCAACAACACTCTCTGAAACTTTGCTAGATGGACTTAATCCTGCAATATTTTCAGCATATACTCTATACTCATACTCAATGCCTTCTTCCAGACCATTTGTTCTTAATCGAGTGTCAGCAATTAGGAGCTTGTTAAGTTTTGTCCACAAAATGCTGTTTTTCTCTTTGCGCTCTAGATGATACCCGAGAACAGGACTGCCTCCATTATTGCCAGGCGGCTTCCATTCAATGACCATATGATCCTTTGTCACTGAAGACACAAATGGCATGCCAGGTGCTGCAGGTTCACTGAAAGGATAACTAACGAGAACCGGTGTCGAGTCCAATGATGTGCTCTTTCCATATCTGTTTTCAGCAAATACTCTAAACTGATATTCCAAACCAGTTTTCAGTTTAGAAATTTTGATAGTTGTACGTGCAATGGTCGCTGAAACAATCTGCCAGGCTGTGGTAGTGGTGTCACGCTTCTCCACAATGTAATTGTTGATCTGACAACCACCAGTGTACACAGGGGGCTCCCAGGAAATGACAACGTAGTTTGCACTCACTTCCTCAATTTTAACCGGCCCAACTGGTGGACCTGGTTTGTCCAGGATGATTATGCCAATTTCTTCTGAGACTGTGCCTACACTGTTTGTAGCCGTTACTGTGTATTTACCAGAATCCTCTCTATTGGCATCTTTGATGGTAAGGACTGTGGATGTTGCCGTGCTTGAGACATTGAGTCTTGTTGTTTCTTTCAGTGCTTGCCCATCTTTAGTCCATGTGACCTTTGGTGCTGGACGACCTTTTACTGGAATTTCGACTTTGAGGTCTTCTCCACATTGGACACTGTAGGTGTTAAAAGTAATTTTGAAGGATGGTTCAATTGTAATATCTTTGGATATGACTGGAGCAGCTAGAGGCCTTGGATCACTTCTTCCTTTATCATTGAAGGCTGAAACCCTGAAAGAATATTCATGACCAGCACTTAGTCCTGTAACTGTACCCTCACACGTTTTGGTGGTTGTTGCTACTACCCAGTCTTCTGATCCTTTGGACTGCATTTCAATATAATATCCTAGAATTCTACTACCCCCATCATGATCTGGCTTTTCCCATGACAGTGAAGCAGTGGTTTTAGTGACATCAGTCAAAGTGACCTTTCCCACAGATAGTGGAGGATCTGCTGTCTTTACAGAGTCCTCGGTTTCTATAGACAGACCAACTCCAAATTCATTTTCAGCCATTACCCTGAAGTAATAAATGCCACCTTCTTTGAGGTCACCAACACGTAAGCTAGTCTTGGTGCACTTTGTAGTGATGTTGGAGAAAGCTGGCTGAGTTGATTCACGCTTGTCCACAATATAACTCTTTATCTTTGCACCACCATCAATAACTGGAGGCTCCCAAACAAGAGTGGCATAGTTCTTTGTGATATCTTTCACAATCAGGTTTACTGGAGCACCTGGTGTATCCAGTACTTTGACTGAAACAAATGCTGACTTGGTACCACTGCTGTTCTCTAGAGTTAATGTATATTTTCCAGCATCATTCCTGTCACAAATGTCAATTGAGAGCTGGGTATAATCCACACCCTTTTCGATTTGGGCTTTACTTGGTAGATCACCATCATCCTTAGTCCAGCTTATCTCTGGAGGGGGACGGCCCTTAAACGGTATACTGATTCTCATAGAGCCTCCTGCACGCACCACAATGCCTTTCCTTAATTCAGAGTCAAGTTCAATTTCTGGAGGATCCATTTTATCAACTGGCTTCACTGTGCCTGGGAGAGCAACTGGCTCACCAACACCCAGTTTATTCATAGCACATACCTGAACCTTATACTCTTGGTGTTCTATTAGCCTGGTAATTGTGAATTTAGTAGTATTCAACCCAGTAGGTGGAGTACATGTTAGCCATTCCTCTTCATCAGCTTTGCAGATCTCTACAACATAGCCCTGGATCTCTAACCCACCATCGTAAATTGGTCTGTTCCATTCGATAGTCATTGAGTTCTTTGTGGTGTCAACAAGGTGCGCGTTAGTTGGTGGGCCAGGTTTAAATGTGGGGTCACATGCTTTGTAATAGATAGTAGGTGGACTTGGTTGTCCAACTCCAGCAGCATTTTCCGCAGATAGTCTGAATTCATATTCATGATCCTCTGTGAGACCAGTAACTCTGAATCGAAGGTCTGTGACTCTACGTTTGTTGCATTTTGTCCATCTGACTCCAGCTCTGTCTCTCTTTTCTACAATGTAACCAACAATCTCACTTCCACCATCAGTCAAAGGGCGATTCCAGCACACAGTCATGGAATCCCTTGAAATGTTTGTTATATCCAGCTCTTGAGGGGGTCCAGGATGTACAAATGGATTTCTCATGATCACTGGGACAGATTCCAAAGGTTCACCAACACCATACTTGTTGACAGCCATGACACGGAAGATGTACTCATTTCCTTTAAGAAGTTTTGTGACCTTGAACATAGTTGCTCCACAATCACTAGACACCACTGTCCAGGCAAGACGACTTGTTTCTCTCTTCTGAATTATGTAATGAGAAATACTGCTACCACCATCATGTCTGGGAGGAAGCCATGATAAAGAGCACTTCTCACTTGTTACATTAGAGACTGTTAAAGGTCCTTCTGGAGGCCCAGCCCTATCAAGCACTTTTACGTTGAAGGGTACAGATTTAGTTCCACCAACATTAGTAAGGTGCAAAGTGTACTGTCCTCCATCAATTCTAATGGCATCTTTGATGATAAGAACAGCTTGGAAATCAGTGTTCTTGGTCTCAGCTCTTGCAGAAATTTCAACTTCCACATCACCTTTGAACCACTGCATAATTGGAACTGGCTTTCCCAGAACTGAAGCCTCCAGTATAAAGGTTTCTCCAGCATTTACAGTTATGACTTGGCTGTATTTTGAATCAATCTCATATGTTGGTGGCTGAACCTCATCCTTAGCAGTAACTGGCCCAGTGCATCCAGAAGGTTTGCTGACTGATCCAGCACCATTTCTGGCAATTATTCTGAAGTCATACTTTGAGTCTTCTGTCAGACCAGTCACTGTAAATTCATTTCCAAGAATGTTTGCAAAGCTCGCTTTCATCCAACGGCCATCAGGGAGGTCTCTCTTCTCTACAACATAACCCGTAACCAGACTGCCTCCATCGTATTCTGGTGGTGTCCATCTGAGCATCACTGAGTGTCTAGTAACAATTACTGGCACGGGAGTTCCAGGAGGATAACATGGGTCGAGTGCCACACAGCCCTCAGAAATCTTGCTGCATTTGCCAATTCCAACAATATTTTCAGCATAGACTCTGAACTCGTATTCAATTCCTTCCTCTAATGGTGATGTTTTAAATCTTGCATCTTGAATAAGTGTTTTATTTATCTTTGTCCATAAAATACTGTTCTTTTCTTTTCTTTCAAGATGATATCCAAGAATTACACTGCCACCATCTGAAACTGGCTTGTGCCACTCAACAACCATTGATTCTTTTGTGAATGCTGATACAAATGGAGTTCCAGGGGGGCCTGGCTCTTTGAAGGGGTACTGAGCAACAACGGACTCCGAGTCGATTGCGTAGCTTTTGCCATATCTATTCTCAGCAAAGATCCTGAACTGGTACTCAGCTCCAGTTTTCAAATTTCCAACTTTGAGTGTAGTCCTTGCCACTGTAGCTGAAACAACTACCCAGTTGGTTGTTGTAGTGTCTCTCTTTTGTACAATGTAATTTGATATCTGGCAACCGCCGGTGTAGACTGGAGGATCCCATGACAACGTAATACTGTCTGCACTAACTTCATCTATCCTGACTGGTCCTGTGGGTGGACCAGGTTTGTCAAGTATAATGACTTCAATGGTGGCCTCTTTTTGTCCAAGTATATTGGCCACTGTAACATTGTACATACCACCATCATCTCTAGTTGCATCTTTAATGGAAAGCGTTGTGTGATGTGCAGTGTCTGCAACATTGACCCTTGTGGTTTGTTTCAGAGCTACACCATCTTTAGTCCATGTAATAGTTGGTTTTGGATGACCAGTGATACGGGCTTCAATTTTCAGGTCTTGGCCAACCTGTACACTGTAGGTACTAAGCTTTGTCCTCACTGAAGTTTCAATTACAAGGTCCTTTGCAAGAACAGGACGGGCAAGAAGTCTAGGATCACTCTTTCCTTTATCATTAACTGCAATTACTCTAAAATTGTACTCCTCGCCTTGGACTAAATTGGTAACAGTGGCATCAAGGGATTTAACTTGGGCACACAGAGACCATTTTTCACTGCCCTTTGCTTGCATCTCAACTTCATAGTATGAGATTCGACTACCTCCATCATGTTCTGGTTTTTCCCATGACAAAGATATGCTCTTTCGTGTAGCATCCACTACAGTAATTTTTCCTGGAGGTTGTGGAACTTCTGAGATTTTTAGAGGTTCTGAAGTCTCAGCAGGTAACCCAATACCATGTTCATTTTCAGCAAGAACTCTGAAGAAGTAGATGTGACCCTCTTCAAGTGGCTCGATCTTGTATGTCATTTTATGGCAGGAAGCCACAGCGGAGTATACTTTTCTTGTGCTTTCACGCTTCTCAACAATATAGTTTTTGATCTTAGCTCCACCGTCCAGCAAAGGTGGCTCCCAGGTCAAAGTAACGGAATTCTTTGTTATTTCCTTCACACGGAAGTTAGCTGGTGCATCAGGAGCGTCAAGCACTCTGACACTAATAAAAGCAGATTTCGTTCCACTTGAATTTTCCAAAGTCAGTGTGTATTTTCCACTGTCAAACCTGTTGACGTTCTCAATTACAAGTGAGGTATAGCTGCTTGTGATATCAATTTGGGCTGTTTCATTAATTTCTCCTTCAGTTTTTCCCCATTTCACCTCAGGAGCAGGTCTGCCTCTGATTGGAACAAACAGTCTAAGGGATCCTCCAGCTCTAACGGTGATCATCTTTCTCAAGTCTGCATCAAGATCAATATCAGGTGCCTCGAGTTTATCTTCGATGAGTATGGATCCCTTGATGTCAGCGCTTTCTCCAACTCCAACCTTATTTATGGCACAAATCCGGAATTTATATTCATGTTTTTCCAACAGTTTTTTAACTTCAAATCTTGTTTCTGTGATTCCAGAGGCTGGGGTACATATTGTCCACTCATCTGATGTGCCCTCAGAGGCCTCAACAATATAACTTTGAATCTCACATCCACCATCATAAATAGGTTTCCCCCATTGTAGAACAACAATTGATCTAGAGATATCAATAACCTTGGGGTTGTTTGGTGGACCTGGCCTGAAGACTGGATCCAGTGCCTTGTAGTACACAGTGGGGGCACTTGGTTTGCCAACTCCGGCTGCATTTTCAGCAGAGACACGGAATTCATAACTGCGATTTTCAAGAAGACCTGTCACTCTGAAGCGAAGTTCGCTAACTACGCGCTTATTGCATCTTGTCCATCTGACACCTTCTTTGTCTCGCTTTTCAATTACATATCCTGTAATTGCATTACCTCCATCATTAACAGGTCTCTCCCATGTAACAACCATGGAGTCCTTTGTGATATTGGACACCTCAGTGCCAGTTGGTGAATCAGGTGTTACAAATGGATTTGCTGCAATTACTGGATCAGACTCCAGAGGTTCACCAACTCCGTATTTGTTGACTGGTATCACTCTAAAGATATACTCATTTCCTGGAAGAAGCTTGGTAATCTTCAGATTCAGTGTTTGCACCTTAGACTCGACAACGGTCCAAACTAATCGGCTGGTCTCTCTTCTTTCAACAATATAATGAGATACCTCAGCACCTCCATCATGCAAAGGTGTTTTCCAAGATATGCAACACTTCTCACTTGTGACGCCATAGATAGAAATTGGCCCGTCTGGTGGCCCAGGCCTGTCTAGAACTTTGACATTGACACTTACAAACTTTTCTCCGCCTACATTTTTCAGTAATAGGGTATATTGGCCTCCATCAATGCGAATAGCTTCTTTTACACTTAAAGAAGCTGTGAAGTCAGTATTCTTAATCTCAAGTCTCGCTGTATTTACAAGTTCTTCCCCAGCTTTCATCCAATGAACTGATGGAACAGGCTTACCAAACACTCCAGCGTCGATCTTGAATGATTCTCCAGCATTAACAACAATAGCTTGAGAATATTTCGCATCAAGATCAATCATAGGTGGCTCAACTTCATCCTTTGCTGTGATTGCACCTGTACTATCAGACGGAGCACTGAACACTCCTGCAGCATTCCTTGCAATGACATGGAATTCATACTGTTGTTCTTCCACCAATCCAGTGACAACAAATTCAGTTTCTAAGATATTAGCAAAACTAGCCTTCATCCAGCGACCATTAGGTAACTCTTTCTTCTCAACAACATAGCCGGTGATCCTGCTGCCTCCATCCAGTTGTGGTGCTGTCCATCTTAGAGTTATAGCATTTCTGGTGACAATCACCGCTTCAGGTTTGCCTGGAGGATCACAAGGATCCCTTGCCACTTGGATTTCTGACACTTTGCTGGCTTTGCTTAGACCAACAATATTCTCTGCATAAACTCTGAATTCATATTCAATGCCTTCTTCAAGACTACCAATCTTAAATCTTGCATCGGGAATGATGGTTTTATTTTGCTTGACCCATAGAAGGCTATTTCTTTCCTTACTCTCCAGATGATATCCCAGAATCTTGCTTCCTCCATCACTGCCAGGCTTGTTCCAAACCACAACCATACTTTCTTTAGTAACAGACTGAACAGTTGGAGTTCCTGGTGCACTTGGGACCTCAAACGGATATTGTGCAAGAACAGCTTCAGACAGAAGGATTGAGCTCTTGCCATATCTGTTTTCAGCAGCAATCCTGAACTGATACTCGCAGCCAGTCTTTAGTCTCGCTGCCTTAATGGTTGTTCTAGCAACTGTTGCTGACACAATCTGCCAATTTGTGGTGGATGTATCTCTCTTTTCCACAATGTAATTATTGATTGTGCAGCCTCCTTCATATTCTGGTGGTTGCCATGTTAGTGTCACACTCTCTGAAGTTACTTCTTCTATTTTGACTGGGCCAATTGGAGGACCAGGTTTGTCTAGCACAACCACAGTAATGTCAGTCGTGGCTTCTCCAGCTGAGTTGGTAAGCTTGATAGTATATGTTCCCACATCATCCCGTGTTGCCTCCTTGATTACAAGATATAGGTGCCTATCAGTTGCATCTGCATTTACTCTTGTTGTCTCTTTTAGAGCAATGCCATCTTTGAGCCATGTCACGGTGGCTTTGGGCTGAGCAACATAAGGTACATCTATCTTGAGGTCATCACCTGCCAGTACACTAAATGTACTGAATATATTTTTGAATGTTGGGGTGATAACAAGGTCCATTGCCACTACAGGCACATTGAGTGGTCGGGGATCACTTGTTCCTTTTTCGTTTGTTGCTGATATACGGAATAAGTACTCCTCACCTTGAGTCAAGCCAGCAATAACTGCCTCTGTTACTTTAACGGTCATGACCTGAGTCCACTTGTCACTACCCTTCCCTTGCATTTCCACAATATATCCTGTTATCCTGCTTCCTCCATCATGATCTGGCTTCTCCCAAAACAGAGTTACACTGCTGCCTGTTACTTCTTTAAGAGTCACCTTGCCAGGAGGAAGAGGTTTTTCAGAAATCTTGACAGGTTCAGCAGTTTCCACAGGGAGGCCAACACCGAATTCATTTTCAGCCAAAATTCGGAAGAAATACAAACCACCCTCTTGTAAATCACCTATTCTCCAGCTTGTTTTAGGGCAGGATGCATTTACAATAGAGTACGCTTTTCTTGTTGATTCACGCTTTTCTACAAGGTAATGCCTGACTCTTGATCCACCATCAATGAGGGGAGGATCCCAGATTAGTGAGACTGAATCCTTTGTTATGTCTTTAATTGTGAGATTTTGGGGAGCTCCTGGAGTGTCAAGAACCCTGACATTCACAAATGCAGTTTTGCTTCCAGAGCTGTTTTCCACTGTTAGCATATATTTCCCACTATCAAATCTGTCAACATTCTCCACTACAAGTGACGTGAAAGATGATGTAGACTCAATAACTGCTTTGTCAAGAGGTTCACCATGCTCTCTAGACCATTTCACTTCTGGGGCTGGTCTTCCTTTTATTGGCACAAATAATCTCAAAGTGCTGCAAGCTCTAATACTCACTACTTTGCGAAGGTCTGAATCAAGCTCAATTTCAGGAGGAAGATATCTGTCCTCTGCTTTTGGTGAGCCAGGTACAGATGCAGGCTCTCCAACACCCTCACAGTTCAAAGCAGAAATATTAATTTTATATTCTTGGTTTTCTGTTAGATTTGTTATGGTAAATGAAGTTGCTGTAAGACCTGCCCTTGGAGAGACAATTGTCCATTCATCTTCCTCTGGCAAGCAAGTTTCTACTACATATCCTGTGATGTCTGAGCCACCATCATAGACTGGTTTGTTCCAAGCAATAGTAATAGATGACTTGGTTGTGTCCAAAACTCTTGGATTTCCCGGAGGTCCAGGCTGGAATATTGTGTCACATGCCTTATAAAATTGACTCGAAGGGCTTGGAGCACTTAAACCAGCAGCATTCTCAGCAAGGATTCTGAATTCATATTCATGCCCTACTGTAAGTCCAGAAGCTTTGAAACGTAGATCTGTAACTGTTCTCTTGTTGCATTTGACCCATCGAAGACCAGTTTTATCCCTTCTTTCAATGATGTAAGTATTAATGGCACTTCCTCCATTGCTCTCGGGGTGTCCCCAGCACACCACCATAGAATCCTTTGTAATTGTTGTTATTTCAGGGGTTTGTGGTGGATCAGAAGGTACATATGGGTTAGTTGCAACAGCAGGCTCAGACTCAAGGGGTTCTCCAACTCCATATTTATTCACAGCCATAACTCTAAAGATATATTCATTTCCTTTAAGCAATTTGGTAACCTTGTAGCGGTTGACTTGTAAATCTGTGGCTACATTTGTCCAAGCAAGTCTGCTTGTTTCACGTCTCTGGATGATGTAATATTCAATCTTTGCACCTCCATCTTGAAGTGGTGGCAGCCAGGACAAAATGCATTTTTCTGTAGTCATGTCTGTAACACGAAGTGGTCCTTCTGGAGGCCCAGGCCTGTCTAGAACTTTGACATTAAATACAAACTTTGCAAATCCTCCAGGGTTGCTAGCAGTCAGAATAAATGCGCCTCCATCTCTTCGTGAAGAGTCTTTGTTGATCAAACATGTGTAGAAGTCTGCTGATCTGATTTCCATTTTTGCTGTATCTTCAAGCTCCTTTCCATCTTTCGTCCATACCAAGGATGGGATTGGTCTCCCAGTGACATTTGCATCTAGTTTGAAAACATCTCCTGCTTTAACCACCACGACAGTACTAAAGCTGGCGTCAACATCAAGTTTTGGTTCCTCAATATCATCTCTGCAGATTATTACTTCGGAATGTTTGGAGGGCTTACTGACAGATCCAGCAGAATTTCTTGCAAAGACACGGAATTCGTATGAAGCATCTTCTGTCAGACCACTTACAGTAAAGCTTGTCTGAAGGATATTGCTGAAGTTGGCTTTCAGCCAGCGACCATTGGGCAGTTCTCTTTTTTCCACTGTGTACCCAGTGATTGGGAAACCACCATCACCCTCGGGCTTTACCCACTGAAGAGTAACCTCATGTCTAGTTATGTTAATTGCCACTGGTTGACTGGGAGGGTCAACTGGATCAAGTGCATAAGTCATCTCAGAAGGCTTGCTTGGCTTACTTAAACCAGCCATGTTTTCTGCAATAACACGGAATTCATATGCAATCGCATCCATCAGACCTGAAGATTTGAAAATATTTCCAACCACAAGTGCTTTGCTTATCTGTTGCCAGAGGATGCTGTTTTTCTCTTTCCTTTCAATGTGATAGCCCAAAATTGGGCTTCCACCATCTGAGGAAGGTTCATTCCAACTAATTGTGATAGAGTCTTTTGTGAAGGCAACAACTTGTGGGATTCCTGGTTGGCCTGGTACATCAAATGGATAAGCAGCAATAACTGGTTCTGATGTTATGTAGGGGCCAACACCGTATCTATTTTGAGCTTTAACACGGAACTGATACTCAATTCCAGTTGTAAGACGCGCTGCTTTGAATGTTGTGCGAATGACAGTAGCTGCCAGCTCCATCCAAGAAGTGCCAGTGGTCTCCCTCATTTCTACAATATAATTATTAATAGGAACTCCTCCATCATTTTCTGGTGCATCCCATGATATGAGCACATAGTCACAAGACACTTCTTCAATCTTTACTGGTCCCGTTGGAGGCCCTGGAATATCATGTACTTGGACAGTTATGGTCTCTGTCAAAGTTCCCAATATATTCTTCCCTGTCATCGAATACTGTCCTCCATCCTTTCTCTTGATTTCACGTATGTTAAGAATTGTAGAGGTTGATGTGTCCTCAATGTTGATTCTTTGTGTCTGTTTAAGTTCCTGATCTTCTTTTTTCCAGACAACAGATGGTCTTGGACGTCCCAAAACAGGGATTTCCACCTTTACATTATCACCTGCTTTGGCTACAACCAACTTCTGATAAACACCTCTGAGGTCAAACCCTGGTGGTGTGGTCTGCTCCTTAATTACAACTGGCCGGCTTTCACGAGGTTCACTTCTTCCTGAGCTGTTCACAGCAAAAACACGGAATACATACTCTGCATTTTCAATGAGGTCTGTAACTGTATAATCCAAAGATTTTATTGTTATCACATGTGCCCATTGGTCAGAATCCTTCTTCTGAGCCTCAATTACATATCCAGTGATTCTGCTACCACCATCATGAGATGGCTTAGTCCATGCAAGAGTTGCTGTGTCCTTTGATACTTCAGTAACTATTAGATTTTCTGGTGCAGTTGGAGCTTGAGAAGCTCGGATGGGCTCTGGTGTCTCTGCTGGTTCACCAACACCACGCTCATTTTCAGCTGAAACTCTGAAAAAATAATCTGTTCCCTCTTCTAAAGCTGGAATTTTGTAGGAACACTTTTGGCAGTTTGTAGAGAGTGTTGTGAAGGCCTTCCGAGTTGCATCACGCTTCTCAATTATGTAATTTATGATTTTAGATCCACCGTCAATAATTGGAATCTCCCATTGCAGAGTGATACTGTTTTTGGTGATTTCCCTTGGCTTTAAGTTGACTGGAGGACCTGGTGTGTCCACAACTCTGACATTAACAAACCCTGTCTTTTTTCCAGCAACGTTTTCTAACGTCAAGATATATTTACCAGCATCATATCTTGTGCACTCAGGGATAACTATTAATGTGTATGACTCAGTAGAATCAATGTGGGCACGACCTTTAAGAGGAACATCATCTTTCATCCATGTAACGTCTGGAGTTGGACGACCTTTGATTGGCACAAATATACGAATAGAAGCACGTGAGTTAACAACAAGTGTTCTTCTCAGTTCTGCGTCAAGTTCAAAGTCAGGGATTTCCTCGCGGTCAACAAGTTCCACAACTTTCTCAATTTCAGCAGGTTCTCCACGTCCTTCTGAATTGACGGCACTCACTCGGAAATTGTATTTGCCTCCTGCTTGAAGGTTTGGAACCACAAACTCTGTTATTTTTAAGAGAGAAGTTGTTGCTTCAATCCAGTCATCATCGCTTTCCCTTTTGTACTCAACAATGAACCCTGCCACATCAAGTCCACCATCATAGAAGGGTCTTCCCCAGTTGAATGTTGCTGTTGTTTTGGTGGTATCAGAAATTCTTGGGTTGGATGGGGGCCCAGGAGGATCTGGAAATGATGGAAATATACATTAAAAGACAATGTTTGAGTAAGAAAACATTTGAGTGAAGGACAAGCAGAAAGGCTTTACTTACATGCAATATCCTTTGTCAACACTGGTTGTGATGGCTCACTGGGTTCTCCAAAACCTGCTTTGTTCTCCGCAGTTACACGGAATTCATACTCAACTCCTTCGCTGAGGCCTGATACTTTGCAGCGTAGATCAGAGACAGTTTTCTTTGAGGCTCTGACCCATCTCATACCTCTCCTCTCTTTTCTCTCAACACTATATCCTCTAATGTCACTTCCTCCGTCTATTGCCGGCCTCTTCCAGGAAATGGTTACAGCATTTTTGCTGACATTATCAACTTCAGGCTTTGATGGTGGCCCAGGGGGTCCTGTTATAGGTAAAAAAAAAAAAAAAAGACATGCATGAGAACACATCGCAATAGAATATTGAAGTAAACAAAGTTACACACAAAATTGGACTTACCAAAGCTGTCAACCATTTTGACTGGACCAGACTGGGTTGCATCACCTGTACCGTACTGATTCACAGCCAGAACACGGAAGATGTATTCATTGCCTTTAATCAGCTTGCTGGCTACATAACGGCAATCCACTATATTTTCGGCAAGTTTTGTCCATAGGAGACGACTGGTTTCTCTTTTTTCAAGAATGTATGATTTGATAGTGCAGCCTCCATCTTCTTCTGGCGGTAACCATGTCAGAGTGCACTTTTCAGCAGAGACACTGCTGGCTTCAATAGGACCTGGAGCACCAGGTACATCAAGGATTTTCACTTTCACTTTTTCTTCTTTAATACCAAAAGGATTGCTTGCAGTTATCGTATAATCTCCAGTGTTCTTTCTACTGGCATATTTAATTGAAAGTGTTGAAGATGTAGGAGTATTTACGATCTGGACAATATCTGAGGGCTTAAATTCCCTTCCTCCCTTAGACCATACAGCTGTAGGTGGGGGCTTGCCAAGAATGCTGGAAGCAGATATCACAATGGTTTCTCCAGCCCTGACAGTAACACCATCCTTCATTTCGGGATCAATTGTAATAGAAGGTGGCTCTGGAAAAGGAGAGGGATTGATTATAGATTTGGATTGTTATACAAATTAGAATTACTAAAACTCATGGAGCAAAACCTACCGTATTCATCTTTGCATACAAGACTGTCAGTTTGCTCGGATGGAGCACTTATGGCCCCTGCTGCGTTCTTTGCCCTAATTCTGAAATCATACGTGCTGCCTTCAATTAAATCCGTAACTGTGAAGGCACAGCTCTGGATATTAACATGGTTAGCCTTCGTCCAGGCCTTTCCTGGATGCTCCAGTTTTTCAACCATATATCCGGTCAGCTTGTGGCCTCCATCATACTTAGGTGCAGTCCAAAAGAGTGTTACACTATTTCTTGTAACGTTGATCACATCAGGTTTGCCAGGAGGATCTGAAGATTTAAAAGAATTAAGATAAATCATAATGCATGAAATGTTCTTGTTCATTTTGTTTAGATCACAAAAAAGTTTACAATAAATAAAATCTTAAAGACTAACCAATTGGATCAAGTGCAACAAGTGCTTCTGTAGTTTTGCTTGGTTTCCCAAGTCCAGCCATGTTTATGGCCAACACTCTGAATTCATACTCGAGACCTTCAACTAAACCAGTCACTCTGCACTCCTTCACCCTCAGGGGTGTCTTGCTGGCTCTCTTCCACAATAAACTGTTCCTGTCTTTGAATTCCACATGATATCCTAAATGAAAGAAGAAAACAAATTAATTCACATAGATTCAAGATTTCATAATAAACAGTAGAAGTTTGTGGAAGTAACAGAGTGCATTTGTTTCTTACCCAAAATAGGGGAGCCTCCTGTATCCCTTGGATCTGACCATGATAAAATAGCAGACTCGTGACGAATACTCAAGATGTTTGGAGGAGCTGGTGCCTCTGGTGCATCTTTTGGAAATGAAAAAATGACAAATATGAAGTCAAGTGTTCTATCAATTTGTATATATATGAGCTATCTTCCTTAATTAATTTCTTTAGCTTAAGTAATGACAGTTTAATTTAGAGCTACTAGCACATTATCATACACAGAGGTCATTCAGTGTGTTTACATTTATAAAATAAGCAAGTAAGTAAGTGCAAAATAAAAGAAGATATAAAAGATAAAATATGTTTAATAAGAAAATACATAAATAAAAAACACTTTTTAGCTAAAAAGCTATGTTAACTTTTTGAGCATCTGTTTAACTGAAGGCTGTGTAAAATAAGGCAGTTAAAAAAAAAACAAAAAAAAAAATAGCAACAGTTTTCCATTTGAAGCTGGTTCCAGCAGTGGGCAGGAAAAAAACTAAATGCCATTCCACTCTGTTTAGCTACAGGGTTCCACTATCTGACCTGCTCCTGCTGATCTAAGAGAACTTCCAGGATGATATTCTTCAAACATTGCAGGGATATATTTAACCAAACAGTTCAGTGACTTACAGATTTATTCAATGATCAAAAGATAGATACATATGTAGCCAAAATATTGGTACATATGCATTGTATTAATTTATTAATCTAATATAATTTACCGTATTTACCCAACTATAGGCCACGGCTTATACATTGATTTTACAAACCTGGTGTTGGGTGCGGCTTAAATGGGGAGGTTTATCTAAAAACATGAAAATGATTTCACTAAAAGTATTATTCAGTACAAAAAAAACGATTCCCCACATGATTAGTTGAATGTAAATGTACTGAACATTTCAAAAAGCAACGCAAAGCAATACAGATAAGACGGAGCTTAAGTTTATTGTGGCACGATATCGGTAAGTTACGAATTTGATCAGTTTAATTGTTTATGCTGAACTACAGTATAATGTTACTGGTATACTGTAGAGCTACAAACGCTCCAGGGGTCAAATTAGATGCTTCTACTTCAGATCAGTATATTCAGTAACACTGCAGCTAATAACATGTGTCAAGTTATCTTAGAGTTTTAAAACATAAATGAGCATTTTCTGCGGTGTATAGAATGGGCTGGTCTATAACATTGGGGAAATACGGTATAGATATTTATAGATATTTTTGTACATATCTTTTGTATTTGTAAACCTGTCTGCAAGTGAAGTTAAAAGATGGTTTATTATAATCTCATTATAGTTCATATATGTGCTTGGGAAGACATCATTTCCTGTGAAGGTGTAGCTGAACACATTGTCCTTGAAGCTTCTATTTGGCTATTTTTGATATTTAGAAACAATGTTCTGTTTTTTCAGCATTTATTTGGTATAAGTGACATTTGTTTGTAATTATATATGAAAATATAAAAAAATGAACTTACTGAATGGATGTTTAGCCACCACTGGATCAGATCTGAGGAACTCCCCCACACCATATTTGTTTTCAGCACACACTCTGAATAGGTACTCTGTGCCATCATGGAGCCTTGTTACCCTCATGATGTTCTTCTGAATGGCTGAAGCAACTGTGACCCACTTATTATTGGTAGAATGCCTTTTTTCTAAGATGTAGTTTGAAATTTCTGATCCACCGTCATCCTTGGGTGGGCCCCATTCCAAAGTAATTCCATCAGCTGTGATTTCATCAAACTTGAAGGGGCCTGTGCAAATTCCAGGCTTTCCGACAACCTTGATGTCAATGGTGGCTTCCTTGGTTCCTGCACAGTTTTTCAAAATAATGGTGTATTTTTCAGCATCACCTCTTTGACAGTCACGTATCAACAAGGTTGTGTTTGTGGCTGTGGATTCAACAGAGATTCTGCCACTGTCTCCCAAAGTGACACCACTCTTCTTCCATAGGACTGTTGGAACAGGAATGCCAACAATGGGGATTGTGAGGCGAACAGTGCTTCCCTCCTTTGCCACATAAGAAGAGTCTGGGAGGCCTTTAAGGTCACAATCTGGCAGAACTGCAAAGGGCATGAAGAAAAACAGTGTGATTTAAAAAGGTTATGAAAATATCCAGAATGTATGACATGTATAACTGATCAAAATCACAGTACTATTGTATTACTTTTTACTGCTACATACCAACTTGATCCTTAGCCAACACAGCAAGTTCAACAGGGGGTCCTTCAGAAGACTCATTAAAAGCTTTGACTCTAAATAAGTACTCCTTTCCTTCCTGTAGGTCCTTTACTGTGTATTGCATGACCTTGGACTTCACGAGCTGCTTCCATTTGTCTTCACCTTCACTGATATCTACAGCATAAGCAACAATATGACTTCCACCATCACTTATGGGCTTCTTCCAGCCAAGTGTACAGGAATCCTTGGTGATCAGGGCAGGTTTGAAGTCTACAACCGGTCCAGGTTGCTCTGTAAAATAGGTCATGATTTGTTAATTTTGTACACTGTACACAAGGAACTCACAATATGCTGCTAATTAAAGTTCAAGATCGACACAAAAATAAACAGCTCTAACCTGAGGCTTTCACTGGTCCGGCTGTCTCACATCCTTCACCAATACCATACACGTTCTCAGCAGAGACTCTGAAACAGTAGGCCTTTCCAGCTTCTAAATTAGTGATTCGGAAAGATGTTTTGGGACACTCAGGGGCAACACAAGTCCATGCCTTCCTCTCTGCCAGACGTTTTTCAACAACATAACTCTTCACTGGACTTCCACCATCAATTAGTGGCGCATCCCAAGTGATGGATGCATGGCTTTTTGACGTCTCTTTGACAATCAGATTGAGTGGGGGTCCAGGTGTATCTACAAAATGGTGACGTTTATTTATTAGAACTACTGTAGATATAATGAGGTAGCTGTAAACATAAAATTTGAAAAAAAGTTATTATTTTTTAAAAGTATTACCTAAGACCTTGACAACAATAGTGTAGGATTTGGTTCCACTGCTGTTCTCAAGGGTGAGTACATATTTGCCAGCGTCGTATCTGTTGATGCCTTCACAGTATACAAATGTGTCCCAATCTGTTGTGTTGATGGTAAGGCCTTGCCTGTCTTTCAAGTTGGCATTTACCTTGCTCCATGTTACCTTTGGTGCGGGACGACCTCTAATTGGTACATAGAGTCTCATTGTGACTCCAGCGCGCAATACCAGGGCTTTCCTAAGGTCTGCATCAAGTTCAGCCTCAGGGGCAACTAAAAGCAAAAGTAAATGAAAAGAAATGAGAACATTGGAGAGGCTAAACAGAAAGTCAAATGTAGAAACTCAAATGAAGGGTGTGCATACTTAAAACGTCCTGTGCCAAATGATTCCCAGGAACGTCACTGGGCTCACTGTAGCCAATCTTGTTCACAGCAGTCACACGGAACTGATATTCAGTTTGATCCAAAAGGCCACTGACAAGGAACTTTGTCGCCTGGAGATTTTTTGGCACATTGCACTTCAGCCATTCCTCTGAATCGACTCTTTTAACTTCAACTAAGTAACCCAAGATTTCACAGCCACCATCGTAGGCAGGTTTGGTCCAGGACAGACTGACTGAGCTGTGTGTAGAGTCAAGAACTTTGGGGAAAGCAGGTGGGCCAGGAGGATCTATAGGAGAAACAAAAGATAGAACGTCTCAAAACTATTCAAATGTGTATAACTGGACTGTATAATGGCAAAGTTACTTACACAATGGGTCGACTGCCAGTGCAGCATTAGAGGCATCACTTGGTTTACCAAGACCCGCCTTGTTGAGAGCAATAACTCTGAACTCATACTCAGAACCTTCAGTGAGGCCTGTAGCTTTAATGGTTCTATCAATGACAGGTCTTCTATTTATTTTGGCCCAATTCAGTTCCTGAGTTTCACGTTTCTCAACCATATAGCCAAGGATTGTGGCCTTGCCGTCATCAGCTGGGGCCTTCCAGCTCACAGTCATATGGTCTTTGGTGATATTGGTAATAACTGGAGGGTCACATGGTCCAGGAACATCTGGATTTGGGAAATGCATTGCAAAAATTGGTCATTGATGTTTTTTGAAATAATATTAACAAAAGTACATTATTTATGTTGAAAAGACATAAAGAAAATAGGAAATAGAAATACTTACCAAACGGATTCTTGGCTACCACTGAGTTAGTAACAATTGGGTCACCAATGCCATATTTGTTCTCAGCACTGATACGGAACTCATACTCATGGCCTTCAATCAGTTTCTCCACTGAGCAGTCTGTAAGCTGACCACTAAGGTTGGAAGTAACCTGGGCCCAGTTAGCTCTGCTTGTCTCGCGTTTGTCAATAATATAATTGGTAATTTCAGCACCGCCATCTGAAAGAGGTGGTTCCCATCTCAGTTTAACACGGTCAGCAAAGACATGGCTGATCTTCACTGATGCTGGAGGTCCAGGTTTGTCTGTGGAAACAAGATTATTAGATTAAACATTAATATGCACTAGCTAATCAAATTTTCATTTTTGCTTTGTATCTACAGATGTTTCTGATGAAAATATGCATCCCCTGTAAAAATGTATGCTGTCCTACTGTAGTGCTGCAAGATTCTCTATGTTTTCTGATGATTATATTGAAAGTAGGAGCTTCTTTGGGGGTGGACTATTTGATTTTGCGAATACCATGTAACAACTAACATTTTTATAGTATATTTATAGCAAGAATGTCTTAATATATTGAAAAATAAAATGAGTAAAAATTTCTAAAAAATCAAGCAGAAAAGTATGAGATTACTGCATATGTTTCTTAAGACAAATAAACAAAAAATTTAAATCCTCAAAACTTTAACTAGAACCAATTTCTGTCCACCTTTAAAACAGTCAGCCTTTATGAAATAAAGAAGAATGCCAATATGCCAGGTAAGACATAAATTGTTATAGTTTTAATACTACTACACCAATAACAACTAACATTTTTATAGTATATTTATAGCAAGAATGTCTTGATATATTGAAAATCCCCCTGAATAAAATGAGTAAAATTTTCTAAAAAATCAAGCAGAAAAGTGTGAGATTACTGCATATGTTTCTTAAAACAAATGAACAAAAAATTAAAACCCTCAAAACTTTAAGTAGAACCAATTTCTGTCCACCTTTAAAACAGTCATCCTTTATGAAATAAAGAAGAATGCCAATATGCCAGGTAAGACATGAATTATTATAGTTTTAATATTACTACACCAGTAACTACTTACCTAATACTTTCAGTTTGATGTTTGCAGACTTAGTGCCACTTGGGTTCTCAGCCACAATTGTGTACTCCCCAGACTCCTTCCTTGTCACAGAGAATAATTCTAAGAGGAACAGGTGTCTTTTCTGAGACATCTTCATGCCTTCAGCTAGTTTCAGTAGCACGCCATCTCTCTTCCATGTCACCTTGGGTAGTGGTTTGCCATAAACCTCAGCCTGAAGGCAGACATTTGTCCCAGCCTTCACTGTGATAAGACTCTTCATTTCAAGACTAACCTCAACCCTTGGGGGAACTGAAATGTGACAAAAAGGAAGATATGATAATGATTCATTTTGGAAACTTTTAAGGTATCAATAAAATAAAAATAATAAAAGGAATAATGACTTACCATGCTCTGCAATCACCGTAATTACATCAGACTCTTCTGAAGGCATACTGACATTAATTGCTGTCTTTGCAATGATTCTGAACTTGTATTGAGCTCCTTCTTCTAGTCCAGTGACAATGTAGTCCTCCTTTGGCACATTTTGACAATTTGCATTGACACGAATCCACTTGTCACCTGGAAGCTTCAAGTGCTCAACATAATAACCAATAAGTTTACTACCACCATCGTGTTTTGGACGGTTCCAAACAAGAGAGACAGAATTCTTTGTTACATCAAGGACCTCAGGCTTTCCAGGAGGATCTTAAAAAACAAACAAACATATAAATGTTAGATTTTAGATGTTAATATATATACATTTATTTTGTAATATCTCTACATATTTCCTGTAACACACATACCGACTGGGGTCCTTGCTGTAATGATCTCTGTTGGTTTGCTTGGTTTGCCCTGTCCTGCTTTATTCACAGCACAGACCCTGAACATATATTCCAGACCCTCAATAAGGCCATAGCAGGAGTATTCAGTTGCACGAACAAGTGTTTCATTGGCCCTGACCCAGAGAATGCTGTTTCTCTCTTTGCGCTCAATAGCATATCCTAAAATAGGGCTACCGCCATCATCTGTTGGTTTCTCCCAGGACAAAACAACAAAATCCTTGTTGATTTTGTTGACAGTGCAATTCCTTGGCTCACTGGGTGGATCTGCAACAAGACATTTAACAAATGTTACCATTTTTAATTGGGTGAACTCAAAATACTCAGGATTTTTTTAAATCAATTTTGTTTGACATACCAAATGGATGTCTAGCTATCATTTTTTCAGAATAGATTGGCTCTGAAATTCCAAAGCGATTCTCAGCGCGCACTCGGAAACCGTACTCCTTGCCAGGCGTGAGCTTTGCAACTCTGCAACTGGTCTTAGTGCAAGAGGACACTGCAGGGACCCAGTCACCTCTGGTCACATCACATTTCTCAACAATATAGTTTGTGATGTTGCTGCCACCATCCTCTGCTGGGGAGTTCCATTGAAGGGTGCACGCATCAACGTCCACTTCAAGAATTTCAAGGGGACCTTCTGGAGGACCAGGGATGTCTGATGGAAACATGAACATCTCTGTAGTCAATGCATTTGTCATTAAGATTTTTGTAATAAAGCATTTTTGTTAAAAAGCTTCTTACCATAAATAATAACTCTAAGGATTTGGTTGACCTTAGAAACGCTGTTCTCAACAGAAAGACTGTAATATCCACCCTCTTTCCGTGTTACATCCTTAATCATGAGTGTGGATGAGGATGATGTCTTTTGTATAGACAGACGGTCAGATGTAACCACATCATCACTTCCTTTCCTCCATGTCGTGACTGGAACAGGTTTGCCAGACACAAGTGCTTCAACTTTGAACTTTGTACCTGCCTTTGCTGTGACCACATCGGGCATGATAATCCTTGGTCCCACTGAAGAAGTGACAAAAAGGAGTGAAATTGAGGTAAGTGTGAAAAGAATAATGTCATTCTAGAACATTTTAATGAAAAAAAAACTGCTTTAGCATGTTTATGCGATACATACTCAGTTGTTCTTTTACTTCAAAGATTCCTTCAGCTTCTCTTGGCAGACTGCATCCTACAGAGTTCCTGGCAGCAACTCTGAATCGATATTTCGTGTTTTCTTTCAGACCAACGACAACTATGCTCAGGTCTTTTACAACTGAGTAAGTTGTCCACTTGTCTTCAGGTTGGCCGTCCTCCTGATAATCAACAATGTAGCCATTAATTTTAGCTCCACCATCTCTCAGAGGCTTCAGCCACCCAAGTGTTGCACTGTTCTTTGAAATCTCCAAGACATCCATCTTCTTGGGAGGATCTGGTTCACCTTAAAGGTGGAAATCAATGAAAGGTCAGTTTGTATGTATTATATTACAAAAAGTATGTTGTTTACACTGTATGCAATATACCATCACTTACTCATGGGGTCAGTGGCCATGTAGGATTTTGGAGAGTCCTTTGGTACACCAATACCATACTTGTTTACCGCCATGACCCTAAAATAGTATTCAGTTCCTGGTGCCATGTTCGTGATTTTGAAGCTTGTCTTCTTTAGCTCATTGGTGCAGTTTGTCCACGTCTTCCTATCGACTTCACGTTTCTCAACAATGTAGTTCAAGATTGGACATCCACCATCATTTTCTGGAGGTAACCAAGAGAGCTGGCAAGTTGTCTTAGTAACATCAGTTGCCTCCAGGCCACCAACAGGTCCAGGTGTGTCTATGAATTGGTACATATATACATGTGTTATCACGTTATCATCAATAAATTTACATAACATAAAACATTTGTTTCATTGTAATAAGTTAGTAAATGATATTGTTGTTCAGCATACCCAAAACCTTAACACGGACGAATATAGCTTTCTCTCCTGAAGGGTTTGAGAGTGTCAAAGAATATTTTCCAGAGTCTTCACGTGTGCTCTCAGGGATCAGAAGGAAGGTCATTGTATCAATCTGATCCACATGACCTCTTCTGACAACATTGTCAACTCCCATGCGTTTCCATGTCACTTTTGGTGATGGTCTTCCTCTGATTGTAGCAAACAACCTTATGGGACATCCTGCTCTTACACTGAGTCCCTTCCTCAAACTGGCATCCAGATCAATCTCAGGTAATTCTGCAATAATATATATTATACAAGTCTGAGTTTAGGTAGTGCACATGTTTTAAAATACTAATTACATTTAGAAATTTAAGGAATCATCTTACCATGAATATCTTTTGGTGACACAGCGTCTTTAAGTTTTGCTGGACGGCCCATTCCAACTTGATTTTGTGCAGAGACACGGAATTCATATTGCTTCCTCTCATCCAAATTCAGTATTGTGAATTCAGTCAGAACAAGTTGTCCGCTAGTATTGCATTTTGCCCAGCCTTCTTCTGGATCTCTCTCTTCTTCACCCTCCTTTTCAATCTTATCCCTCATTTCAACCAAATATCCTATGATTGGAGCACCACCATCATACACTGGCCTAGCCCAGCCAAGTGTAATTGAGGTTTTTGTGCTGTCAGCCACTTTGAGGCTACCAGGTGGACCAGGAGGTTCTGCAATATCAGTAAATATAAGCATTTTAGAATTTCTATCATTAATTAAAAAGGTAATGTGTTGAAAAAGCATTAGAAATACTTACCAATTGGATCTTTAGCCGCAATGGGTCTTGAGGGTTTGCTTGGTTCACCCAAACCAACCTCATTTTCAGCCTTCACACGATATTGATATTCATGGTTGGGAATCAAGTTGGTTACTTTCATACGTCTCTCAGAAATAGGACTTTTTGTAATTGGAACCCATCGTACTGCACGCTTCTCTTTTCTTTCTAATATGTAACCGGTAATTGATTTTCCACCATCGTTCTCAGGAGGGGCCCATACTACAGTCATCTCATCCTTGCCAACTTTGGTGACCTCTGGTGGTTCAGGTGGACCAGGTCTGTTGAACTGTGTCTTGGAAATAACAGGCTTGCTCTCCATTGGCGGACCTGTTCCCATCTTGTTTTCAGCCCTAACCCTGAAAATATACTCATTACCTTCCACAAGGCGAGTGACATTACAATAGCTAGTGACCACTGAAGCTGAATAAGTAGACCAGACCATTCTTCTTGTCTCACATTTTTCTAGAATATAGCTATCAACCTCACAACCACCATCATCCGCTGGAGGATCCCACACAACTCTACATTTGTCGGCAGACACACCAGTTAACCTGACATCTCTGACAGGTCCTGGTATGTCTAGAACAGATATATTTGCATATGCAGTAAAGGTTCCAGCTGAGTTGGTGGCAGTGATGACATATTTACCAGTGTCAGAACGTTTGGCTTTAGTCATGAGGAACTTTGAATAATCTGCTCCAGTATCAATGCTGATTCTTGGGTTATCTCCTGTAGCCTTGTCCTTTACCCATTTGACCTCAGGTTGTGGCTTTCCTCTGAGGGCTGCTTCAAGTCTGACTGATTCACCAGCTTTAACTACTGTAGTACCAACAAATTTGAGGTCAAGTACTGGTTTCTGAATTTCTTCTTTGACAAGAACTTCCGACGTCTTGACCCAGTTGCTTTCACCACCATCATTTGTTGTCTTGATTCTAAACAGATAAGTGTGGTTCTCAGTGCATTTTTCTACCATAAAGAATGTGTCCTTGAGTATGTTATCATGTAAGCTATCCCATTCTTCGGCATCCTTAGCTTTTCTCTCCAGAATGTAACCTAGGTTTGGGCTGCCGCCATCATAATCTGGCTTTCTCCATCTTAGGAAAACATAGTTCTTTCCAACATCAGCCACATGGAAGTTCTCTGGCTCACCAGGCTTCTGAAGTGGATCGATTGCAAGTATAGGTGTTTTGGTTTCTGTTGCCGGTCCAGGGCCAAACTTATTCTCAGCAGATACGCGGAACAAGTACTCATGATTCTCCAGGAGTTTTGCCTTTACTTTGCGGTTGGTGCAGTCTGAAGAGATCACAGACCATGCTCTGATACTTGGCTCACGACACTCAACAATGTAATTTGTAATCTCAGTGCCTCCGTTGTCTTCAGGGGCATCCCAGTTCACCATACAAGCATTTTTGGTTACATATGTCAGTGCAAGATTCCTGCAGTGTCCAGGTCTATCCAGTACATTTACAGTGATGGTGGCTGAGGCTTCACCACTATCATTCACAGCCTTAAGAACATACTTTCCATTATCTGCTCTGGTTGATTCCTTGATGCGCATTTGCACTACAGGGAAATTATTAGTCAGAGTGGTACGTTTATCTCTTTCTAACACAGTCTCTCCCTTGGTCCAGGTAATCTCTGGATCAGGTCTTGCTTTCACATATCCAGTGATATTGATATTATGTCCAACACGGACAGTCACATGAGTGCGACAAGTGAGATCCATCTCAATCTCTGGTGGGATGAGAATATCTTGAGCGATAACGGACTCTGGGATTTCTCTGGTCTCACCATCTCCAATCATGTTGACAGCTCTAATGCGGAACCTATATTCTGTGCCCTCGGTCAATCCCTTAACTCTATAAGCACACTGACTAATCAGATCATCTTTGTTGACTCTCTCCCATTCACCTCCAGCTTTCTGCCATTCAATGATGTATCCCAAGATTGGACTTCCTCCATCTTTGGTAGGCTTTATCCAGACTAAATCTGCATAAGTGCAGCTATAGTCCTTAACTTTAGGGTTGACTGGAGGTCCAGGTATTGTGATTGGTCTGCAAGGTTTGGCTGGATCTGAAATGGGTGAAGGTCCACTGAAGCCAGCAATATTTTCAGCAAATACTCTAAATTCATAGTCATTGCCCTCAAAAAGTCCAAGCACTCTATATCTGAGTTCCTTACAAGGAGTCTTATTCACTCTAATCCATTTACCTCCCTTATGTCTGCGCTCAATAATGTAACCGCTAATAGGACTACCACCATCATACAATGGCATTGTCCATCCAATAGTGAGTGCATCCTCAGCAATATCAGATGCAACTGGTTTCCCAGGATGACCAGGGGCCTCAAACTGATGCTTTGCCACAGTTGGTGCACTTTCAAGAGGTGCACCAATTCCCATTTTGTTCTCTGCACGGATTCTCACAACATATTCAACACCGCTTTGCAAACGAGAAATTTTCAGCCTCGTGGCAGTACTGCCAGAGCTAACACCTCCCCAGGTTTCCTTATTAGATTCTCTCTTTTCAACAATGTAATTCATGACAGGACTTCCACCATCATCTTTGGGAGGACGCCAGTCAATGACCATGGAATCTGGTGTGACCTCAAGGATGTTAACAGGGCCTATTGGTGCAGCTGGGACGTCAAGGACAGTGACATTCATGGAAACAGTTTTACTTCCTGCAGGGTTAGATACTGTGAGAATATAGATTCCAGTGTGATTTCTTGTGCAGTCTGCGATGTTCAGAACAGTCGAAAAATTGTCGGTGTCAATTTTCACATTTCCTTCGCTTTGAATTTCTTCTCCATCAATGACCCACTTTGCAGTGGGAACTGGAAGGCCCCTCATGATTGCAGGGAGTCTTATAGTGCTTCCAGCTTTCACAATGATTCCTTCAATCAGTTTAGCATCAACCTCCACAATAGGTGGAACTACGGAAATAATAAAACATTTGTTTCATTATTCATTATTGTTTGTTTCATTAAATTTAGAAAATTATAAACCAAATAAATTTTTTACACACTAAACTTTACTTACCAAGTTTCTCCTGGCAGAGGACTGGCACAGTCGTATCTGGCCTGCTAAGACCAATTGCATTCTCTGTCTTAACTCTGAACCTGTAGGTTTTTCCCTCCTCTAGTCCAGTCACATGGCATTCAGGGATGCTTACAGTCTTGAAGACTATCCAGTCTTTCTCACCCTCCTCTTGATACTCAACCAAGAAGCCAGTGATGTCACTTCCTCCTGTGCGATCAGGCCAATTCCATTGCAACCACACCTCTGTTTTGTCAGCATCTACATGATGCAGGTCTTTTGGTGGACCAGGTGGGACTGCAAAACACAATTGTTTAATGATCTTCATTAACTGACAGACAACACAGTTATAAATGTTCAGTGTGTTCATACTTACACAGTGGGTTCATCGCCTTAACAGCTTTTGATGTCTCAACATATTCGCTTCTGCCGTACTGATTTTCAGCAGCAACACGGAACATGTATGATGTGCCTTCTATCAAGTGCTTGGCCATCATGCTTCGCTTCTTAGATGATGAACAGACAGGGACCCATTGTGTGGAAGCAGTATCCTTCTTCTCTACCACAAAGTTAGTGATACGAGTGCCACCATTATCTTCTGGATCTTTCCAGGAAAGTTGAGCCGAGTCACTTCTGACATCTGATATCCTTAGATGCTGAATAGGCCCAGGTTTGTCTACAAGAGCACAAAAAGATAAAGGGTAGTTTACAAATGCAGAAAATGAATTACTGACTTCCAAACTTCCATGAAAGGCCTTGTCTGAAGGGTATTTATATCGTGGCTAAATGAACTTGCTCTGTGTTACCTAGGCAATTCATTTAATTCATCGTGATGTTACATTTGTGGCCGTTTGCCTCAGTTGAATGCCAACTTTCAACCCAGACAGTAATGTTATGTGTTTACCTCTGGGGGGAGTAATGAGGTACAGTAGTCTAAAGCAAAATGTTGTGTGCTGACCTGTTGGGGCAGTAATGAGGTAGTCTAGACTGTAATGTTGTGTTTTGACCTGTGGGGGCAGTAATGAGGTAGTTTAGAGCGTAATGTTGTGTGCTATATATAGTATATACACACCCACCTGAACAACTTTTCACTTATTAGGATATCAGCAAAAATTGACACAAAGATAAAACAGGATTTGACTCTTTTTTACACCGTTTGAATGTGCAGCCGACCGAACACAAGTCCTGAAAGCCTGTATGGACTCTAATTTGCTAAAATGAGCAGACACACTGTCAGCATTTAATCTGTGCTCAACTGATACCACAAACGTCTGCTTTTATTAGACTACGCATTTGCTGATCATTAATGTTTTTAAGCCTTATGCATTTTGGCCCCTGGGAAATAATGTATATTAGTTATACATATATGACATTGCCAAGTAAATAAAAATGACTCTTCTTGAAACTTGTAACCGTCCAGGAACACAGTTAAATCAATAGAAACAGATGCAATTTTTATGCAGAATTTTGTTTTTCATTTAATCCTTGGTGCTAAATGAAATTGTTAACATTCCTACCTAGAACAAGCACAGTGCAAGTTGCTGTCTTGGAACCAGCTGGATTTTCAACATTGAGGGTGTAGTCTCCACAATCGTCACGGTTGCAATAACGCATCTCAAGTTTGGTTCTTACTCCAGAGGTCTCAATTTCTGTTCTCGGAGGTACCTCAGCTTCATTTTTCTTCCATGTAACCTTGGGAAAAGGCATGCCTTTGATTCCAGCAACAATTTTAATGTGAGTTCCTGCCATGGCTTTAAGCTCCCGAGGCATGCCCATATCCAGCAGCAGCTCTGGGGGCTCTTCAGATGAAGAAAAATACAAATGGTATTAGAATGTAACCATGTACAGAACACAATTCCCACATTGATCATTTAATAATGTGAATTATTAAGAATTACCAAGTCTATCTTGTGCTCGAATAGGCTCTGGAACATTTGCCGGGTCAGATTCACCAGCTGCATTAACAGCTTTCACTCTGAACCTATACAGTACTCCATCCTCAAGGTCGATAACTTTAAATGTAGTTTCCTGGCATGAGTCCGGAGTCTGATTAACTTGCAGCCATTCCTCAGATCCAGCTTTCTGGTACTCAAGGAGATAGCCGAATATTTTGCCCCTGCCGCAGTCTTTTGGTGGCTGCCAAGAAAGAGTGACTGAGCTCTTTGTGTTGTCAATTGCCATTGGCTTAACTGGAGGGCTTGGAATCACTGTGGAAGGAAAAAATAATACGAATAAATAAATAAACGAATAATAAAAAATGTAAGCAATTTCCTCTGGGACAATAAAGTTTTTCTGATTCTGAAATAAATAAAAAGTCATAGTTACACTATTCTCAGTTCAACATAAGTTACATAAGTTACTAACCGATAGGATCTTTAGCAAATACAGGCTTTGAGGGTGGACTGGGATCCCCAACCCCAACCACATTCTCAGCCATGACACGGAACTCATATTCACATCCTTTGAGAAGATCTGGAACCCAGTATTCTGTTTTGGGGAAGATGCGACCGGTTCCAGCAGAAGCCCATCTATTGGACATCGTTTCTCTCTTCTCAACAATGTAGTTTGTGATTGGTTTTCCACCATCAGCTGGAGGTTCCCAGGAAATCAGAGCTGTGTCCTTGTAGACTTCTTTCACTACTGGCTGCTGTGGAGCATCTGGCACCTCTGTTTACCGGGGCAATGAAATTAAATGAACATGTGTCAGTGAGATTAGCAAATACTGCAGAGATGTTATTGAAGCATAATCTTCGAGAAAATAATACTTACTGAATACATCCCTTGCTTTTGTTTCAGCAGACAGCAATGGGTCACTAATGCCATGAATGTTCTGAGCACAGATTCTAATGATGTACTCTCGACCCTCAATCAGTTTAGGAACTTTACATGATGTTCTCGTGCAGGATGCGATGACGGGCATCCAAAGATCCCTGTTAGTGTCTCTCTTTTCCACAATGTAATTAGAAACAGCACATCCACCATCATCCAGTGGAGGATTCCAGGAGATGACCATGTGATTCCTATAGATTTCATCAAAGACAACAGGACCCTCAGGTGGTTGTGGGCGATCTGAAAAAAATGGCACGTAATTAAAAAAATAAAATCTGCAACAAAAGTGCTGTCAAATATAATTCCCATAAAAGAAAAAAAAAATCCAAATACGCACCAACAACGGTAACCATGCAGATACCCTTCCGTGCACCAGTCGAGTTCTCCACAACCACAGTGTATTTTCCACTGTGGTCACGCTTAGCCTTCTCAATAGACAAACACAGAGTTCTCTTAGTGCTTGTAAGTAAAATCTCCTCATTTGCTTGTAGCTCCTCATCATTTTTGAGCCATTTAATGCTTGGTGTTGGTTTCCCTTTGTAGCGACCTTGCAATGTGCAGGACTGCCCAACACAAACCAAAAGTGTGTCATGGAATTCAAGGTCAAGCGTTGGTGGTTCTGAAAAAGAATCATAAAAGTATTTTAATAATATATTTTCTTTGTTACTTCAAGGTATTAGGGATTATTAATTTGTGACCTACCAAGCTCCTCTTTGCACATAATGGGTTTAGTGCTGAAGGAGTGTTTGCCTTGGCCAATTTGATTCACAGCACTGACACGGAATTCATATGAAGAGCCCTCTTTGAGTCCGTCATGGGTGAATTTACGATCCATCAGTTTATCATCAGTGGCAATGCGTGTGAAGTTGTCCTGCCCAAGCTGACGAACTTCAAGGACGTAACCTGTGACTTCTGCACCACCATCATACTTTGGTGGTCTCCATGCTACACTGATTGAACCTTTCTTGATCGCTGTTACCTCTAGATCCTCTGGGCGTTCAGGGACAGCTGTGTGGAAATTGAAAAAGATATGTATAAAAGCATTTATCCCTTTTAAACTGACCAATTTTAAAATTTGAAAAAATTATATGAAATGAGACTTACAAATTGGATCCTTAATGAGGACTTCAGAAGCTGTCTCAATAAATGGACCCCTTCCAATGATATTTTCTGCAGCAATTCTGAAGAAGTAACCTTTGCCATCAATCAGACCTTGAACCACAGCATTGTGTCTGGTGACCGTGTATGACACTGAAGTCCAACCTCTCCGGTCAGATTCTCTCTTCTCAATAATGTAGTTAGTAATGGCTGAGCCACCGTCATCTTCAGGCGAATTCCATGTCAGCTTGCAAGAGTCAGTGGTAAGGTTTATACCAGAGAAGGGTTGACCCACAGGACCGGGAACATCTTTGGACGGCAAATAAAACACAAATTGAGATATGCTTTTACTTTGGCAACATTCCTATTAGTATTAGTATAAGATTTAATATTATTGTAATAACTATGTTCCTATTTATATATCCACCATCACTCACCTAGAACCTCCACAAGTACTGCCTTCTTCCTTTCTCCTCCATCATTCTTGGCAGTCAGGGTATAAATTCCTTGATGATGCCTTCTACATCTCTTGATGACCAGAGCTGAGCTGATAGCAGTAGTCTCGATTGCAGCCTCCTTGGGCAATTCACTATCATCTCTGCTCCAGATAATCTCAGGTGCAGGTTTACCAGACACATAGGCAAGGATGCGGATTACACCACCAGCATGAACAACAATCTTCTCCTTTACTGTCGCATCCAGGTCCACTTCAGGAGGAACTAGAATTCAAGTTAATTCAAGTATGAATTTCACTGAGAAATATAAGTACAGTCCAACCCCGTTAGTTCGCCCCTATTGGTCTGGGCCCTAAATTTGGCAAGAGGCGGGGTGGCAAGCTATCGACACGGATTAGTGATGTTTCTTTGAAACCCATTTCTTTCAGAGATTATTTAAATACAATGAAAGCTTTTAGATTTAAAATAATAATAAAGCTCAAAGAAAAAGATTTATGATGTAAGAATTATATGTTAATGTTTTGCGCAATTCCTAACGGGCTGATAAAATCGGGCAGCATCTGCATCAAGTTATTGCCGTGATAGATGCTAATTTCCTTTTTTTTTGCTCGCTAGTCAGAAAATGCAACTTTCATTTACCAGACATTTTGGTTCTAATTCACAATCTTGTACGCAAACTCAAAATCAAAGCTACCGCTAATACTGTAATGGCGATCAGGACGAAATTAAAATATCATTGTCTCGTCTCAGTATAAAGTACTGTATATTGACTTTGAAAATATAACATGCAACTGGTCATGCTAGCGGAGATGGAGCATGGACAGGACCGACTGACCAGCCGTCAGTCAAACAATGGGGTTTCCTGTGTTGATTGACGGTCATGACACCAGGCAAACCAAGGATGCAGTGATTTAGTGTCGCCCACTCAGCAACAGCAATAGCCGACCTATAGAATTGGCACGACTGACCATGTTCAAAACTACAGTGCTAACACAGACCCACATTTGGTGAGCTATAGATGGAGAAATGCATACATCGGACACTTTGCGCATTGTGGCGAAGGAGAGAGGTGAGGTTGGTGGCTTAACGAGGTAAATAACATGGAAGGAAATCTGTTCTACAGCCTTTCATGGCGAGAGGCAAGTTTGGTTAGCTAACGGGAGGCCAGCTAACGAGGTTTGACTGCATATAATATAACGTATACACATGCGTGCATCTATCCGTGTGTGCGTGTATGTATATATAGGCACTGGCCTAGAAATAACACACTAGTACATGCTATTATAAGCAATATATACTGTTAGACATCTGTATTTGATCAAATCAGTGAAACAGTCTTTTAATGAATGGGTTTGTTCTTACTTGTCCTGTCCTTGACTTCAATCACTTCAGAAACTTCACCAGGTTCACCAACACCTGCTGCATTTACTGCTCTCACTCTGAATCTGTAAAGTCCAAGCTCTTTCAGTCCTGGCACAACAAACTTGGTGCCTCTGATCTCCTTGTCTTTAGCCTACAAAAATGAAATACATTTTGAAAAATCAACAAATGCAATTCCTCTGAATAAACCTAGTAGCAGTTTAAAAGTGTATCCTTGAACAGTTATATGATTTTAGGTACCTTCTCCCATTCTTCTTTCCCTTCTTCTTTGAATTCAACAAAATATCCTGTAATCTTTGACCCGCCATCAATCAATGGAGGAATCCATTCAAGGTCAACAGTAGATTTGGAGCAATCAGTTACTTTTGGAATTGGAGGTCCGGGAGGAGCTGCAACAACAGTACAATATCATGGTGAAACATTCTGCAGTCCATCATCAGAACAATTTCATGACATAATGTGCTTATGCAATAATACCAATTGGGTCTCTAGAAACAACTTGATCTGATGGCAGACTTGGAGGTCCACATCCAGCAGCGTTAATGGCAATAACGCGGAACTGATAGGTGGCACCCTCCACAAGACCAGTCACAACATGTGAGACACCCATCGGCCTGATTCTGATAGGGTCACGGTTCACTTTGGTCCAGCGCTTTGCTGTGGTTTCCTTGCGCTCCAGCCAATAGCCAGTAACTGGAGATCCACCATCATATTCTGGCTCCTCCCATTCAACAGTCATGGATTCAAGTGTGATTTCTGAAACTGTTGGCTTGTCACATTGCCCTGGAACAGCTGTTGAAACAAATATATTCAACTGAAAATAGGAAATAAAAAATTGCTTCATATTGAGTGGAGGAGGACAATAAGAGAGTATAAAATAGGTAGAGAGAAAGAAAGAGAGAAAGGAAAGAGTGAGAAGGAAAGAATGATACAGACAAAGCAATAGAGGGAGAAAGAGAGATAACATTAGAAATTAGGGGGAGGGAGGGAGAGAGAGAGAGAGAGAGAGAGAGAGAGAGAAAGAGAGAGAGAGAGAGAGAAAGGTAGAGAAAGAGATTTTTTTCAGCAAAAGTAATATACAAATTGGTTCTCCTTACTGAACAGGTTTCTCGCTTTCTCAGGTTCGCTGTAAAGTGGTGGTCCAACACCATACTTGTTTTGAGCCATAATGCGGAATTCATATTCATGTCCTTCTGTGAGCCTCTGCACTGTGTATACACATTCCTTTGGATCACTGGAGACGTGAACCCATGTCTTCCTGTTGTCCTCTCGCTTCTCAATGACATAGTTTGTGAGTTTGGAACCGCCGTCGTCTGTGGGTGGATTCCAGGACAGACCAATCCTTTCAGCGAAAACCTCTTCAAATTTGACAGGTCCAACTGGTGGCCCAGGCCGTCCTATAGAGGGGAAAAATTTTTTGCATGATAATTCGCCACTACTCCCAGAAAGCACTTTCCACTTATTTTCCGCCTGTATTTCCCTATTTCCCACCTGCTTTCCACCTGTAATACCCACCTATTTTCCACTATTTCCCAACCTGCTTTCCACCCATATTACCCACCTATTTTCCACCCATAATTCCCACCTATTTTCCACCCATAATACCCACCTATATTCCACCCATATTACCCACCTATTTTCCACTACTTTCCACCCATAATTCCCATCTATTTTCCACCCATAATACCCACCTATATTCTACCCATATTACCCACCTATTTTCCACTATTTTCCACCCATAATACCCACCAATATTCCACCCATATTACCCACCTATTTTCCACTATTTTCCACCCATATTACCCACCTATTCTCCCACACCAGACACTACATAGTTCACAATGCATTGCTCCTAATGAAACATGCCAAATTCCACAACATCTTGGAGTGCAAATGGCATAATAATTTTTTTAGAGCTAGCAAACCCTATGTCAAGTGCAACATAAGTTGATCACCCCTGTATCATAACATACCCAAAATTGTAAGTTTGATGTCCTTAGAAGCTTTGCCAAGGCTGTTAGTGGCTGTGAGCGTGTAAATTGCGCTGTCATCTCTCTTGGATTGCTGAATCAACAGCGTGCATTTCTCATCAGAGACCAGTTTATTGATATGTTGATCATAGTGCACATCTGACTTTTCTTCAGGCTTGTCAAAACTGGCTTTCTGCCACACCAGGGATGGGAATGGACACCCATGAACCCTGGCAACTATGCTGATGTCGAAGGTTTCCGCATCCTCTAGAGCCTCTCTTAGCTCAATGGTTGGAGCACCTGAAAGGATATTCAGTTTTTAGTGGGTTCTGCTGAACACAAGCAAAAATATTATTCTGACATTTCAGATACTCACAGGTCTGGTCTTTGATGATGATAGGACCCACAGTGACCGAGGGTCTGCTTGGTCCAGCTTCATTCACCGCCTTGACACGGAACTCATACTCCCCACCCTCATTAAGGTCTTCAACAATAAAGGTCGTCTCTTCAACATCCCTCTTATTGCACTGTTTCCATGTCTCTTTTTGGGGACCACTTGTGTCCCAGCTCAGCCGCTCAATAATGTAGTGAGTTACTGGTGCTCCACCATTATTTTTGGGTGGCACCCATGTAAGGGTGACAGTGGTTTTGGTAACAAGGTTGACCTTGATTTTAGTTGGGGGATCAGGGGGATCTTGAAACAAAAAAAGAATATAAAAGGTTAGTTGCTGAATACGTACAAATATAAATTTTATATTTTAAAGTTACTACCAACTGATTTCTGATTTCCAACTTACAGATAGGATCTCTTGCCCTTACTGGCTCTGTCGTCACAGTGAACGGTCCCATTCCAAGACGATTTTCAGCCCGCACACGGAACAGGTAGTCCTGGCCCTCAAGGAGGTCAGGGACTACATAGGCCATGCTGGCGCAAGCTGGATTTACTTTTGTCCAGGCCTTTCCTGAGACAGCCTTCTTTTCAATGAAGTAGCTCTTGATTCTCTCTCCACCATCAGTATCTGGCAGTTTCCAGATAATTCTCATTGTGGATCTGGTAACATCAGTAACTTTGAGCTCTTTGGGTGCCCCAGGTACATCTGTAAATATGTTGCATATATTTATGAGCTCAATTTTTCTCATTTAAACATCTTTTTTTGCGGAATGTCTAACACATTTAGCAAACTCACCAAGTACAATGACTCTGATATTAATATGTTTTTGTCCAGATTTGTTCTTTGCTGTGACAGTGTATCTGCCTGAGTGGACTCTCAAGCTCACAGGAACTGTTAGAACAGAGGTAGTATCAGTAGATTCCACCTAAAAAAGAAAATAACTTCAGTTAAAAGTGTCAGATATATTGTGAGATCCAAAAGACATACAATATTTTCAGAAATACAAACATTTTATTACAAATTATATTATCAAATATTTAAAAACATGTTTTACTACTAATTCAAGTTAGCAGGTTAGTGTTTTTATTGAATTTTATAGTAACAACTATTCTGCAAATTCTGTTAATTTCTTCTTTTACTTATCAAAACTTCTCTTTATTTAATTACTTATTTATTTTTAAAATTCCAAATAAACTACTAATCACTGATACTTTCAGTGTGGTGTCAGACTGTTGGACCACACTCTAGATTTTGCTGGGGAAACAAGTCAGAAATGTAATATTGATACCTGTGAATCCACTGGCAGAGTGTGAACACGTTCTTTTTTCTCTGTCTTAGCTTTTCCTTCAAAATCCCATGTAATTTTGGGAACAGGACGTCCAGTAATAGTCACTGGGATTTTGAAGGGCGATCCAGCAGGGATGGATACTAATTCACTAGCTTCAATATCCAAAAATAACTTTGGCTCAGCTGTGGAATTAGACAAAATCACTGTGTCAGAAAATGAAACTGATGCAAATGACAATCACAGTGTAGAAAAGTTGCCGTCTTACTATGGATGTCCTCCATGAAAACTTCAGTGGTCCTAGGACTTGGCTCAGACTCCCCAATATCATTGACTGCAATGATCCTAAATCTGTATTTCTTCAACTCTTGGAGGTTTGGAACAGTGAAAACAGTAGTAGGATGTAGATTTTCTGCATCATTGACCCTGGTCCACTCAGAAGTACCCTCATCCTGGATCTCAATGATGTAGCCTTTGATGGGGCGTCCACCATCTTTAGCTGGTGGGATCCATGACAGAGTGACACTACGTTTGGTTTTGTCAGCGACTTCAGGAGCTGCTGGCATGCTGGGTGGTGCTGTAATGAACACACATATAAATAAATAAATACTTTTCTTAAATCAAAGGTATATAAAAAGGTAATTGGTAAGAAAACTTACTGATAGGTTCATCAGCAAAGGCTGATTCAGAAATAGCACTAGGGGGACCAACTCCAGCAGAATTGCAAGCCATTGCACGGAATTCATATTCAAGTCCTTCTATGACACGTGTGACCTGAAATTCCCATCCTTTCATGCCACGTTTAGTTATGAGAGCTTTGTTAGCTTTAGCCCAGTGAGACGTGCCCTTCTCACGCTTCTCCAACCAGTAGCCAATGATTGAAGATCCACCACTGTCCTTAGGTGGGTCCCATGTCACCACCATGTGGGTCTTCGAGTGTTCAGCGATGGTAACTTTTTCAGGTGGACCAGGCAGAGCAAATGGATCTTTAATGTGTACTTCTCCAGTCTCACAGCCCTCGCTAATTCCATATTTATTTTGAGCTTTGACTCGGAACTGATACTTGCCATCTGTTTTAAGTTCCCAGACCTAGAAGATGTAAAACAACAGTCTTAATGTAAGATCTATACACTTTAATTAATAACATTTTTTAAAAAACCAATGCTGCTTACCCCTAACTTTTTCTCTATGACAGCATTATTAACCAGGACCCATTCAGCTTTCTCAGGTTCCTCAACATTAAGATCTTTCATCTCCATGATGTAGTTGGTGAGCTCGCTGCCACCAGTTTCCAAAGGTGCATCCCATGTCAGGCGACAAGATTCAGCTCGAATGTTTGAAACAGCAATGTTTCTTGGTGGTGTTGGTCGATCTAATAAAACACAACTGTTTTAAACCTGCACACTATGGATAAAAACACCACTGACTAGATGATTCAACTTAAACTTACCCAGCACCTCCACTGTGACAGAATGGCTGAGCGTTCCCAGACGATTTGAGGCAGTTATGGTGTACGATCCGTTGTCCAGTCTTACAACAGCAGGGAGAGTGAGTTTTGTGTGTTCTGTCTGTCTATCAATTTCTTTGGTTTCTAGCAAGATCTTCTCAGTGGATTTTGGAATAGGAACATCATCCTTAAACCATTCAATTTTTGGCAGTGGAAGACCTGTGACCTCAACAGGAATCTCAACTGGCTCGTTCTTCCGTATACTGATCCAGTCACCTATGAAATGCTTCAGCATGTGCAAACTTGGAGGTACTACAAAAGCAATATGGAAAACATCAGTTAATAAATTGCAAAGTGTAATTTTCCACCAAAAATTTAAAATTGTATACGAACGTGAACAAACCTTCATCATCCTGAATTACAACAGTCAGAGGAATGGAAGGATCACTTTCACCAATGCCGTTAACCGCCTTTGCACGGAACTCATACATGTGCAGCTCATCCAGATTCTCCACAGTCAGTGTCAGAGCGGTGCACATCTCCGCAGTGACGGGCTGGAAAGCAGGATGATCTTGACGCTTTTTCTCAATGATGTAACCAATGATTGGGCTGCCACCATCATTGCGAGGTGGCCGCCATGTAAGAGTAAGGGAAGAGTTGGTTCTCTCAGTATAGTGGAACTTCTCAGGGGAGGTTGGTGGAGCTGAAATAAATGGGAAAAAAAAGCATTTAGATAATTCTAAGGTATTGGTAAGTATGTTTATATTTTACACATTTGGTTTTTAAGTGCAACATAGAATGAACATTATTATTATATACAGTATGTATAGTATATTTAAAAAATGATAATTGCATGCCTTGTGGATCCACTGCACGAACAGGTCCAAGATCAACCGGTGGTCCAATGCCATACTTGTTCTTGGCCACAACCCGGAAGATGTATTCCTGACCCTCAAGAATGCCCACAATTTCACACTTAGATGAAACGGTTTCAATTGGCTGTCTAAACGTGTGCATCTTTGGCTCCTTCCTTTCTACGATGAAGCCAGTCACATCACTCCCACCATCGTCATCAGGATCACCCCAGTTCAGAATCATCAGTTTTCTTGTTACTACAACAGGCTTGAGGTCAACGACAGGTCCAGGAACATCTGAATGAAAGATTTAGAGATTGTCACATTAAAGTTTTTTCTTAAAATAGTGTTGATTGAAACTAAATGGACACAACTGTTCATATTTCAGTGGAAAACAACAGCAGTTCTTACCCACAACTTCAACCCTAGTCCAAGCAGACTTGATACCACTTGGGTTTGCTGCAGTGATCTGATATTTGCCACTGTCACCTCTTTGCGCATTTTTGACAATAAGAGTGCTATCCTGTCCTGCTTCTTCAATTTCCACACGCTCCTTTTTAGGGGCACTATCATCCTTTGTCCATGAAAGTGATGGTGGAGGTCTACCAGTCACATGTGCTGGGATCCTTAACACCTCTCCAGCTCTTACAATATGATCGCCCTTCATATTGACGCCAAGTTCAATTACAGGCACCACTGTAAGTGAAATTATACAGAACACAGGTTTAGGTCCAGCCGTAAATAGATTCATTTTGTTTAAAACATTGTTTGATTACTGTACCTGCTGGATTCCTCACAATGACAGCATCTGTAACACCAGGTGCACCTTCACCAACACAGTTGACTGCCATAACACGGACGACGTATTTAGCATTCTCTCGGACACCGAACACTGTGAATTCATGGCTCTTCTGTGGTCTTTCTGTGGCTCGTGACCAGTCATTACTGCCAGCTATCATTTTGTCAACATGATATCCGAAAATATCTGCACCACCATTGTCTGCTGGGGGGTCCCATTCAACTAATATCGAATGGTCTGTTGTGTCAGCAATACGTGGAGTCGGTGGACCCGGTGGCACTGAAAGGGACAGGAAAATAAACCAGAATTGTATACAGAATACTTAATCAGCATAGTACTTTATGTTAAGGAGGATATAGAATATCAAAGCTTACAGATTGGGGCTTGTGCTGTCTTTGGCTCAGATGGTGGACTGAACTTTCCTCGCCCAGCCACATTCTCGGCACAGACCCTAAATATATACGTCAAGCCTTCCAGGAGACCCTCTACGCTTAGTTCCAGTTCATTAACAATGTTGCGATTAACTCTTGCCCAGTGTGTGCTGTTAATTTCTCGCTTTTCCACCCAGTATCCTTGGATGGGGCTACCATTGTCCTTGGGCTCCTTCCAAGTGACCACCATGCTGTTGGCTGTGACGTCAACAATTTCAGGCTTTTCGGGTGCATCTGGAGGATCTGAAATGTATTTTATAGCAAATGTTAGTAACCAATCGTACAATATCTCCATCAGAATGACAAAGACGTAGTTGATGTTAGTTACCAAATGGATCCTTGGCAATGACAGGTTTGGAGATACACGGTTTTCCAGCCCCAAATCTGTTCTCAGCGGTAACACGGAAGATGTACTCCTTTCTTTCGATCAGTTTTGTTACTGGGTACTTGCAGCCTCTGAGGGTTGATGTTACAGTGACCCATCCGATCTCAGCCTTGGTGTTGTCTTTTCTCTCCAACACGTAATTAAGGATCTCACTTCCGCCATCATCTACAGGAGGATCCCACTTGCAGAGGAGAGAATCCTTCCTGACCTCCTCGAATCTTAAATTGATTGGAGGACCAGGAGTATCTGCAATGCGAAATCCAAGAAATAAATACGCTGAGCTTAAAAATAATCATTTATAAAGTACTCTGTATATTTCCAAGTTCTACTTACCAAGAACATTAACCTCACAGGTGGCAGAGGCAATACCATGATCATTTTCCACCTTGATGGTGAAAACGCCAAAATCACCTCTGATAACATCTTTAACAGAGATGGAGGATTCGCCCTTTCTTGAGTTGTCAATGGTAAGACGCTCATTCAGAGATGGGTGGTATTCCTCCTCTGGCTCTTCTGGTTCTTCTACCTCCTTTTCTTTCTCCTCCTTCTTCTCCTCTGCTTTTTTGTCTTTGTCCTCCTCTGGTTTCTTCTCCTCTGCTTTTTTGTCTTTGTCCTCCTCTGGTTTTTCCTCTTTCTTCTCTTTGTCTTCCTCTTTCTTTTCCTCTGCCTTTTCTTTTTCTTCTTCCTTCTTCTCTGGCTCCTTTTCCTTCTTCTCTGGTTCCTTTTCCTTTTCTTTCTCCTTCTTCTTCTTAATAGGCTTCTCTGGTCTCTTTCTTAGTGCTTCTGGCCTAATGGTTGAATTGTTCCTTGTCCAAGTTATTTCTGGGTAAGGAAATCCAGAGATGTAGGCAGTCAGTCGGATCTCCTCACCTTTCTTGACGCTTAAACCTGACTGCAGACTACCACTAAGGAACACTTTGGGACGATCTGAAAACAGAGCGAAGAGTAAACATATTAGATACATTAATTGAGTTCATATTGGTTGCATATTTTATGCACATATTAGTATTAGAGCTTCTATAACGTACCAACAGCATCAGTGGCTTTTACCATAGGAGTGGTGCGTGAGGGCTCGCTAATGCCTGCTGCATTTTCCGCACGCACACGGAACTGGTACTCCTTTCCTTGCCTCAAGTTTTTAACGGTATAGGATAATACTGGCACAAGGAAGTCATTGCATCTCTCAAACTTCTCTGCACCTTTCATCATCTTCTCTAGAATGTACCCCATGATCTTGCATCCACCATCGTACATGGGTGGCTTCCAAGTGAGGGTCACAGACTGGGATGTAGGGTTGTGGGTTTCTACATCAACAGGTGGATCAGGTGGATCTGCAAGTATAGGTGAAATAAAGTGAGCGAGCTAACCCTTTTAACTCAAAGCTCCATCCGAAATTAAATGTAATGATACTCACGCTTTTGATCCTCAGCAATGACAGGATTACGAAGCTCAATAAACTCGCCACCACCAATCTTATTCACAGCCTGGACACGGAAGTAGTACTCTCCATTTTGAATGAGATCCTTAATAGGCCAGCTCACTTTGTTCTCTCCAGACATGACATTGGTGTACGTTCTTCTGCCTGCCTCTCGGCGCTGGAGGACATAGTGAATGACAGGGCTGCCACCATCATAGTCTGGTGGGTCCCATGACACTTTGCAGGAGTTCTTGGTGATGTCACTAGCAATGATTTCCTTGCATGGTCCAGGAAGACCTATTGATATAAAATGGAAAAAAATGCAATAAGTATAAAATATGAATGAAAAATGTCATATGACCATCGTAATATGCAGAGTGGTTGGTAGGGGTGGAACAATTAATCAAGCAAAATAGTGCCAATGTATCGATCTGACAATAAAAATCGATGAGTGTTTATTCCACAATTAATTTGACTGTGGGCAGTTTATTTATTATTTATTTATTTATTTATTTATTTTTTACAGAGAAGCTGATTTTGCTTATAACTACATCACTGTATTTGGCCTAAAATGTTTAAATGATAATGTGTTTAAATTTAAAATGTGTGAAAATGCAGCAGATTGTGTGAAATTTCATCATATTTTACCCCAGTATCAAACCGAATAATGCGAATTTTGAGCTATGCAAAATTATTTTATTATTGGCTAAAATAATTGTTGTATGATCTAATCGCAAGGACACTTATGATTTACACCCCTAGTGGTCAGTTGTCAAAATGAATGATAAAATCTTTCAAATGATAATTGATTAATAATATTATCATACCTATAACTTTAACATTAATTGTCCCGCTAGATGTTCCAAGGCTGTTCTCCAGGGTAACTTTGTACTGGCCAGCATCAGCATGCAAGCTGCTAGGAATTTCCAGGTGGCAGGACAAATAATCGGCTCTAAATGAGACCCTCTCATCGGCCTTCATCTCCTTTCCATCTTTGTGCCATGTTATCCTGGGTGACGGTACAGCCTTGAATGGAATGGGGAGGTGCATCTTCTCACCCTCCACAACAACAATGTCCTTGGTCTGGAAATCAAGGGTTGGATTGCCTGTTGGAAAAACAGTTGAGGGCTCCTCAATAAACTGCAAATGATAATGGACACAACTGAAAGTATCATCATAGTTCATGAAAATGTACAAGCTTCAGCTTACAGTCAGAGTCTTTGGCGTAAACACTCTCAGAGATCTCAGACGGCTCGCTAGCACCAACAGCATTGACAGCACGAATTCTGAAGACATACTGTTTCTCTGGAACAATACTTTCCTCCTCCCCAGCTCTGTATTTCAACTCTTTAACTGGACGAGAATTAACTCTCATCCACTTCTCAGTCCCAGCTTCACAGAGCTCAATGTGGTAGCCAATGACTGGGCTTCCTCCATTTCTTTCTGGGGCTTTCCAGGCAACACAAATATGGTCCCTGGCTGCCTCAGTGACATGGAGATCCTGAGGAGGAGAAGGTGGGCCTAGAAAAAATAAAAATAAAATAAATAAGTAGTACACATAAAGTTTTGTACATATATACTGTATAATTAAAAAAATAATAATTAATAAAAATAAATAAATAAATAAATAATAATAAAAGAATTATATATATA
>JBBIGC010000002.1:556882-573916 GCA_037576955.1 Lepidarchus adonis
ACAGCTTTGACACGGAAGGAGTACTCCTGCTTTTCCATCAGCCCCTTCAAAAAGTACTCAAGAGAGAGAATGCCATCTGCCACGCGGACCCATTCATCAGTGCCACTCTTGAGAAGCTCAATAATATAGGACTCAATCTTTGCACCGCCATCATGCTCAGGCTTGGTCCACTGCAGGAACGCAGATGTTTTGGCAACATCCTTAACAAGGGGTTTGCCAGGAGCCCATGGAGGATCTACAAGAACATACAAATGTTTCAGTCACAGAATTCCTCTTCTATTATGCATACAGCCCAGACACTCTAAAACACTAATTCAGCCCAGTTTCCCTACAGGACTGGAGTGTGAGACCCATTAAAACATGTAACACACCAATTGGATCCTTGATCAAGATCTGGTCAGTCTCCTTGCTTGGTTTGCCAGGTCCAGCAAGATTTTCAGCCAAGACACGGAACTTATACTTCTTTCTTGTTGGCAGTCCTCTCACCCTGTGTTCACACAAAAAACATATTTATTAATGAATTACACATACTGCTGCTATATGAATAATATACATCAGCCATAACAATAACACCACTCTGACTGTGGTGCACTGACCCCTTTCTATCAGAGCCCATTTTAACATCACCTCCTATTTGATTGGTTAGTCATCACAATAAGGCTTTCATATCCTCATGCACCTGCTTCCAGCACATTGACTTCAAAAACTGACTGTTCACTTGCAGTCTAATATATCCCACCCCCCACATGTGCCATTGTAATGAAATAACTAGATGGTTATTCACTTCAGCTGTCGGTGGTGTTAATGTTATGGCTGGTTGATATATATATAAGTTTACATATGAGTCCTTACCTCATGTTAGTATCGCTTACTGGTATTTTATTGCATCTTATCCATTTGTCAGCTTCTGGCTCAAACCTTTCTACCCAGTAGCCAGTAATGGGATTTCCACCATCTTCATCAGGCTCGTACCAGGTCAGACTGACCGCATCCTTCGTAATATCAGATGCAGCAAGTTTGTATGGTGGTCCAGGTGGATCTGGTTAAAAATGGTAGTACATTAGATTGCATATAGTTAAGTCGGGAGTCAAAATATATTTGTAAATTCATATATAGATGAATAGAGATATAGATTAGAGCAGAATACCAAAGGGGTATTTGGCAGTTATTGGAGCATGTTCAGCTGGTAAACCGATGCCGAACTGATTTTCAGCATAGACCCTGAAGATGTACTCCTTGAATGTCACGAGTTTTGTGGCTTTGTAGGTGGTCTGCTTGATAGTAGCGGACAGCTTGTACCAGATCCCACTGTCTGTGGCCTTCTTTTCAACAATGTAGTTTGTCACTTTTGAGCCACCGTCATCTCTGGGTGGATTCCAGGCCAGGAAGCAGGACTCGCTGGTGATTTCAGAGATATCAAAGGCAGCTGGTGGCCCAGGCTTATCTACAGAAGAGGAAACAATCTTGTTACACATAACAGTACAAACATATAGATTTCCGTATACAGAGTTAAGATTGGACGTTACCTAGAATGTTGACGTCAACTGTTGCAGTGGCGCGTCCACTGCTGTTAACTGCCTCAACAATGTAAGTTGCAGAGTCCTCTCTTGTAGTCTTAGCAATGGACACTGTGGAGTGGCCAGGCTTGGTATCAATAGTGACCCTGTCATCCTCTTTCAGAATAAGGTCAGCCTTGGTCCATTTGACCTTAGGGTCTGGTTTGCCTGTGATATCAGCTGGAAGTTCGATCTTTGTGCCAGCCTTTGCAGTTAAGCCAGCCAAAAGTTTGGCATCCAAGTGAATCTCTGGGGGCTCTAGAACAATGGGTTAGGAAAAGTAAAGATATGAGTTTGAAAATCGAGGCAATATAGATCATTCAGGAACAAGACAAAAGAAATATGTTCTTTAAAAGTACCTTTAGGATCAACAGCCAGGATCTCATCAGTTGCCTTGCAAGGTTTTCCTGATCCTAGTCTGTTCAAGGCCCTCACACGATAAGCATACCACTGTCCCTCTGTCAGACCAGTCACTTCAAGCCTAACAAGGAATCAGACGATTGTTACAGCTTATGGGAATACAAAATCTGATGTCTCAGTCTTGACTGAATGTTTCATTCACTTACTTGAGCTCAGGCATTGGATCTCCACATGGCTCCCACTTGTCAGTACCACGCTGGCACTTGTCAACAGTGTAGCCTTTGATTGGAGCACCACCATCCCACTTTGGAGGCTCCCATGATAGGAAAATTTTATTGGCAGACTTGTCTCTCCATTTAAGGTTCTCTGGTGGATCTGGAACAGCTATAAAGTAAAGCAAATCATTTGAGAACGTGTCTTTGCAGTGGAAGTCATGCTGGCTATCCTTATGTTCTTGCAATCACTTACTGGCTGGCGAAGACACATTAACTGGATCGTCAATGTACGCAGGTTCTCCAGGGCCACACTTGTTACAGGCAACAACTCTGAACAAGTACTCCTTGCCCTCGATTACATCTGTGACAGTGTACTCCTGGTCTTGGACACCAGAAATAACCTAAACGTGTAAAATAAACATTAAAAAAACAATGCAGCTAAGAATCTCAAGAATATAAAGGTTTTTGCATGTTTCATATGAGATTCAGACCTTGACCCAAGTCTTTCTGGCCACATCACGCTTCTCAACCTGGTAACCAGTAAGTGGGCTGCCACCATCATGATCTGGTGCTTCCCACATAAGATGCACATGCTTTCTGGTTACCTCTGCAACCTTGAAGTCCCTGGGTGCACTAGGGGAAGCTGTAAAAATTTAAAGAGTGAGTTCTGCACATGGGGAAAAAAAAAACAGTATAATGACTCAAACAAAGATAATATACTAAACATACCAATGACATTGACGTCAACCTCCCCAGAGACACTGCTTACGTCATTCTCCAGTGTCAGAGAATATATGCCTTTGTCTGGACGCACGCTTGGAGTGATGAGTAATTCAGTGAAGGTGGACTTTGTAACCATGGACACACGGTCACCACTAGTGAGCTCCTTGTCACCGAAGGTCCACTTTGCAGTGGGTGTTGGGTACCCAGTGATTGGGACTCGAATAGAAAGAGGATGAGGAACAATGATCTCAAGGCCATCTTTAAAGGCACTCAGGTCCAGGGTAGGAGCAACTACGGTCACAAAAATGACATTGTTAACAACATTTGAAAAGTAAAGATAAAAAAATCTGTGAAAGGGCTCAATACGTACAGTGTGGGTCATCTGCAAGTACAGGTCCGAAAACATTCGAGGGGTCAGACTGACCAGCTGCGTTTTCGGCCATGATTCTGTATCTGTATTTCTTTCCATATTTAAGACCAGATATCTAGGAAAAGCAGGACATAAAAAATTTACATTAAATTAAATTAAATTAAATTACATTAAATACAATTAATAAATATAAAAAATGCTACAGATATAGTGATTCATGATTTCCAACCACTAGGACACTACTGCCCATATAATGGTCCAAACAAAAAGACTATCAGATGCTTACCCTGTACAGGAGGTCTTGACAAAGCCTGGCATTACATCTCAGCCACTTGTCTGAATCTTCCTCACATTTCTCAATAATGTAGCCCGTGATCACGCTTCCTCCATTCTTAAGTGGAGTCTCCCATGTAAGAAGACAGGAATCTTTGGTTTGCTCAGAGTGTGTCAAATTCAGTGGTGGGCTTGGCCTCTCTGAAAATATGAAATAAATTCAGACATTATAAAGGTGACCCACCAAGATGTGTGATATGTCTACTTTGAACAAAAGATCTTTAAAAAGTTAGCAGTGCTAACCTATTGGGTCCATGATTTTAACTGGGTCAGTGGCAGCACTTGGCTTGCCTGGACCAGCTTTGTTTTCTGCTCTAACACGGAAAATGTATTCCTTATTCTCAATAACATCATTGATTATAGCTGTGCGTTCTTGTGATTTGGTCACCATGACAGGAGCCCAATTCACAGATGTTCTGTCCCGGAGCTCAATGATGTAGGATGTGATTGCTGATCCTCCGTCAAAAAGAGGTGGTTCCCAAGAGATGGTGGCACCAAATTTGTTGACGTTTCCAACAATTACGTTTTGAGGTGCATCAGGAACATCTGAAATAGGAGCAGTCATAAAAATGATATAATATGGTTCATTTATAATTCTAAAAATCACCATTACATTTCAGACAGATATGAATATGTGCTTTACCAAACTTATTCTTTGCTTGTACAGGTTTATCGGTCTCTACAATTGGTCCACTTCCAACCCTGTTCCGTGCACAAACTCTGAAGAAATACTTGGAGTCCTTCTGCAGCCCAGTGACCGTGTACTCTGTGCTGTCAGCTCGGTCAGTGGCCAAAGTCCAGGTCTTGCGCTTGACATCACGCCTTTCCACCACATAGGCCAAGATTTTGCTGCCGCCATCGCTCTCAGGCTCATCCCAGGCAATGCTGACCTCTCCGTCGGCAGTGTCAACTACATGCAGGTTCTTCACAGGACCAGGAACATCTAGTATGGAAGTTAATAATTAGAGATTACTGTTTGTGAACTGACTTCAGCTTCTTGATACATTCTTTTGAGCTTAAACTCACCAATAACTTTCAGATTAATGAAAGCCTCTCCCTGTCCATGCTTGTTCTTAATAACAATCTTGTAACGGCCTTCTTCTGACTTCTTAGGGTCCTTCAGTCTGTACTCTGTCTTGTCAGGAGAAGTATGGACATTTTCCTTTGGCAAGCTGATGTTGTCGAAAAACCATTCAGCTTCAGCATGTGGGTATGCATTGTAAGGAACTGACATGACCAATGGTTTTCCAGCATCTGTCACCAGGTCCTGATCCAAAGTCTTTATCTTTGGCACAGCTGTATTACAACAAAAAAAATCAGTTGTCATTGTTCATCTAAACTAAAAAAGTTTTAATTTTCATATAATGTATTGGAATGTACCTGCAAGCTCCAGCTTGGCTCTTGCATCCTTGTCTTTGGCGATAACTCTGTATTCACCCTGATCACGAGGTCTGATCTCGCAGACTTGGAGTCTGTGAATCTTACCTTCACTCATCATCTGGTATTTGTCACCTTGGACAATAGTCATGTTGTTTCTAAGCCATTTGACTTCAACTCTGTCTTTGTTTAGCTCGACCTCATATACAACATCTGTACCCGGAGGCTCAAATATATCCTTTGGTGGTCTGAGGATCTCAACTGGGGTCTCTGAATGAAAAAGCCATTGGACAGTATTAGATTCAGCAGTGGTATTCCCATATTATACAATGTTTTTCCGTATTCAGAGCTTGATTTACCTTCAACAAAGAGACGAGCCCTTGATTTCTTGTCTTCTACTCCACAGGCATATTCGCATTCATCATCAGGTCGGCACTCCTTAATGCGTAATGTAAATATCTTGCCATCACGCTCAAACTGATATCTGAAAAAGAAACCAATCGTGCCATTTAGCCATTTTCCAGATGCAAGATGTCTTCTACCAAACTCCTAGAAGAAGGAGCTTTTTACCTTGGACCCTCTCTGATCTCGCGACCATCTCTGTACCATTTAACATCAGCTTTCTCTTTGGAGACTTGGCACATAAACTCAGCATCCTCGAACTCGGTGATAGTCTGATCTTGAAGTTGGGTGGTGAAGTCTGTTGGCGCTTCACTGATGATCAACTCAGCTATTGACTTGTCGGCACCAGCAATGACAGAGTATTCACCCTCGTCCGCAAGGCTACAGTCCTTGATGGTCAAAGTGTGCTTATCCTTGTCAACGCGGTACACGAACCGTTTGTTTAAAGCGATTTCCTGACCTGCCTTCATCCACTGCACGGTCGCATTTAGTTTGTTCACTTTGCACGAGAAGGAAATGGTCTTCTTTTCTTGGGTTTCAATATCCTCTAGAGGTGCAATGATGCTTAGACCTTCCTCTGCATGAAGAAAAACAAGCAATGTACCAACATATCTATGCATGGTGAACACCAATCCAACATCCAACGTTAAATATGTAACAAATAAATACCTTGCACAGTAATCTTCGCTGAGCTCTTGGCATATTCTCCGCGCTGATTGGTCAATGCAATGGTGTAAGTAGCATCATCTGTCTTTTCAGCATTTTTAATCCTTAGAGAGAAAACAGTGTCTCTCTGGACCATGATGAACTTGCTGCTCTCAAACATTGTTTCATCATTCTTCAGCCATTTTGCTTTGGCCTGTTCTGTATTCACCTCACAGTTGAGAACAATCTCTTGTCCTTCACTTCCCTTTGTGTCCTTGAGGGGGGTGATAATCCCGAGCTTCTCTGCAATTCATTATGAAAAGAGAGTAAGATTTCATATAGTGCAATGTGATAAATCAGTAATAAGTGACCATGGAATACATACCGAGCACTGTCAAATCAGCAGTCGCTCTTGTGGCACCAATAAGAGCCACAAAAGGTCCCTCATCATTGCGTTCGCAGTTCTTGACCACAAGGACCCTTTTGTTGCCTTCAGAAATGATTTCATATTTGTCATCAGTGTGGAGCTCTTTGTTACCCCTGAGCCACTTGACTTCAAAAGTGTCTTTGGAAACTGAGCATGCAAACTCAGCCTTTTCGCCCTCAACCACCTCCTGGCTCTTCGGCCTGGAGATAAACTCTGCCGCAAGTTCTGAAGAAGAGAGGTTTAGTGTTTAATTCAATTTCCATGAAAATACAACATTTTCCTACACTAAGTCAACTTGCTTACCATTGATTTTCAGAGTTCCTGAGGTTTGACAACTGGGTAGTTTACAGTGGTACTCTCCAGCATCATCCATATGTAAGTCGTGGATGAGGAGGACTCTCTTTCTGCCATCTGCAATATGCTCATACCTTCCACCCTCAGGCAGTTCCTGGTCACCCTTAAACCACATGACCTCTGCACTGGGCTTGGAGACTTCACAGATCAGTTTAATACTGTCTGTTTCAGTGCCCTCAACATTAGCCAAGTTCTTTGTGAATCTCGCCTCCTCCTCTGTAATAACAGAACGTAAGCCATTTTTATTTCTGTTGAACGTTAAGACTGTTACCGAACACAGTGAAGATGAACAAAGACTAACCAACAACAGTCAGCATGCCAGATGATTTGGATGTCTTCGCATCACATTCGTATTCAGCCTCATCATCAAACACAGCCTTGCTGATGATGAGAATACGTTGAACTCCTTTGGAAATGATCTCATATTTCTTGCCCTTTCTGATTTCGTTTCCATCCTTGAACCATCGGACCTGTTTAAAGAGGTGAGTCATTAAGATTATGAAAAAAACAAGGAGGAACATTGTAGAAACACAGAAAAACTTAAAAACCTTTACGAAATACCTTGGCACTTTCTCTGGAAACTTCACATTCAAATTTGGCAGTTTCTTTCTCCATGACCTCAACATCATGCAGCGGCTTTGAGAACTCCACATGGGGAGCTAAAAAAGACAAAAACATTTTCGGCATTGACCAAATGTTGATTTATGTTAAATGTTATTTTGACCTTTAATTTTTGATTCAAATTCACTTACGTTCTACATTCAGAAAAGCCGAAGTCTTGAACTCTTTGGCATCGCAGGTGTATGTTTTCGAATCGTCAAGTGTGCAGTCGTGAATGATGAGCTGTCTCTTGCGGCCTTCAGCGACCATCTCATACTTCTTAGTTTTACGGATTTCTTGTCCCTCTCTGAACCACTTGACCTCTGCGCTTTCTTTGGAGACTTCGCACTCTAGTATGGCAGTAGCTTCCTCCTCTACAGTCTGGTCCTCGAGCGGCTTGGTGAACTCGACTGGAGGCTCTGTTTGAGCAGATTAAAATTCTTTCAATTAATGTTATTCAAAAAACAATGGTCTTTTCCCTAATGACATAATGACTATTTTTAAATACAATATTGTGAAAATAGTATAAACTATGTTTAAAAAATTAGTATTAGGAATTAAGTACCTCAGTACTTAGTTTCATTCCCTCTCATGCACGTTTTTACATGTTTCCCAAAATTTTGTAAAAAATGTGCATGAGGATTTTTAAAAATCCTAATCTTACGTTTATAATCTTATAATCTTAAGTTTATTTTACTTTCCAAAAACTTTAAAAATGTACATTAGAGGGAATGAAACTAAATGTTAAAACGTTAAATAGTTATTAGGTTATACTATTTTCACAATATTGTATTGAAAAATTTATGTATGCAATCAATAGGGTCGTAACAATTAATCAATCTGTTTCGATGCATCGACTAAAACAGTGACGTTTGAAAATCAATGTGTTCATTCCACAATTAATTTTACTTAATTTTACTGTGGACAGTGTTTTTTACTGAGAAGTGGATCTTTCTTTTGAATACATCGATGTATTATAATGTTTAAATTACAATGTTCTCATGTGAGACTAGATGGGTGTAGCAGATGTAGCATAAATTTCATATTTCAAATCATGGGGACGCCTGCTTAGGTTATGTTTATTCTTAAGATACATTCGCTGACCTGAAACTAAAAATTACTATGATCTATTATGTTTTTATAACAATAATTAATCATAATTAAATCTATAATAAGAGCTCTGTCATTGTTTTCTCTGCTATAGTTACTGTTTATTTAACACACTCTTACTGTAATGTTAAAATGCCCAATATTTCAATATACACATGACTAATATAATAAAAATGCTTTAGACAATGAGAGAACTTCAGAACATTGGGTAATACATTTTTAAACATTACGTGGATAATGTTAAATTTAGTTTTGAGATTAATGGCACTATAATGGTTCAGCTTTTCCAACGTTGACAGATTAATTGTATTATCACATTATATATTTACAGCTATTTGTTAAATAATTACACAACTCAAATCTACTTTTGAGAAGATAAGGTTTGAAACCCATTCAGATAGATTTTCAAGGACGAGCTAATAGACACACATAATTATTTTGTAATTTTGTGATTATACATTTAAAAGCATAATATGTTGCCGACCTTTTATGATCAGTTTGGCCTGGGTTTGGAAATCCTTTGCAGTGAGTTTTACTTCTCCTGCCTCTGTCAGCTTTACATCTCTTAGGGTCAGCGTGTGAGCTCGGCCTTCTGCTCGGGTCACCACCTGTGCAAATCAAACACATTGATAAATCAGCCCCTGCTGTACCCTGTCACGGGACGGGCCTGGGGAAAGCTATTTACTGCACCACTGCAATAGACATCAGCAGCTGAGGAACAGGAACTGATCTCAGTTTCACACCTCTGCTCTTTCTCTTGGTTTCAGCTCTGTAGCCTGAGAGCAGCTTAAACAGCTTGTGTAACAGCAAGAACATGTGAGTGTGAATTGCATTATTAGAATAAATGTCAAAAATGTAATGTAAAAAGAAATTAATTAATAAATACACTGGATGTAGCATATAAAGCTTTTTTCATATAAACTATTATTTCTGTGCACAACATTACTTATGCAAATACTTTTGTCTACCTCTTTCTTAAAGGAAACTTCTTTTTTATTGTTTTTCTTAGTTCTCCATGTTCTTTCTTCTGCAGTAACATTGAGAATTTCCCACTTGTGGGACAATAAAGGATTCTCTTAATCTGTAATCAATGTTTTTTCAAAGCTGCTAACACAGAACGATACACTGAAAATTGCATTACAAACCTTGTTACAATAGATTTTATTTTTTTTATTTGAGTCTCTTTGTCTTGTTAGTTTATTATAACCATCTACACATTACTCTGTCATAAAACTCTTTATTTCTGAAGGAGTAAAGGACTCAAGCTTATTATTTAACCATTTGCACATAATGAAACGGGTCTCAGATCTTTCATATCAGCAGCATTAATATTCATGACCACACTAATATTATCAGCTTATCTCTCAATTGTCAATATCAAAATGATCATGTTTAATTTCAACAGCATGAAGTCGTACGTAATACACACAGCTGTAAACACGTTTTTAGTTTTACAAAATGAATTTCCGTTTTAAATTTAAATAGACCTGCTGCCACCTGCCACTGGACATGGCTTCCCAAAGCAGTTAAAAATAACTAGAAGAACGCTTGCAGGGCAGAACAGCCTGGAGAGTTATCGCAAAACCCAGATCAAATGCTCAGCTGTAGCCTGATCCCCACAGGTCCTTATATGCAGAAAGCATGCAGGTGGTCAAGAAGATTCATGCGATGTATGGATAAAATGTAAATATTACTATTCTGTCTGCAAAAAGGTTATTGGGTTGATTGACTTAACATACTTAAAACACAACGACTGCATGCACTAATGTGATATAAGCATGGCGCCATGTTTGATCAATTCTAGCCAACCCTTAATCTATGAGAGGCCTGCTTCAAGAACTGTGGGTTTTTCCAAAGCATCAGACTCAAGACATATAGCTGGAATTCTTATACACTTACTCTGTCGCTTGGTTCCAGTTTTGTACCCCCAAGGAACCAGTCCACAGATATGCCCTCATATGACAGTTCGCAGTCAAAGGTGGCGGTCTCCCCAGCCGTAACTGTAACATCCTTGAGAGGCCGCAAGAGGCCTATCACTCGTGCTTTGGATTGAGGAGAAGACATTGTTAGTCACCTCCAAGTCCCAGGAGACAGATGTAATTCCTTAACTGCAAATCCACATTATGCCTTCCCGCTGACTAGAGGGCCACTGCTCCGGAGCCCAAAAGCCTCCAAGCCAAGTGAGCATTCAGTTGGAGAGGGACTTGTCTTTCGGGGGCCTAGCTCATTAGCATATTCCCATCCCGTAACATGTATACAGTCAGCAAAAATAGCAGAAAAAAAGCAAAGAGTGGGGGTGGTGGGGATGGGAGGTGGGTCTGTTAAACTTCTGCCAATCACTGACAGGCCTGCTCTAGATATGGCATGTAACTTCTAAAATAGCTGCAACATCTGATTGGCTCCCACACCAAGACACCATGCTGGCAAACCTGTTGCTGTCAATCAATGCCTTGGAATTTTCCAGGAAAAGAAGATTGTTGGGGTACGTGTTACCTAGTTTATACAAATGTAGACATCGACTATCAGCCTGATGTTTTCTAAGAGACAGCTCCTAAGTGGTGTTAATGTGGAGAAAGTTATATGTCATAGATCAAATGCTTAATAAAAGGTTTTACCACCTACTTAGCAGGACATGATGTCTGGCAGGACATTTTACAGGCTGATGATGAACACATTAAATTCGCAGCTTGATTTACTGTACTTATGGAAGAAATCCTTGATTTCTGGCCTTCATACTACTGTAAAACCAGTTTTCTCCCTCATTTTTAGTACAGAGATAGCTTCCTGTGTGACGCTCATATATCTTATCTGAAGCTGAACCCCATGTCTGTGATTATGCTCTTCATCATTCTCACCTTTAACTCTGAGATGAGCACTAGATTTAGCATTGGCAGCACTAAAGTCCACACCACCAGCCATGTCCATCTTCACATTGTAGAGAATGAGCATGTGCTTGGTTCCTTCTTCCTTAATCTCACAGTCCTAATGATTGGTGGAGAAAAATGCGTTATGAGGATATAGATACAGTGCAGATGCTATTAAGACAATAAAATAACAAACTTAAAAGTATTTTCTGCATGATCTACACACAGCATGGCTGAATAGTGCATAAACTGAAGACTAGCGCATTTTTAACGGTTTCCGTTCATTCTCCAAACCGCTTATCCAAGTTGGTTTGTTGGTAAGCTGGAGCTGAAACCAGCTGATTATGGGCCAAAGCAGGGTAACACAACCCTTCACACACACTCACACCTATGGGCAATGTTGAGTAGCCAGTCAACATAAAGCACTAGCCTTTGGATGGTGGGAGGAAACCGGAGAACCTGGAGAAAACCTACGCAAACACGGGGAGAGCTTGTACACACAGAAAGACAACCCGGGGATCGAACCCAGGACACGTCTTGCTGTGAGACCATCATATAAAGTGAAATTACAGACTTCACGTGACTATAGAATTTACCGGTGACTGGTGCAGAGCTTCTCCTTTCAGTTTCCAGTGTCCATGCACTTCCTCCTCAGAGATCTCGGTCTCAAAACGAGCAGTCTCAGTCTCTGTGACTTCCACACTGTACAGTGGACGGACAACCTTAATGTCACGTTCTGTGAAGATTAAATAAGAGATGAGGTAAATCAGTTGAAGGGTTCATTGCTTTGGGGCACTGGTCGGACATTTGAGGCATCCATGTGAAGATATGAAGAAAAAAAGTGACATACCCTCAATGTTCAGCTTGGCTGTTGTCTTGTCAGAGCCACAGTCGCAAGTGTACTCGCCTATATTGCTTTTATCAGCCCGTTTAACTGTCAGAATGCGTTTCTTTCCATCAGCCTTAATGAGGATGTTCTTGGACGGGGTAATTTCTTTGCCATCTTTGAACCATTTCACCTCAGCCGAGGCCTTGCTCATTTCACACATCAGCACTACCTCGTCCTTCTCAACTGCTGTGTAGTCCTGCAGCTTGGTGGTGAAGTAAGCTTCTCCCTCTGTTGAATGCAAAATATGCAGAGAAATTGCTTTGCTTTACAAACACTGCTGAAAAGCAGAAGAGAAGCACATGAATAAAGCAAAGACTTACCAAGAACAGTGAGCATGGCCTCACAGGTTTTACCCAGAGCCTCTACTTTGATCAAAGAGGTGTCATCAATTGACACTTCCTTAAAAGACAGCATGTGGATCTTGCCTTGTTCCGATATGTGCACAACTTTACTCGGATGCAAGCGCACGTCATTTTTGTACCAGGTGACCTGAACTTTCTCATGAGAAAGTTCAATGCTGAACTCTGCCGTCTCACGTTCCTTTACAGTCACATCCTTGATGGGCTTAACAAACTCAAGACGAATGCCTGTTTAAAAAAAAAATTAATACAAAAGTTTGATCAGAAATGAAATTTAAAAAATTAAATAAAAAAATTATATATATATATAAAATATATAATATATATATATAATATATATAAATGAGCAGTCTATCATTTTAATGGTAATGGGCACATGTGAAGGCCCATCTGAAGTTTGCCAATGAACACCTGAATGGTTCAGAGAGAGCTTGGGAGAAGGTTCTGTGGTCAGATGAGACCAAAATCGAGCTCTTTGACCTCAACTTTACTCGCCGTATTCAGTGAAAGGCAAATGCTGACTATGACCCCAAGAACATCATCCCCACTGTCAACCATGGAGGTGGAAACATTATGCTTTGGGGGCGTTTCTCTGCTAAGGGCACAGGACAACGTACCACGTACAGTAAAATCTCAAGTGACAACCTCCTTGCTTTTGCCAGGACACTGAAAATGGGTCATGGATGAGTCTGACCCAAAGCATACAGCCAAGGCAAAAAAGGAGTGGCTTAAGAAGAAGCACATTAAGATCATGAAGTGGCATAGCCTGTGGAGGGAGCTGAAGCTTCTAGTTGCCAAGCAACAGCCTCCAAACCTTAATGATTTAGAGCTGATCTGCAAAGGAGTGGACCAAAATTCCTCCTATGTGCGCAAACCTGGTCATCAACTACAAGAAACGTCTGACCTCTGTGCCAACAAGGGTTTTGCCACCAAGTAACACACACACACACTCTCTCTATACATAAATCTATATACACAATCAGCCATAACTTTAAAACCACCCGTGTAATATTGTGAAGATCCTAATCACTATATGTGGTATTTCTGTGGGATCTGACCAGACCAGTGATGGAAAAGTATGACTTTGTGACTGTCTCTGTCTCTGTCTCTCTCTCTATGTGTGTGTGTGTGTGTGTGTGTGTGTGTGTGTGTGTGTGTGTGTGCAGGATATTCACACAAAAGATCCTCAGCAGCTGTTTATTGTTAAGAAAATTACATTTATGTGTAAATTATGAGTAAAATGGTTGTAATAACCTTGAATGATAAGTTTCCCAGAAGTTCTTTTGTCCTCAGCCTCAAACATGTACTTAGCCTCATCATCAAAGGCTGCAGATTTAACCACCAGCGTGTGCCTTTTTCTCTCGGACAGGATGTCAAATTTATCATCGGCCACCAGTTCCTGACTTCCCTTCAGCCAACGGCAAGTCTTCGGCTCTCGCGATATTTCGCACTCGAACCTCGCTTCGTCTTTCTCATACACGTGCACATCACTCAAAGGTGTGAGGAAAGTGATTGGTAGTTCTGGGAATGAGAATGAGAAGATGATTAAGCACCGATTCACTCTGTGAACAGAAGAAGAACAAATGGCAGTAGAAAGCTACCTTTAACTTTCAGATTTGCGGCGCACTTCGCATTGGCACCCTGAAATGACACTTCGCCTGTCTGAGGAACCTTGCAGTTGTATAGAGTTAAAATGTGTTTGGCTCCATCTTCAATCATTTCAACATCCTATGGAAAAATGTATTTAACATAAACATAACATTCGTCATTAAATACACAGATGTTCTCCAAGATTAATGCACAGATGATGTTGTTTTGATTGCCAATATTCTTACAGGTGACTGAGAAAGGACTTCTCCTTTCAGTTTCCACTGGCCATGGACCTCATCTTCTGAGAGTTCTACTTCAAAACGCGCCGTCTCACCATCAAACAGCTCAACACCATACATGGGGCGAACCACCTTGATGTCACGAGCTGTAACAAAGTATGGATGGCATTGAAGGTCTTTCAGAAACACCACATTTCAACCGTACTCACTTTTATGCATAAAACAAAACATACCTTCAATGTTCACTGTGGCCATTGTTTTGTCTGTGCCACAGTCACAGACGTACTGGCCCTTGTCCTTGTCTTCCACTTTCTTAATTGTTAGGAACCTCCGTTTGGCCTCTGCTCTCATGGAAACCATCTTGGAGGCCTTAATTTCAGTCTCATTGTGGAACCACTTCACGGGAACGTCTTTGCTCAGCTCACAGTCAAGGTTGACCTCATCTTTTTCAACTGCAGTGAAGTCTTGCAGTTTAACAATGAAGTAAGCATCTCCCTCTGAAAAACGGCAGTAATACAAATGAGCCTCAATGCATTAATAAAATAAAACATCTACCATCTTCTCACCCGAGTAACCCAAAAAAAGTGGGAATTTACTAGAAAATAGTACATTATTATGGAAGACAATACCACGCCATGAAATATTACCTAGGACCATCAGGTTTGCTGTAGTTGATATTCCTTTAGCCTCTGCTTTTATTTGGCAAGTATCATCTAGAGTGATCTCCTTAATTTCTAAAATATGTCTCTTTCCATCGACATGGGTAAGCACTGTTCTGCTTGGATGAAGTTTGGTCTCATTTTTGTACCAAGTCACAGGCACGTTCTCATGAGAAAGCTCAACCTCAAACCGTGCTGTTTTACCTTCCTTCGCAGTTTGATCCGACATTGGCGAGACAAACTTCAGTCTCATACCTTTAACACATAATCAGTTAAGTGGATGACGGTTACGTTGTGGTCTGGTACCTGTACGACTGAAGACAGTAGGTTGAACCATGACTTACCCTCAACTGTCAGTTTAGCAGTTGACGTTTTACCCAAGACCTCAATAGTGTATTCTCCCTCATCATCAAATTCACAGTGGTTTATGACCAACATGTGCTTCTTTCCATCATCAATAATATCAAATTTCTTGTCGGATACTACAATATCAGATCCTCTATACCACATCACTTTAGGCACATCCTTAGTGATGGTACACTCAAACTTTGCCTGTTTCTTTTCAGGTACAGTCACATCCTTTAGTGGGACTGTGAAGTCCATTTCGATTTCTGGGGATTTGGACGAAGGTTATGAAAAGAAAGTCTGGTCATGAGAAGTTCCTTCACTTCAGTATACACTCAAACATGGACACAAGTGTGTGTAAGTCAACTTACCTTTGACTGCCAGCATTGCACTTGTGATAGCATTCAGTGCTTGGTATGAAACTTCTCCAGCTTGGTCAAGCTGAACATTTTTCAGAGCAAGGAATCGTTTCTTGCCATCCGCCCTGATATCGCATGTCTAGGTAAGAAAAAAACTTCCATGAACCAAATTTTATTCCAGTTTACTGGTCAATGATCAAGTTGGTTTTCATTGACATCTTACCGGTGATCTTGTCAGAACCTGCCCTCTAAGTTTCCATTCACCAGGCACATCTTCCTCTGAGATTTTGGTCTCAAACTTGGCCTCCTCCTTCTCAGCCACTTCCACACTCGCAAGAGGTTTCAGGATCTCAGCTTCACGTTCTGTTTCATTTATATAGAAATAGTACATTTAGTAGTATGTAAAACACAAGCGCATTGAGCTTTGAAATATAACATTGTCACCTACCTCCAAGGGTGAGTTTTGCAGCATAACGCCTGCCCTCGACTTCAATGGCATACTCGCTGGCATCGTTAGGCTGGGCGTTCTTAATGGTCAGGGTGACTTCCTTTCCTTCCTTCTTCACCTCGGTCTTATCTGTGGGTTCATTGGGAATTTCTTCATTTCCCTTGAACCACTTCCAGTTGGGAGTGTCCTTGAAGAGCTCACCCTTGAAGGTAGCAGTGGCTTTCGGTTTCACATGCTGGTCTCTCAGAGGTTTTACCAACCAGTCTCTTATGATTTCTGGAGATAAAACATGTATAATTTAATAGAGTTTCAGGCAGTTTAAGTAGATACCAGGTTAAATTTGCTCATTTGCACATACCAATGACTTTGACATTTGTCTGTGTCTGAATGTTCTCGCACTCGCATGTGTAAACAGCAGCATCATCATCGTTGGAGTCTTGGATTGTCACACCCTGTTGAAGTCCAATAACATTGATGGCAATCTTGCCGGCAATGTTTGACATGGGCTTTCCATTCTTCTTCCAGACCACGTCCCTTTCTTTGCTCAACTCACAGGTCAAATACATAGGTTGTCCCTTGATTACAGACATCTCCTCCTCCAGTGTCTTGGTGAATCTCACAGGCAACTCTATAAAAGATGAACAATTCAGAATTCAGAATTTTCAATAAATGCAAGATTTCCTAGAAGTACAAAAATGTATATTACACCAGTTTATTTCAATATAAGTCTATATCACCTTCTACAACCAGCTTTGCAGTGGAGGTCTTCTCTTTATTCCCAAGCTTGGCTACGCATGTATACTCTCCCAT
>JBBIGC010000002.1:574016-594025 GCA_037576955.1 Lepidarchus adonis
ATAATGATAATAATAATAATAATAATAATAATAATAATAATAATAATAATAATAATAATAATAATAATAATAATAATGGTTTATATGCAAACATTAAGAACTGGCTACAACAAATGCAACAATATTTGGAACAAACTTTTAAAAATAAAAAAAATCACAAAATATTCAGGTGACACCAGTTTGAAAGAAATAGTCTAATTAGGAAAAGGATAACTGGTATCAAATCTGTTTAATGTTCAACTACATTTTAACAGTTTAGTCCTTATAAAAAAACAACATTATACATTAAACTTAAACATACATGTGAGTAATGATTTCTGAAAAAAAAAAAATTGTGAATATGTGACACTCTCCTCTATAAAATGAATAATTCCAAAATGTTATTCTGTGAAGGATATGAAGATCACTGAATTTAATACTGAAAAACATTACATTTTAATAATGATGATTGTTGTATTTTCATGCTGGAGAACATTGAATTTTAAAATTAAAGATTAATACTGAAAAACCTATATGAAAAAATATTTTTAAATTTTTAATATTGAAGAACACTGAATGTGGTAGGTTACACATGACCAGTCTGAATTTTCTGCATTTTCTATATGTAATTTGAAAGTAGAAACGGCTTTTGTCAATGTACAAAGGACATGTGGCAAGAAAGAGGTGGAAAATAAACAATAATAATGATAAACCAAAAAATAAAGCAATGAAAATACATACGTTTCAAGCCTCTGCCTCTGCCAGCCTCCTCTTTTGGTGTTCCCTCTGATCAAATACAACAAAATTTAATTTCCTATTCAGGTAGTAGATGTAAATATGCATTACTAGCTAAGGTGCACTTTAATAAATAAGAATAAATACCACCAAGGGAAATTTGGGGGGAAATATTAAGGATAGGGTATGACTTATGATGATGATGATAGCATCATCAATGACTGAAATGTTAGACGAAACTAATGGATTAAACTCGTACAGACAAACAATGATCACACAGAGAGGACATTCAAAGACACCATGCAACCACAATGAGGTTTGGCCAAGATGAAGACATAAAAGATGTAGTTTTTAATTATGAACATGAAGATGGGTATGAAAATTATTCAGGGTACAAAAACAAGATTGATATCCGGTGGCGGGGAGTCAGACAATCAGTGGTGAGGAGCCAAAGCCACCTTCTCACCTCGTCTACCTCCTGGCATCCCTGGAGTCTCAAGTGCATCTTCCTCCCAATACTCTAAGTCTTCAGAGCCATAACTATCTTGAGGAGCAAGCTCCCATCCCCAAGCCTCTTCTTCTTCATCATCTTCATCCTGATACATTTCCTCCTCAAATACTTCTTCTTCCATTTGGGTTGGAACTTTTCGGAGTTGCACAGCTCCCGGGGACAGCTCTTTGAATAAAGGAATCTCTTCCGTTTTTTCCTCCTTTTCCTCCTTAGGTGAAACTTTCTTTGGTACCTTTTTTAAGGAAACCGTATCGATTGAGTCTTTGGGTGAAACCTTAGCTGGGAGAGGTTTTTTAGTTACACCTACGCTGGGTTTCTTCTCCACTGGAGTTAATTCGACAGGTTTTCCTTTGTCATCCTTTGGTGGAGTCTTTTTAGGCTCCAAAGCCTTCTTTGATGGTTCGACTGGTTTTAATAGAATTTCTTTTTTCTCTTCAGGTTCCTTAGGTAAACTTCCCTTTTTGATCATCAGCGGCGCCTTATCTTCCTTCTTTGGTGTTACGTCTTTTTGCACAGGTGTTACCTTTCTGGGGAGCTCCTTCTTTTCCTCTTCTTGGGGAACCTCAGCAGGCTTCTTCTCGACCTCTTTGTCAGCCACTTGCTTGTCAACTTCTTTAGTCTGAGGCTTTGGTTCTTTAGAAATGTCTTCCTTTGGCACCTTACTGAGTGGTGAAATTTTGGTGGGAATTTTTTCCTTTGGTTCAGGAGTCTCTTTTTGTTCTGGTGAGCCAGAAGGCTTTTTTGCAAATGGCTTTAGCTGAACCTTCGCTGGCTCTTCTTCTTGTTTTGGGATTCTCTTGCCTTTCCATGATGGGGTTTCAGGTTCTTTGGCCTTCTCGTCCTTTTTAGCTCTATCAGCAGGTTTAGGTGCACCCTTATCTGGTTTCTTTTCATCAGGCTTAGTAGGTTCCACAATATTCTTGGGGGCTTCAGGTTCTTTTTGCACAGGTTCTTTCTGAGGTATTTCACCTTTCTCAAAACGAATAGGTTCTCTGTCTCTTTCAAAAGATACAGGTTCTCTCTTTTCTGGTTCCTTTTTGGTGTCCTTTTCAGGTTCAGGCACTTTGGTTTTTTCAGGTTTTTCAAAAGGTTTCAACTTAACCGAGTCCTGTTCAGTTGTTTCAGACGGTAACTTCTTTAATTTTTTCAGAGCCAGACCGGGTTCCTCTGGTGTATCCTGTTTTGATATCTTTGGTACTTTCTTCAAATCAGGCTTTTCTTCTGTTTTTTCCTCTTGCTTTGGTTTCTCTGGTTGTAGATCATGATCTGCTGGCTTCTTTTTGTCCTTTGCAGGTTTTATTTCTTCAGCTCTCTTGATTCTTTCATACTTCTCAAATTGCATTTCAGCCTCATAACTCTCAGCAATTAAAACCTCAGTGACTGCTTCAGCAAAGACTTTCTTGCTTTCTTCATGCTGTTCTGGTGAGGGCTTATGGACCTTCTTCAGTTTCACTGTTTCTACCTCTTCTTCTTCTTTAACTTTGGTGATCTTAGTTTTCTTTAAAGTTGGAATTTCCAGCTTTTCTTCCTCCTTTCTAGGAATTTTCCCTTGAGATTTGAGGAATTCATATTAAAGAACAAACATAAACTACATAGATACAAGTAACATTGAACATGTGGTCCAGAATTCCTGGCCCTATTAAATGAAGAAAGGACATGACAAACAACACAAACTAGGACTAAAAAAATTACACAACTGTAAACCACAAAACAGCACAACACAACACAATACAACAAAACGAAACACATTACGTCACAATAAAACAAAACACAACACAATACAACACAACACAAAACATTACAACACAACAATACAACACAACTCAGCACAATACAACACTAAAAGGACTGTAACATCAGATTAACCATCAAAAATCATTCAATTTCATTTGCATGATACAAACCCCTAATTTCAGAGAAATGTTCAGTATATGTTCCTTTTATTACAACATTAAGCTCAGCAAACATTTTCACTTTCTCATACCTTTTTTCACTGGTCCAGGTGCAGAAACAGGTCCCTTCTCACCACCTGATTTAAAAAATAACCAACAAACGTTATGTCCAGAAATAAAAGTAATCAATAAAGGAAATGCAACAGAAGCAGTAGTTTAGTCCTGTAAGGGTGTGGCGTGGATGAAAAATATTGTTAAAGGTAAAATGACATATACTAAGAATAGCGTTACACATGGTAAGCATTTATTAAAGCTTTATGTTTTGCATGCAAACACGTTGACAGTAGAATATTAAAATAAGAATTTATCCATGCCATGTAATCTAACTTTTTAGAGTCAATTTGTTAATTTTTGAAATGACAGAAAATACAGCCATTGTATTTTCTCACCAGAGAATCGTGTAGTATTAAACTTAAGAGTTACGTACCTTTCTTAATACATGTGGAAAAATATGCATGTGAAAGACTCAAGGGGGTTCTCCTTTAAGATGGATCTTTGGCACATTATGTGTAGGTACTTAAGAATAAGAATTCTAAGAATGTAAGAATTGTCACAAGAATATGAAGAAGAATTCTCCAGCAATTCAGTCCATTTGGGATTTTGTCTTCTGCTACCTGGCAATGGTCTTCTCCCCATTTGTCATTATCATCCATTCGTCTTCAGACTTTTCTCTCTCTTCTTAAATTTAAATTGAAGTTGATATTGTGCATTCGGCGCAAGGCATTAGCCAAGAGCTATTCCATATTAAAAAAAAAAAACCTAAGATATATCTTTAATATCCTAAAAACCAGCACATTTATTAGATGATTTAAAGCTCTTTTGGCAAGAAAACATCTTATTCAGTGGTTCACATGGAGATTCTGGAGTTGCAGCTGTAGGTATCTTCTAATGTATTATGTGACGATCAATCAAATAGAAGAAAGTCACACAAACCACACATACAGGACACGTTTGTTTAACATTTAGATTAGTATTAAAGTCATGGCAAGATGTACATTTAGGACTTCAGACTTGACACACACACAGACACAAGTATTTAAGACGATTAAACAATAAAGTACCTTCAACGGGAGACATTTTCTTTTCTTGTGGAACAACTGCAAGATCTGGTGATGATTTTCTTTCAACTGTGACCCATTTGGGAACGGTAATAAGGTTAAGAACTCATTAAGACCACATCAACAGCAACAAAACACACAAAGCTACACGGAAATATCAGAGATATGCTCACAACATATAAATATACAGTACATAGCATTCACATAGAAAGCCTCACAGAAGACAAGTGTAACAATGACGATGGAACCATGACAAATATACAGTATATTAAAAACAGACAAAAATGAAGAGTTAACAAGAAATTCTAAAAGTACCTCCAACTGGAGAGACTTTCTTTGCCTCAGGTTCTGGAGATGGTTTCTTTTCAACTGTGGAAAAGTATAAAGTCATAGACTTAACACAAGGATAGAACTGCACATAGAAACACTGAACACATAGGAACCACAACAAAACAACATCTGGAGCGAAGTAATTTTCACAATACCTTTGGGAGCAACTTCCTCCCGTTTCAAAGGAGCAGGTTCCTTCTCTGGAGGAGCCATCTTCTCTGGTTCAGACACTTTAGAATACACATGAAATGATGTTACAATCTGAACTTTCCAAATTCTAGTTTATGAAACCCCTGACTGTTTAAGTGTAAAGAATTTCACACAGTGACTGCACACCAAACGTGGATGGATGGAAGGTGCAAGATTTGTGGTATTTCAAATCAGTGAGAGGTGTTTCATACGCAAGAACACTGAGTTGAAGAACGTGCAGGGACCATGGTCCACTCTGCACTGCTGGATGAGGGACTGTGGGACAAAACTAGAGTTGGGTCTGAAACCCAAAACTGCTGCACGGTGTTAAGAATGTGCAAGAGTCGTTATAAGATGGTTTAAAACAATAAACACGCAAGATTAGATTTCAGATACCTCTCCAAGTGTCTGCTATTGGAAGAGTCAGATCCTTCTGCTTCACTTTCAAAGGGGTTTGAGTTCCGTCCAAAAAGTGTTCCTCATTGGGCTGACATTGTTCTTTATTTCTAAAAGTGACGTCCTCACAAACATCCTTCATTTTCTCAAGTGGTGTCCAAGGTTTAGTGGAAGAATCTTCTTTAATTGTGTCAGTTTGAGATTTCAGAGGAGATTTCATTGTGTCAGTTTGATATTTTGGTTCTTGTCTGGTTTCATGTGAGGGTACAATGGTGTTTGATCGATGTGGTTTTACTTTGTGGACATGGATCTTTTGTGTTGGTCTTATATCTTTCAAGTCAGTTTCATCAGCAAAGCTGGAAACATCAGATTTATCATCGTAATGTGATAAAATCTCTGTCTTCTCATCAGAAACTGTGACTCCAATGGTTTCATCATCCTTCGGTAAATCTTGCAGCTTCATCTGTAAAATTCCCTTTTGATCTTCTTGTAATAAAAATGATGTTTTGTCACTATGCCTGTCTTTGTCTTTCATATCTTCTGCAACATTCACTTCCTGTTTTACAGAGTGGTGTTGTGTCTTCTGGTATTTCTCTGAAGTAATTTTTGATTCTTCTGGAAAACCACTTCTATCAAACTTGTTCAATTCAGTCATAATTTTTGACTCTTTTGGGAAATTAATCTCACGAATATCAGTTTCTGCTGCTCTCTCAGAAACGTTCTTTTTCACTGTTTGCACAGAAGTGTCCAGTTTAGTAGAAATACTGTCTTTTTGGGGATACACCCAATTTTCCCCTGGTGAAAGACTCTTTCTCAGAGGACCACTTAGTGTTTTTGTTTTAGGCATTTTTTTCTTCATTTTTTCTGTATACTCTATATTGATGTCTTGAACATTGACTGACTTGTCTTTAGTTGATTTTTCATCTACATTTTTTTGAAAAACCACACTTTCTAAAGAGCCAATCTCCCCATCATCAAACATTGGAGGGGTATTGACCTTTTCTATGGATATTTTCTCTTTAGGCGGGGATGACTCCTGAATAACACTGACATGTGTCATGGCTTCAACAGGATCTTGGTCAGATCTTGTAACGTCTCGGGATAACACAAATTCCTGTTGTACTGGTAGTTCAGATTCTACTTGCTCCCAAGGTTTTTTCTTTGGAATTATTTCAATTTTTGGTGCATCTTGCAACTTTTTAGCATAAACATCAGGACAAATATTCTTCATTGAAACCTCATTTTGATGAGGCTTTACCTCTTCCCTTGATCCAATACTGCCCTGTTGAACATCCATTCCCTTTTGATTGTCAGTCTGATTATACTCATCTACTGTTACCATTCTATGAAAATTCAAGTGAACATCTGGAGACAAATTCTCTTCTTTTTGAGAAATATCCTGTCTTGCATCAATAAGTGTATCCGTCATATCAGGTAAATATTTGTTATTATCTGGAGACGTTACAATTGCACTGATTTTGTCTTCTTTAGTGGTAAAATACTCAACCTTGCCTGATTCCTTCATGTCTCTAGTTACTGAATCCTTTTCTGATTCTGTTAAATCTGCGGCTAATGATGGAGTCTTCGTTTTTGATGCGACTGCAAGATCTTTTAAAGGAAAATCAGAATAAATCCCATTCTTAGATAGTTTGTCATGTTGGTAAGAGATGATTTTAGGTGTTTCACTATCAGCCACTACAGTTCCCCTTGATGTAGGCTCCATTCTTCCATGATCTGGTTCTTGCACTGGGACAATAACATTCCTTGGAATATCCTCCTCCATTCTGAGTTCCTCTGCTGTTTCTTGTTTCTTTAGAAGTTGTGTAATGCTTGGAAGATCTTCACTTATTTGGCCCTCATCCTTCTGTAAAATAGTTTTAGAAGGAAGAGTCTTTCTCTTCTGAATCTCTGTGGTTCTGCTGACATTTTCACGATTTTGTAAAAACTCTTCATCTTTCTTTTCTGTTGGCTCCTCAAAAGAAATCTCTTCATTTGGCAATGTGCTTTCACAAGATGTTTCTGTGTGGAGCAAATCTGCAGATTCTTCTTTATAAAAAACATTTTCCCTAGTAGGTGTAATAAACTGCATTTTCTCTGAAAGAATTGGAGATTTAACTCGCACTATGCTCTTCTGATGGGTAGAATCTTGAAGTTCTGAGATGAAAATATGCAGCAACAAAAGAAAAGAGGATTGTAAGATGATTGATTATATGTAAGAGTGTTGCTAATAGCAAACCAGCAGAGATTCTGCATAAAGTTCAGTGTAGGATTCAAAGATTTGTTTAAGATTGAACCTTGGATGTAAAAATTAGACAAACAGTATATGACACAATATGTTCAACTGCATAGTACTATTGAGTTTTTATATTCCTCAACACAATCACTTTCATACTTTATTATTACCATAATCTCTTAAATATTTTTAAAAAGTAGTAAAGATGAAGTGTCAGAATTATGCAACAGTTTCTAAATGTCTGTAGAATGGCATTTTTTCTTGCATATTTAATGTATTACTGTGTCCGTAACGTTCTTTTTATATTCTGTACAATCTTTGATATTTCAAGTTTTGTCTTTAACCTGGGAAACGGCAAAACTTAAATTGTGGTTCTCAGTAAACAATAAAATCAAGAGCAAGTCAATGCAACAAAGAATTTTCAGATGGAAAGAGGTTATAGAAGAAAATGAAGATGGCTGTGTTGTACCTTTGGCTTGCTCATCCTCCTTTGGAGGGATAAAGGTTGCAGCCAGTTTTCCTAGAAGCTCTTCTTTTGTAGGCTCCATAAGAACTTAAACATTTAAAGGTCCATTAGGTGCAGTTTTAAGAATGTCCACATGAAATGATTACAGATACAGGCTTGTGCACGTAAGACATTTAAGATCTCACTCTAGCGAGTGAAAAGAATTTAAGATTGTGTAAAAAAACAATCAGATTGACGCAGACATTCAAAGACAACATTTAGTATTAAACAAAGAACAATTTATACTTAAAAGAATTCATTAAAAGAAAGAAAAAGAGACATATTAAGTCATTAAGATGTATTGCCATTGTACCTTTTGTGGGAGATACATCGTCTTTTTTGGAAATTTCTGTTTCTTTAATTGGAGGAGTAAGAGTCTCTTTCTTCAGAGAATCTTCTTTCTTCCAGAGAAGAGGAATTTCCTTTTCAGGTAGAATATTTTCCTCCATTTTAGGTTTAAGAACAGCAGTTACTGCTTTTTTATGAAGAAGAGGTTCTTCTGTTTCAGAAATAATGAAAGTCTGCTGAAAATGTTGCTTTATTTCAGGAGTATCCATAGCTGTTATCTGTTGAGACGTCACTTCTTTCTTTGATGGTGCAACATGGTCTTTCTCTTTAGGTAAAAATTCTTCCTTTTTGTCTGTTTGGGGCTCATGTGTTTTCTTTACAGTTTGTAACGTTATTTCTTCTTCTCGAAAGGTTAAAGAAAATTCCTTTTCATGCAAAATTCCTTCTGCTTTTTCTATTCTGGGGACAAGTGTTGCATCCATGATTTCCTCTTTAAACACAGTATCTTCTGTCTTCATCTTTTCCTTCTTATGTTTAGGTTCAGGTTTAATCTTATATTTGACCTCTGGCTGAACCTCAGGTTTATGCTGAGGCTTGACCTCAGCTTTAAGTTCAGGTTTAATCTCAGTAACAGACTCAAACCTCTCAGGTTCAAGTTCACGTTTGACTTCAAAGTTTGGCTCAGACTTAACCTCAAATTTAAATTCAGGTTTAAACTCATTTTTAGGCTCAAACTTAATCTCAGTACTAGCTTCAAATTTGAGCTTAGGCTTAACATCAGCTATGGGCTCAAATGTAATATCAGGTTTTAGTTCAGCTTCAGAGTTAACCTTAGCATTGACAAATTTATTCTCAAGTTTAGAGTCAGGTTTGATCTCATGGTTTGGCTCAGGCCTAACCTCAGACTTTAGTACAGTTCTGACTCCTATTTCTGACTCAGGTTTAGCCTCAGTTTTGACCTCAGCTTTTGGCTCAGTCTTAACCTCAGGTTTAAGTGTAGGTTCATATTTGACCTCAGGTTTTGGCTCAATCTTAAGTTCAGGTTTAGGTTTTGATTTGACCTCAGGTTTTTGCTCAATCTTAACCTCAGGTTTAGATTTAGATTCAGATTTGACTTCAGGTTTTTGCTCAATCTTAACCTCAGGTTTAGATTTAGATTCAGATTTGACTTCAGGTTTTTGCTCAATCTTAACCTCTGTTTTAGGTTTTGATTTGACCACAGGTTTAGGTTTAGATTCAGATTTGACCTCAGGTTTTGGCTCAATCTTAACCTGAGGTTTATGTTTAGGTTCAGATATACGCTCAACTTTTGACTCTGTCTTAACCTCAGGCCTAGGTTCAGGTTTGAATTGATCTATTGGCTCAGGCTTATCCTTAGGTTTAGGTTCAGATTTGACCTCAACTTTAGGCATAGCCTTAACCTCAAGTTTAGTTTCAGACTTAATCTCAGATTTAAATTGAGGTTGGACATCAGGTTTCAGCTCAGACTTAACCTCAGGTTTAGGTTCATGTTTAGCTTCAGGTTTAGGCTCAGGTTTATGCTCAATATTGTCCTCATCTTTAGGTTTTGGCTTGAATTTGGGTTCAGGTTTAATCTCAGGTTTAAGTTTAGGCTTAACTTCAGGTTCAAATTCGACTCCAGCTGTCGGCTTAAACATAGACCTTACTCCAGGTTTAGTTTCAGGTATGGCCTCAGGTTTAACTTCTGTCTTAACCTCAACTTTAGTTTCAGGTTTGACCTCAGGTTTAGGTACAGCTTTGGGTTTAGTTTGAGGCTGAGTTTTATGCTCAAAATCTTTCTTCTGAGGCAAAATCTCTTCTTTTGTAAGAGCAGGTTCATCTTCCATAGGTACTATTTCCACTTTGTCTTCTTTTTTGAGAACAGGAGTGAAGATGTCCTTCTTCTGAGGAACTTCCTGTGGTACTTCTTTCACTTCCTCTTTTTGTATTGTTACATATGTAAAGACCATTGGCTCCTTTGGATGTTCTTGTACTTTAAAGAAGATTCAATAAGATAATGTTTCACATTGCACTGCTTTAAGAGTCTGTTTATCCAAAAGATATAAGAAACATAAGACAAAGACTAGTTGCCACTGTGTGATCATGTTTTTTGTAGAAGAGCGTGGCAAATAAGATGACAGTACAACACAGGACATGCACAACAGAATTTCTCAGTGACATGAAAACATGAACTAATACCTTTTTGAGGGTCTACCTCCTTAGGAACCACAATGACTTGTTCAGGTTCAGGTTTAGGTGGTATTGATTTTCCAGGCTTAGCTGTTTTTGTTTTCTCTTCCTCCACAAGAACTTAAAAGATTTATTTTGGCTTTAATTAGTATTAAAGGACTACACAGGAAAAAAGGCACATTGACAGAATACATGCTTCCAAACTGGAAGCTACACAGACATTCAGCACCACACAATGTACATGAACAACACAAGGTTTAAGAAAGAGGAACATATTAACTGAAGAAGACAGTAAGAAACAAACTCTACCTTTGACTGGAGGAGACTCAGTCTTCCTCACTGCTACTGGCTTGGCTTCTTGCTTCATCTCAGGTATAAACTCAGGCTTGACATCAGGTTTACGCTCAGGCTTAACCTCAGGTTTTGGTTCAGGTTTGATATCAAGCTTAGGCTTAGCCTCAGCTTTGGCCTCAGATTTTAGCATCGGCTTAACCTCTGGTTTCAGTTTAGGCTGAACTTCAGGTTTAGGTCTGGCCTCAGGTTTTGGGACAGGCTTAACCTCAGGTTTCATTTCAGGTTTGGGTTCAGGTTTCAGTACAGCCTTAACCTCAGGTTTAGGTTCAGGTTTGACCTCTGGTCTAGGTTCAGTCTTGATCTCGGGTTTAGGTTCAGGTTTGACCTCAGGTTTGGCTTCAGGTTTCAGTACAGGCTTAACCTCAGGTTTAAGTTCAGGCTTAAACTCAGGTTTTGGTTCAGGTTTAGGCTCAGGTTTAACCTCCGGTTTAGGCTCAGGCATTACCTCCAGTTTAGTTTCAGGTTTGACCTCAGGTTTAAGCTTAGGTTCAGGCTTAACATCAGGTTTAAGCACAGTTTCAGCCTTTACCTCAGGTTTAAGCTCAGGTTCATGTTTGGCCTCAGGTTTCAGCCCAGGTTTAAAAGCGACATCTTTCTTTTGAGGCAAAGTTTCTTCTTTTGTAAGAGTAGCCTCATATTCCTTCTCCTTGTGCAATATATCCACTCTGTCCTCTATTTTGAGAGGAGGCATAATCTCGTCCTTCTGAGGAACGTCCACTGGTTTAAGCATGGGATAAACGTCTTTCATTTCCTCTTTCAGTACAGGTATATATGTAGGGACATCTGGCTTCTTAGCAGGTTCTTGCACTTTGAAAGAATATTCAAATTAAAGACAATGCTTCAAAATGCATCGTTTCATAGGTTTATCAAGAAAGTACAAGAAAAAGAAGACAACAATAAATACAACACAATGCCACTGAAAGATCATGTTTTTTCCCAAAGAGCGTGGCAAGTAAGAGTAGAGTACACAGGATATGCACAAAGGAATATTAACCAGCATGAAAAACATGAACTAATACCTTTTTGAGGAGACACCTCCTTAGGAACCACAATGGCTTGCTCTGGTTCAGGTTTAGATGGAACTGCTTTTGGTGGTTCTGGCTTTCGTTTCTCTTCCTCCACACGAACTTAAAACGACATTTGGTTTGGTTGTAATTCATATTTAATGGCGACACCAAAGCAATAAAAGATCATTCTTTAAACTGTGCTGTTTTAAAGATTTCCCTATTCAAATCAGTGTACAGTACACATAACAAAATACAACAACATCATCATCAGCAATGCCACTATGAGATCCTAGATTTGTGAAGAGCGTGGCAAATAAGAGGACAGTTCAACATAGACACGTGCACAAAACAATAACATGAAACATGAAAAACATGAACTAATACCTTTTAGAGGAGCCACCTCCTTAGGAAACACAACGGCTTCTGGTTCAGGTTTAGATGGTACTGCCTTCGGTGGTTCTGGCTGAACCGGTGTTCGTTTCTCTTCCTCTACGTGAACTTAAAATGACATTTGGTTTGGTTTGAATTCCTATTATGTGGCTACTTATCAAGGTCTTTAAAGGAAAGACTTCAAAATTCATAGTTTTAAGGGTTGTCAACCCAAAGTCAGTGTAAGATGCAAGAAAAACAAGACAACAACACAAAAACAGAACAAGAAGACACTTTACACAGGCACATACACAAAGAAATATCTACATAAGAAACAAACTAATACCTTTCTGAGGGACAACCTCCTTAGGAACCACAATGGCCTGCTCTGGTTCAGGTTTAGATGGTACTTTTGGTGGTTCTTGCACTGTTTTAAATGTTTGACAAAATCAACATTTTAGATATATATGCCTTATTCATTTAGAGGTCATTTGAAACATCGCACCTTAATATTTGATTAAATTATGGAAAGGTTTTTTATGACTATATAATGAGTACACTATTATTATTTTTTGCACAATAAATGAGTCTGCACATATATCTAATCCTTGTTTAATATTCTGGTGCTGAGGATAATCCCATTTTGCAAAGTAAATGTCTAATTTACTTTACTTGTGCGTTTCTGGCACAAAAGGTCCCACAGATACAAGTAACACAAGACAAGAAGAATAAATGCACAATGCCACTGAAAATCATGCTTTCCCCATAAGAGTGTGGCAGATAAGTAAGACAAGCGACAAAGACATGAACTTCCATGGAGTTCATGAAGTAATACCTTTCTGAGGGACCTTCAGGACTTTTCCTGGCTCACTTGGTGCTGGTATTGGTGGTTCTGGTTCAGTTGTTTTTGGTTTCTTCTCCAGAGGAACTTAAAAGAACATTGATTTTGCTCTTAATTCACACTTCAGGACTTACATGACAAAAACGGAACAATGACAAAGAAGACAAAGACTTCCAAACCGGAAGCAAGACAGATACAAGGCAACATACAGGTCTGAAGCAAACAGACAGTTTAGGATGAACTCTAAAGACAAAATCTAACTTGAGAGTCCCACACTACCTTTGGCTGGAGGTAATTCACTTTTCTTCTCAGGCGTAGGTTTGGGTTCTGGAGTTGGCTTCACCTTGGCCTCAGGTATGGGCTCAGGTTTAGCCTCCAGCCTGGACTCTGGTTTAGGTTCTTTGGCTTTAGGCTCTGAAACCGTAGCAGCAATAAGTTCTGGCACGTTTTCCATGGAATACAAGGAAATGCTATTACTAAAGAAAATGTAATCTTTAGGAAGACATAAGACTCTTAAAAGACTTTTTGACAGATAAGGGAACATTGACACGTATAGGATGTTAAAAAAAGACAGTAGATATTCAACACCAGACTAGAAGACCAACAACATTTAAAATATGCAGTAGACTATTAAATGATTGACACTGCTAAAAGAGGAAATATCTCATGAATATCAACACAAATGCCAAATAAACAGACAGAACATTACAGAACATTCTCTGAACACCACATACACCAAGACAAACGAGCAAGACAAAGACTAACTGAGACAACACAAAACTGAAGAAAATTGAGGAACATTCTTAAAAGATGAAAACATGTATATTACACACAGACACAAATCAAAATACCTTTCTCTGGAGCAACTGGAGTTGGTATAGAAGGAGGCACCTCTTCACGTTCTTTTAAGATTTCAGAAGTAGGAATTCACAAAAAAGCAAATAAATAAAGTAAGAAATAAAAGAAAAATTGTCACAAAAGACTCACATATAAGCCACAAACAAGACACATTTACACAGATTTCATTAACCATTGACAGAAGAGTAACTCGGTCACATGAACATTCACTGTACCTTTTGGTGTGGGACGTTCTTTAGGTTCTTCCACCTTTACTGGTGTGATTTGTTCCTCCACAGGTTTCCTGGCTTCGGGTACTTAAAAATATTTTCATACAAAGTCATTGTCAGCCACTGATGTGGCCACTACTAGCAAACTGACAAACATATGATGCAGGAACATATATATAACACATATAAAGAGGAACAGACCAGACAATACAACACTGAGACTATTGTATTCCTTTAAATGGAGCTAATTCCCAACCTCAGGAACTTGAAGAATAATTACTATATTAGATCAAAGTTTTGGTTTTGAAAGCATGAGCGATGCTAAAGAATTATGAAACATATTACAAAACATCTATTATGCACAAAGAGGACAAAGTACATAAAGACAAATATAAATATATACATTATCAGCATAAAAGGAGAGTTAATCCAAACGCATATATAAGACAGTCAGACAAGCGTGTCTAAAGCCATCAGCAATGGTTTTACATATAAAATTATTGCCAGACATTTGGCAGCAACAAGAAAAAACATGGACAGACAACAAAAAAGACTTTTGCCAACATGTAGCAGAAAGCGACTGCAGCGTCACTCAGTACCTTTGGTTGGAGCTTCCTCTCTCATTCCTAGAGCTTTTCTCTGAACGGTTTCATCCACAGGGATCCGTGGAGCTGGTGGGAAAGAGAACGTACTTAGAAAAAACAGGACAACACAGTTCAGATTTTGGGTGGAAGTGGTGAGGCAAAGAAACAAGAAACACAGACACGATGAGATTACACCAAATGTAGACCGTCTCTGAAGATACATGTACAAACGTGTTATGATGTGTACAGGGTAGAGACAGAAAATGTGAAAACACATAGAACCAGTGTGAATTGTTTAAGACAATGCAAAGAGCAAGAAGACAAAAAACAATGTGAATAATAAAAGTGTGATGCTCTCAAAGAGCAAATGAAATGAATATGCTGGAAAAAGGAAGAGTGTTAGTTTCTTGTTGTGGAACGAGTGCAGAACCGAGAGTGGAGAACTGAGTAATACCTGTGATAGAGAATTCTTCTACTACCTTCTCTTCTGCCCTGTACTCAAATTCTGGTGAAGGTAAAAAAAATGCATCATAATTTAAATAAACCAGTATCATCAAATATTATTATTATTATTATTATTATTATTATTATTATTATTATTATTGGTGTTATTTTATAGGCAGTTACATTATTTTTTTTTAATGTTTTGAAAAAAAAAACATTTTACTTAATTTATTTTTACAAAACAGTGCTGGTGAGCATCTTGTTAGACATCTGAAGGACGGGATGAATGGATGGATGGTCACGAACGTAGGGGGTTATTGTTGTTAGCACAAATGTCCATTTTTAATGCATGATTTTGAAGAAAATGTTAGTTATTAAGATACATTTTTAGTTATTAGGCTTCAGGTATGTGGAATACCTTGAACTTCCATCTTTTCTTCATAATGATAGAACTCTGCAGAAGATTCAGCTTTCAAAGTAAAACATCTCATTAGTGAGTGCTCTCGGGTAAGAATTCAAGATTTTAGATCTACAGATACTTTTAAGTCCCATTCTTACCTTCAATAGTAAATGCAGACGGTGCTTCAGGGACGTGTATTGATGAATCTGGGATATCTGAAGGGTTTTAAAGATCAATTGAATTTCTAGTTTAAATTGCTTCTCATGTGGAGTATTGTAGTATTACTATTAATGTTTTTTTTAATTAAATTACTTACCATAAGGTACCCCTCCTATATCAATTTCTGCATGAAAGGGGGTACAGTAAAATAGTGTTATGGCCATAAATGCACTCAAACTTGGTCAATTCTAACAGGTGACTAATGGGCTACAGACCTTTGCCAGACAAGTATAGCTCTGCTGTACTCTTGGCTTCACCTCTTGGCTCCAATCTGACAATCACTGAATATACGCCTAAAAAAAACGTTCAGTCCATTTTTAAATTAGACCAACAAGAAGCATAATAGTTTAATGTAGCAGGAGTTCAGTTGAACGAACCTTCATCCTCAGAGGTTACGTTGCGGATGATCATAAAGTGTCTTCGACCTTCACTTCTGAAGGTGTACTTTGGGCTCTCTTTGAGCTCCCATGTGTCTTTGTACCAAGTTACTATTGCATTGTCAAAGGACACTTCACATTCAAACGTTGCAGACTGACGTTCCCGGACCACAATGTTCTGAATGCGTTTAGTGAAATGTATTTGTTCCGCTAAAGAGAGACAATGCAAAGTTGACTGTTAGGGAATTAATCAGTTGTTTTTTTTATTCTTACTATTTTCCTTTGCATCAAATCAATGGCACAGCTCATAATTTCTAATAATACTTAAGACAATCAAAGAACGTAGTAAAGAGGCTCACAAATGAAGATGGAAGAGGTTAGTAGATGGTCCAACTCATATAATTAACTGGTGAGTCTGGCAAATGGATACACACCTTCAACCCAAAGATTCGCAGTTGTTTCAAGGTTTTTGTATTTGCATGTATATTCTCCCTGGTCTTCGGGCCTAACGTCTTTGATCGAGAGCTTCTGAGTGTAATTGGTGACACCGAATGTGTATCGGCCATGAGGCTCTAAAAGCTCTCCATTTTTAAACCACTGTGTCTTTGCATTGGGTATGGAGAACTGGCATGTAAGTGTACAGGTCTGGCCTTCCTTACCAGCAACATCCTTCATGTGCTGCTCCACTTCACCTTCTGTAAAGAAGAATAAAAGAAAGAACAGTAAAATCCATTGTACCTGTCTCTTCATTTACATAGTGTTTATATGCTAACAAATGTTAGCATTAGCTATCTGTCATTGTTAGCTACGGTATTGTGGCTCATACCCATTACTGTCAGTTTGGCGCTGGAGATATGTGGCCCACACACAATACGATAACTGCCCTCGTCCCGGGACTGGCAATCCTTGATCTTCAAAATGTGGCGGTCACCAATAATCTTGATCTCATACTTGTCACTCGTGTCAAGTTTCTGGGTTCCTTTATACCAGGTCAGGATGATCTCTGGGTAGTTGATCTTGATCTCACATTCAAATACAGCCTCCTTATTGGCTACTGTTGTCTGGTCTGTGATGTCACTAATTAGTGTTACAGGCTGCATAGAAAAGGAAAATCACACATGTGCAATGTGAATGAGTGAAAGAACTATTAAAAATACAAACACACAAAAAACACTGAAACATCAATAAAAGAAAATTATTTAAATACATCTCTTCAACATAGGGCTTCTATTAATCAATAATTATTAATCTAATAAATCTATGATTCAAAATGTCTAGGTGGTGGTCCAAATACTACATTAAGTATAAACTTTATTGTTAAATATAAAAAGCAAATTTATATCATAATATAAAAAACATAAACAAAAATAAAAAAAACAAATGTCTGTGTGTGTGCTTACGTGTGTGTGTTTGTGTTAATTTTGTGACATTTGTTCTAAAATCACTAACTGATTATGTAATTATATATGTGTTTCAGTTTTTTTAAATAACAGCATTTATTGTTTATGATTGTGGTTACACCATTTGACATTTGATACATGAAAGCTTCACTATTAAGCTTCATTATTAAAAATGAAATAAAATAAATAAAATAAAATGATACTATAAAAAGCTTCTATAAAAATACTATAACTAAAGCAAATGAAATCAATCTGAATGCAATTGAGTGTTATATCAATTTTTAAAGATTTCTTTAACATATTGACCATATTTGTATTTTACCTATTTTACCTATTTACCTCTTTAACTCCTCCCGTTGTCACTTATCCATACAATAACTCTCTCATAACTCAGAGCATTACAGCATTAAAACATTACAATATTACATTATTACTGCATTATTACAGCATTATTTTATGCTGCACATCACCAACCTTAATGGGCAATATACAGTATAAATGCAATTACTGCAATTTACTGCTTTTTTACTATAATTTATGCTATTTATCTTTTTTTACTGCTTTTCATTTAAAATCACAGTTTACATTTGTAGTTTTTGTTACCATTGTACTTTTTATGACTTTTGTCATTTTTACCTTGTATCTTTGGTACTTTTGTATTTATTACCTTTGTATTTTTATTAGTATAAGATGTATGTTTATTTTTTGTCACTGTCTCTATGTTGCAGTCGCTACATAAGCAATTTCCTTAGGGACAATAAAGTTTTTCTGAGTCTGATTCTGATTCTAACCATAGCAAAGTCAGATCATATTTACAGTATCCAAAACATAACTCAACCCTGGGAAATGTAAACCTTTAGAATATAAGACATACTTTTTCCTAAATATACATTTCCTGCACTCGCTATGTTAAATTAAAATGGTATCTGCAGTGGGCCAATGTTTTTCATACCTCAGTTTGTTCCATCCTCTTCTGCAAATCAGCCACAAGTTTAGCCAAATCTTCCTCTGACTCGCGTCCTGCACGTTCCACTTCCTAAAATCAAGGAAAACAAACATTTTAATGAGAAAGATAATGGTACAACAAACTACTGCCCCTGCGTTTATATAACTGTGTATGCAGAGGGTCTTCTGCTTTATCGCACTAATTAATAAATCATTTTGAACCAACCTAGTATTGAAAACATGCCCAATAGATGTGAGCGACCTTGGGACTGTGAAAGGTGCTGTATAAATTCAACTAGTATTAGATGTGAAGATGCTCACCGGTCTTCCACTTTCTTCTTCTTTCTCTCTCTTCAGCTGCTCAATGGCCTGAAGAAGGCCACGGTAGTCTGTGATGCCGTACATGCGAGCGTATTTCTCATACTCTTTTGGATCCACATTTCTGAGCAGCTCAACAATGTCAATGTCCTTGTCTTCTTTTGGGCTTTTCTGCTTTGAGGGTGTCCTACAAACAAATACGCAAAATTAATTTTATATGCTATATTCTACATTCTTCACTACGTCCTTCACTTGGCTTCTATTCTTTTCAACAGCATGAACAGCACACTCACTTCTTCAGTTTGACTGTTTCGAGTGCAATCTCCTTCTTCTCATCGACATTCAGGTCAGTGCTACATGCGATTTCTCCATGTTTGTTAGATGCTACACATCTGTACTGGCCCGAGTCCGATTTGGTCGCTTCTCTGATCTCCATTTTGGCCTCTTGGCCCTTCTGTTCAATTGTGATGCGACCACCATGAGTCATCTGTCTCCATTTGCCCTTCATCCATTTCACATTAGGTATGGGATCACCACCAACCTTGGCGATGAAGGTTGCAGTGCCCTCTGAAAACAGGCAAACATGTTTTATGCATTAAAATACATTAACATTTCTCTGGAGTTTATCCATTTGATGACTAAAGTCTTGTTCACACTATATGATTTTTGATAAGATTACGAGATCACAGACACCGCCGGAAAACTCAAGTGTTCAGACTCTGCAACTTGTGTTACTATGATCGTGAGTCTCATGCACAACCATATGACTGATCTGCGACCTGGGTGTTCACACTACAAGATCACACTACAAGCGAACAGTGAGTTCCACCTCAAATCCCAGTATGGCCAGAGTTATGAATCAAACAGCCCCCGAGATGCCGTACCTTAGTGACCTTGACACCGGCCCTAACCAAAAATGTCATGCCTAAATAGAGCTCGCACCCAACTTCTAAAGAAACCCTCATGGTGATACTCCTGGAAAACCACAGCTATAAACTCAGAAACTTCAGTATTTGAAAAACCTGGAGGTGAGCTCTATATCAGCTCTACATAGTTTAACTATAATCACAGTCTAAGAGAGAGGTGGAGGTGAGCTCTGTATCAGCTCTACGTAGTTTAATTATAATCACAGTCTAAGAGAGAGGTGGAGGTGAGCTCTATATCAGCTCTACATAACGTAGCTGTAGTAACAGTCTCAGAGAGAGGTGGAGGTGAGCTCTGTATCAGCTCTACATAACGCATCTGTAGTCACAGTCTCAGAGAGAGGTGGAGGTGAGCTCTATATCAGCTCTACATAACGCAGCTGTAGTCACAGTCT
>JBBIGC010000002.1:594125-605277 GCA_037576955.1 Lepidarchus adonis
CACAGCTGTAGTCACAGTCTCAGAGAGAGGTGGAGGTGAGCTCTATATCAGCTCTACATAACGCAGCTGTAGTCACATTGTCAAAGAGATTTGCAGGTGAGCTCTATAACAGCTCTACATGACACAGCTGTAGTCACGGTCTCCTTTCTGCAGATTCGTCTTACACATGTACTTGTATTACCAGCCCTGCCTTTAACTTCGTTTGGCCCAGCGCTATGCTGATGTTAACCATGATGTATCCTGTTGCTCTATGTGTATAATTTCTTCAAATATGTCAGATATCCAGTTCCAGTTGCTGACAAGGTCGATATAGCCTTTTATTGTGTCTCAGGGTAGTTCATACATTACAGCTCTGCAATTTTTGCCTCCGTTGCTAATTTTTTGTAGTGTGAACAAGGCTTAACATTAGCCACCGGCCCTACAGTCTGGACTAACACACGATCTCCATATTAGTCAATTCTGCACGACCACTGAGCTAAAGGAATACTTACTCTCAGTAATCCGGAGACTCTTGGGTTCCTCAATGAAGAACAAGTTGTCCAGTTTCTGAACTGTCTGAGGAGCTGCTGGAGCTGCAGGAGTTGGTGCAGGAGCTCCTGTTTTCTCTGTAATCAGGATGAAAAACTAGCAGTGAGCAATACAGGAAGAATAAAAACAGAGTACAGAGCTATTAAGCAGATCAGCCAAGGGTTTTATTACTACAGCAGCCATTCTGAGTGAGAACTCAAACAGCGATCCTGGTTGGGTAAAGAAAGTAAGGACGGCATGAAAGCCACAATGTTTGTTAAGTTCTTACTGAATGAAGACACCATCGCTGACTGATAAAGGCCAGCACAATCAAATTTGAGCAACAGCAACAAAGAAAGCATTAGTATGTAATAAGTAAAGTGCAGAATTAATCAGCAACACTCTAGAACGACTCTAGAATCTCAGAAGCAGGGTAAAGATTTGAAGAGGAGGTTTTAAACTCAAAAAGCACCAAGAATGACATGTTAAAGAGGAAAACAATATTGGACATGAGGATAAATACCTTTGATAGTGACTCTAGACTTGCAGAACTCACTACCAGCATCATTGGTTGCCTTACAGAGATAATCTCCCGCATCTGCTTTAGACACTTGGAGCATCTCTAGTTTGGCAGTGCCATCTACAAATGTAATCTTGGTGGTTGCAGAGGATGCCAACTCCCTTCTGTCTTTCATCCACTGAATTTTCAGAGGTGGAGAGCCACGTACATGGCAGCTAAGAGAGAGAGTCTCACCCTCATTCACCGTCTCGGGTTTAAGAGGTAAGTCAAAGCTTGGAGGCACCCTTTGCTCTGCATTTGAAAAACGAAGAACAGGGTAGAACATGAAAACAGTAAGACAAATCATCGGCAACATGTTTTGAAATTACAGACCAACTCTAGTTACAGATATTTCACACATAAGTAAAGAAATTACATGCAGTCAAGTCAATATTTGCCAGATACCAAATCGATGTACCTGTAATGTGGACTGAAACCTGGCAAGAAGCAGAACCCGCCTCATTGTTGACTCTGCACGTGTAAGTACCACTATTTGTGAGGCGGGAACTCTTGATTAACAGCACCGCCATATTGTTCTTGAAGGTCATGTCGTAACTGTCAGAGCTGAAGATTTCTGAGTCGTCTTTAAACCAGTTGACAGTCATGGGCTGCGATCCTGCTACACGGGCCTCGAGCTTCATCAACTTGCCCTCAGTGTTCTCAAGAGTTTCTGAAGGCTTTTTGGTGAAGCTTGGTGGAATTTTGCGTTCTGGGAACAAGAAACAGTTGCACAATTAATGGAAAGATGTCATTTCAACTGCAAATCTAACGAAACAAGTCACCTCTAAGTGACCATTGACAAAAAAGACAAACCAACCAAAGCAAAGAAAGCATTTCCAAAGAAAACAAGCGGCAGACATGACCACATTTATACACAATCACCGGGTACCTTTCACAACAACTTCGGTTGAACAAGAATCCTTCCCAATATCATTACTAGCATGGCAAGAGTAGCGGCCAGAGTCAGCCTTATCTGCCCTCAGAATAGTCAACTGTTGGGTGTTTTCCACACACGATATCTTATAATTGCCCCCTGTACGGATATCTTTGTGATCCTTTGACCAAGTGACTTTTATCGGCATTGTTCCAGTCATGTGGCATTCCAGTTCCACAACATCTCCTACTGATACTTCCATTGGCGAAAGCTTTTTATCAAAAATCGGTGGGTATCTTGGCTCTGAAAAGTTGAATAAAGGAAGCAACACAAAATACATGTACACATTACGACAGTTGAAAGTATTAGTATAAGAAAACACAACCAGGAATTCAATAAAACATTAATGCACAATACAAATCGACAGAACAGACCTTGCAGTGTGAGCTTGGCTCTACAAGAAGCAGTTCCAACACTATTTGTTGCAACGCAAGTGTATTCTCCAGAGTGTCTTAGTTCACCCTTTGCAATGTTCAGGACCGCAGAGTTGTCATCAAAAGTCATCGTGTACTCCGAGTCAGCCCTCAGAGGTTCACCATCTTTAAGCCAAGAAATCTCCATAGGAGAAGATCCTGCTACACGACATTCAAACTGGACACTATGTCCTTCAGTTTGCTGAATGCTTGTGATTTTCTTGGGGAAAGAAGGAGGTGTTTTGGCCTCTGAAAAGGGAAAAAGGTTTTTTTTTGTTTTGTTTTAATGAGCAAACCAACAGATTCATTGCACCAGCAACAAACATAAAAATGAATTCTAAGATGAAGAGAAGACTCGGAAGAGAGAAAGAATTAATCACCTTGTACAGTTAAACGACAGCTAGAAGTGGCAGAGCCAATGCTGTTTTCAGCCTTACAAGTGTATTCACCAATATCGGCTTTTGAGGCTTTGGTTAGTTTCAGGCAGGCGATGCCTTTGGAGAAATCAATTCTACAGGTTGGAGAAGATCGGATTTTGCCGTCTCCTTTGAACCAGGACACTTTGATCTCAGGAGTACCCGCAACCTGGCATTTCAGGCAGACTGCATCACCCGCAGTCACCTCCATTGGTTCCAAACTTTCAGTAAAGCAAGGTGGCTCTGAAAAGTCACAAATATACCATGAATGATATAATAAAAGTGTTCAAACTAGAGTAAAACAAACAAATAAACAGACAAACAAACAAACAACTAACCTAAAATGGACACCGTGGCATCACAAGTGTCACGTCCAGCATCATTGGAAACCTCACAAGCGTATTTTCCCTCAGCGTCTTTATCGCTGTTCAGACACTCCAGGATGCAGGAGCTCTCAGTGGTTGTGATATTGTATTTGTAAGAGGAGAAGATTTCTTGACCTTCTTTATACCATTTCACAAGAATCTCAGGGCTTCCAGCATATGTGCACTCAAGTGTCATCGACTTGCCCACTTCAACTGAAAGGTTCTTTAGCTTCTTGACAAAGTGTGCAGCCTCTGAATGAAACAATTGGTGAATTATTATGTGATAACTCATAATTAAACTGTCACCATTTACACGTGTTTCATCGGTTTCAACTAACCTTTCACAAAAAGAGTGACAGGGCAGTTTTCCTTCCCTGCATCATTAATAATCTGGCAGGTATATTCGCCTGCGTGAGATTTGTCAATTTTAAAGAGCTCCAGGATAGCGGCGTCTCCTCTCAAAGCAATCTCACAGCTTCTACCAGACACAATCTCCTTACTGCCTCTGAACCATTTCAACTTCAATGGGGCAGTTCCTCTCACAGTGGCAGTAAAAGTGACATTTGAACCGGGGAGGGCCTCCACTGGCTGAGGTGGGGTCACAAAAGATGGAGGCTCTGCAGAAAGTGTGAGTATTGATCAGTATAATTTATTTGTGGATTTCTACGGGCCATTGTCTGCTCTAAATTAAACCAAAAACTGAGTACAATTTATATTTTCTCAAACAAAAAATGACTGTTATTTGACTTCAAACAATTATGACCTGCTGCTTTATTCTTTTTCTACTTTGATAGGGTTCAATAAAATTTTTTGTAACTATTATGAGGTTTTGAAGATTCTTAAACCATCCAATAATAGTATACAACGTTTTCTCTCGAAAATGTTCTTAAATATTTCATGTTCACAGAGCAATATATTTTCCTACAAACAATAAAAACCCTGACCTTTAACGACCAGTGAGGCCGTAGTCTCAGCAGTGCCAGCGCTGTTCTGTGCTTGGCACTTATATGAACCTGAGTCTGCCAGTTTCAGAGTGGGCAGCTTGAGCGTGCAGGTGTTGTCAGTAAAACTGATCTCATAATTGGGCCCACTCTCGATCGCTCCATCATTGTGGAACCAAGAAATGGTGAGAGGCGCAGAACCTGACACCTTACACTCCATTTCAATAGGTTTACCAACAATGCTTTGAGTGTCCTTCATTTTCCGTGAGAATGTGGGAGGGATCATTTTATCTGTTTAAAAAAAGATGGAAATTATTCAGAAATCTGAACATTCCCAATGGTACAGTTCACTCACAGATTCTGATACCACATGTAGCTGGGTATTTTTGAAAACCGTGATTTTCTTTTCTTTTCTTTTAATTTTAATCCTATACATACGAGCATGGTTTGGAAAATATCTCAAATGTAAATGCAAAAAACTATTTCAAACATAAGCATGCCAGAGCACCAGGTGGCGATAAAACCCTAAACTGTATAGCAATGTTGGTCAATCGGAAGCTTAGGTGGGACGAAGTCATTGCTGTTTCCAATAGGCCAAAGTTAAACGTCAAAAGAGATAAAGACGCATCTTAGTTTTTTTGCCCACACGTTAATGTAAAAATAGCATTTTCAAAAATCGTCACCATGTTTTCAGTGACCAAAATGCTGTGATGAAAAATGCAAAGAAAAGGTAACGTTTTCAAAAATCCCTGTCTACTTGTGGACAAAGCCTGAGGGTGATAGTTAAAAGCATGAATGTGGAATGAGTAGAATTAGACTAAGCCCCAGGAAATTTAATGTTCATGTAGAAGTAAAATTGTATTTACCTGGAATAAAATACCTGACGTAAACTGAGTAAACATAAGAATACTAACCTAAGACATTGAGCTTCATTTTGCAGCTTTCACTGCCAACCTGATTCATGATCTCAAAGGTGTATTCTCCAGTATCACTTTTCTCCGCAGACAACACCTTAAGACTGGAAGTCATTTTCGAGAAGCTGATTTTGTGTCTTCTACCAGAAGACAGCTCCACTCCATCTTTATACCATTTCGGTTTGAGCTCTGGCGTTCCGGATACAGTGCATTCTAAAACCGCCGCGTCACCTGCTGTGACACTGACATTTTCTGTCTTATCCAAAATTGCAGCGGGTTCTGGAAATGAAGAATAACCACTTGGTTTCACGAACACAACCACTCAATCTAAGAGCAATGGTAGTAGACAGCAACAAGAAAGAATTCCACAAACCTAAGACGGTTAGGCTTGCCATGCATTCCGCCACACCAGCGTCATTTTTAAGCTGACAGGTGTATTTGCCAGCAGTTGTGGAATCAGCTTTAAAGATTCTCAGTGTGACCTGATTATTCTCAAATGTAATTTTCCTGTTGTCACCATCCCTGAGAATATGGTCCTTGTCCTGAACCCAAGACACGTTGATTGGCTCAGAGCCTTTGACGGTGGCCACCAGAGTCACTTCCTCACCAGATATGGCTGTTGTATTGGACAGTTTCTTGACAAAGACTGGTGGTTCTGAATGGTTCATAAAATGACGTGAAAGAAATTCATGTAATTAATGATGTCACGATGTGTAAAGAAAATACCTTTCACAGCTTTCAGTGTTACTAACCTCTGAGTTTCACTGTTCCCTGGCAGGCATCACTCCCCACATTGTTTGACGCTTTGCACTTATATTCACCAACATCTGATGCCTCCAGTCCAAGGATGTGCAGAGTTGCAGAGTGTCCCTCAGACACAAACTTGTATTTTCTACTTTCCTTCAATTGTGTGTTGGCTTTAAACCAAGTTATATCAAACGGGACAGTTCCCTTCAGCTCACAGTTAAGACTGACATCTTTCCCTTTCAGCCCCTCTATGGGCGTGGGCACTTTGTGGAACATCGGAGGTTCTACAAACATGTTTCAGATATAAATGAGCCAGCATTAATATTTACCCTAGAACTCAGATGCTCAACAATTTTCAGTTTATATGACGATACTCTTGATGTTTGTTGCATATTTCCATGTTTGGGTAAAGGTTAAACATTTCATTGTTGAGAAAAAAATTGTCCAATATCTAACCTTTGACTGAAAGCATGGTGCTGCAACTTTTAGTTCCAGCATCATTCTGGGCTTCACAGGTGTACACTCCATCGTCATTACAACCGGTGCTGAAAATCTCAAACACCGCCATAGAATCATCGAAGGTCATTCTTACGTTGTCACTGGCAGTGACCACAGCATCATTTTTGTACCAGCTAATTTTCAACGGAGGCGTGCCGGTAACTTTGCTCTCAAGCCGAAGCGGCTCTCCCATCTTTATGTACTTTGTTGCCGGAAGTTTCTGTACAAACTCAGGAGGTTCTGCAAAGGAAAAATGACGATCAGTTTAAAAGCAGCACATCTAAAAGCACAAGGATGGCAATGTTCAGCTTCAGAAGCGAAGAGCAGTACATGGCTGCAGGAAAAGAGAAGCATGTTGATGAAAGATGGATAAAAGCAATGTGATGGTGGAAAGCCCACAGACAACATAAAAGGAAGCATGTAAAAGCACAAAAAATGATAAAGATGGTGGCAACAAAGAAGAAAAGAAGAAAGTCAGACCTTTCACCAATAGGTTCGTGGTACATTTCACAGTACCAGCATCATTGCTAACTTGGCAAGAGTAAGTCCCAGTGTTTGCAACGCCCACAGCATAAAGATCTACGAAGCACGAAAGCCCCTCGAGGCCAATAAAGCAGGAAGGTCCAGTGATTAACTCAGTTTCTTCTCTGAACCATTTCACAGTGAAGGGAGGTGTTCCCTTAAAGGTACTCTTAAAACGAACAGTGGTATTAGGCACTACAGCCTGAGGTTCTGGCACCACCACAAAACTTGGAGGCTCTAATTATTTGGGGGAAAGAAAGACAGACAAATCTGTTAAAGAACTGGCAACCCACAGATATCTTCAAATAGTTAAAAGACAAAGATTAACATTTGTAGAACGTTATCTGATCTGACCTTTCACCCTCAGTGTCCCACTGCATTCACAACTTCCTGCTTTGTTCGTAAGTTTACATGAGTAAGTTCCAGTGTCAGCCTTTTCAAGCCGCTCGATCTCCAAAGAGACACTGTTGTTGTCCTGAACCAGTTTATGCTTTGTTCTACCTGATAGCTTAGTTCCATCTTTCAACCACTCCACAGAGATTGGGAGCGAGCCAGATATATTGCATCCAATTTTTACTGGGGAGCCTAAAATCTCCTCCATATCCCTCAGGGGTTTGATGAAGGCAGGAGGAATGATTTGTTCTGTTCGCAAGACAAAATAAAATGTGAAAAATGATAATCTTCTGCAACTTTGCATATATAGTCAAACCCTGGTAGCTTGCCTCATTAGCTTGCCAAAACTTGCCTCTGACCATGAAAGGCTGCAGAACAGATTTCCTTCCATGTTATTTATCTGGTTGCATTAAGCTGCCAGCCTTGCCTCTCGCCCTAACCACAACGTACAGGGTGTCAGGCGTATGCATTTCTCCATCGATAGCTCACCAAATTTGGGTCCGTGTTAGTACTGTCATGCTAAATCTGTAGGTCGGCTGCTGCTACTGCTATTGCTGCTAATGCTACTGCTACTACTGCTACTGCTAATGCTAATGCTGCTGCTACTGTTTTCTCATTATTAACTCATGCCCGATTAACTTATGCATGTAATGATGCTGCAGAAGCATTATTAACAGCCAGCAACATGCTAGCGTCATGTGGCAACATGAACGTGCAGCGCGCATTTTAGGGCCCGGACCAATGGAGCAAGCTAATGGGGTTTGACTGTATTTTTAGGACAACGAATGTAGCACTAACCTAGGACATTCAACGTTACTTTGCACTGGCAGACACTGATGTGATTGGCGACCTCAAAGAGGTAAGTTCCTCCATCGTCTAATTGCACAGACTGAATCTTAAGATTGCTGACATTATCGGCAAAGACAAGGCTGTGTTGTCTGGATGGGACCACTTCCTTGCCATCTTTACTCCATTTCACCTTCAGCTCAGGAGTGCCTGTTACCTTACATTCAAAACTGACTGGATCTCCAGCTGTGACATTTATAACTTCTGGCTTCTCAATAATTTGAGGAGGCTCTGAAGTAAAGAAAAAAAAAGCCAACACAGTCAAGTACTGTCCATTTGTAAAGACTCATTGAAACTTACAGTACCATATAATAAGGAACTAACCTTGCACCAAAAGTGTGGCAAAACATTTCTCCTGCCCTGCCTCATTCACTGCCTGGCAGGTATATCTTCCACTATGGTTAGACTCGCATATGGGTATTCTCAGAATAGCAACATTATTCTCAAAAGTCCTTTCAATTTTAGGGTCTTCCAGGATCCATGTTTCATCTTTCTGCCACTGTATAGTCAGAGGAAACGAGCCCCTCACAACACATTTAAACTCAGCTACGTTCCCCAACACTGTGGCGACATTTTGGATCTTCTCTACAAAAGATGGCGGTTCTGGTGGTGGCGAGGTTAAAAAACAGTTAAGTGTATTGTCAGTCAAGCTTGCACGATTAAAAATTCAACTAGTAAAATAAAAAAGAGCTAACCTTTTATTCTCAGGGCTGTTGTACAAGAACAACTGCCGACTTCATTTGAAACAATACAGTGATATTCCCCTACATCCAACTCATCACACTTTTGGATGTCAAGGATTATTACTGAGCCATTCTTCTGCGAGAACAGATGTTTAGAGCTTGATTTGATCTCCTTAGAATCCTTTTGCCAGGCAATCTCGAATGGAGAAGTGCCTTTTATTTGACACTCGAAAGAAGCATTTGAACCTTTCACAACCTCAACAGGAGTGAACGGTTTCACAATAAGTGGTGGCTCTGAAACATGAAGATGGATATGAACAAAACAGCCAAAAACCTGCAATTCTCAATAATCACATTAACCATGTTTGCACTGACCTTTGACTTTCAGTTCCATGCTACAGCTCTCACTACCGGCTTCATTTCGAGCCTCACAGTAATATACTCCACTGTCTTTGATATCAGTGCCAGTAATCTCGAGCCGTGCCAGCGAGTTAACAAAACTCATGTTATGCTTCACGCCTGGACTAATTTCATTGCCATCTCTGAACCAGTATGTGTTGATCTCAGGAGTGCCCACAACCACACACTCAAAAACTACAGATTGGCAAGTTTTCACCACTGAAACTTTGTCTGGTTTTCGGGTGAATTTTGGGGGTTCTGCATAACAGAAAATTAAAAATTTTGTTATTTTATGTACTATAAATACATCTAAATACATACAACATTTATTCTTAAACCAGACTGGATATAAACCTTTGACAAAGAGTGTAGCTTGGCAGGAGACAGAGCCAACATCATTGGATACTTCACAGATATAGTCTCCAGAGTCCGATGGCTTAGTGAAAAACAGCTCAAGGGAAGTTGAAGAATCATCCTTTTGAACCGAGCAGTCAACCCCGGATAGAACTTCCTTTTTATCTTTGAACCATTTGATAGTCAAGGGGGGTGTGCCAGACAGAAGTACATTGAACTTCACTCTTGTACCAGGTATGACATCTTGGGACTCAGGCTTCTCAATGATAGTGGGTGGTTCTGGTCATGAAAGAGGAAAATGTCAAACTGATGGATTTTTTTTCACAAATCTTCATCGCGGCCAGAAATTATTATTGTCAAGAGACAAGAATTACAACAAACCAAGGAACTGTTAAATATAAAGAGCCATAAAACTGTAAGTATATTATAGGCCTACTATACTGCCAGTAATAAGAATGAATAGTCAATGCAAACCTTTGACTTTCAAGGCGCCCGAGCACTGAGCAGTGCCCGCTTTGTTTGTAGCAATGCAGGTGTAACTTCCACTGTCAGAACTATCGAGACGACTGATTTCCAAAGAAGCAGCATTCTCGAAGAAAATGCACTTGCGTTTCTCATCTGTCTCTATCTCCTTGTTTTCCTTAAACCAAGTGATTGTTATTGGCAAAGATCCAGAGACCAGGCATTCTAACTGTGTGAAGGATCCTTTAATACTCTCAGTTTCCACCAGTTTTCTTGTGAAAGAAGGCTTAATTACTTGATCTGTCACGAAAAAAAGATGCAAGTGAGCTCACAACATTGGGATATAATTTCCAGTTTAACGCAGTTAGAAGTCAACTAATATACTGACCTAGCACAGTCACAGAGGCCTCACAAGTGCTACTGCCAACATCATTTGAAACCTCAAACGTATATTCGCCTTCATCGCTCCTCTCTGCTGACAGAATCTTTAACATAGAGCTCTTATCTGTGCTTTGTACTTTGTATTTTCTCCCTGACGAAAGCTCTTTTCCATCCTTCAACCATCTGGCTTTCAGAGGTTTAGTGCCTGAGAATCTACACTCCATAGTGGCAGGATCTCTCACCGTGACACTGATAGACTTGGCTTGTTCAGTAATATTTGATGGCTCTGCAAAGGATGACAGACGTAATGTGAAAGTTGTACCGGTTTGAGGTAAGCAAATATGTAACATACTGCTGGACGGTACACCCTGGTTTTTACCAAAAATCGTTTCTTATTCCTTTTATGATTATTTTCCTTAAACAATGTTAAGAACGTGGCACATATACATATATATAGCTATAGTTTTCTATAGTTGACCATTTACATTGGCAGATTCTCACTGAAGGCATCAAAACTATGAATGAAAACATGTAGTTAGTGCGATTTCTTGCTTTATCAATGGGGTTGGGACCATCAGTTGTGTTGTGCAGAGGTCAGGTTACTACACAGCCCACAGCCTTATTGGACAACTGTTAAAAAAAAACGAGTGTCCATCATTACTTTAAGAAATGAAGGTCAGTCAGTTGTGACCCCCAAGTGGAGTCGCAAAAACCATCAATCGCTACAACGAAACTGGCACACAGGAAAGGAAGACCAAGAGTAACCTCTGCTTCTGAAGACAAGTTCATCCGAGTCACCAGCCTCAGAAACCGCAGGT
>JBBIGC010000002.1:605377-635137 GCA_037576955.1 Lepidarchus adonis
GTGTCTTTGTGAGACGCAGAAAAGGTGAACGGATGGATTCCACATGCCTGGTTCCCACTGTGAAGCATGGAGGAGGAAGTGTGATGGTGTGGGGGTGTTTTGCTGGTGACACTGTTGGGGATTTATTCAAAATTGAAGGCTCACTGAACCAGCATGGCTACCACAGCATCCTGCACACCATCCCATCCGCTTTGTGTTTAGTTGGACGATCATTTATTTTTTAAGTAAATAACTCCACGTGTGTTCATTCATAGTTTTAATGCCTTCAGTGAGAATCTACCAATGTAAATGTTCAAGAAAATAAAGAAAACACATTGAATGAAAAGGTGTGTCCAAACTTTTGGCCAGTACTGTGTATATATAAATATATATATATATATTGTATAAGCCACAAAAGAATGTAAAAGTTATTGACATGTTGTAAGCTGTTTAGAAGAACAGGTTTGGATCCATGTCCCCTCTCCAGTCCTCCAGCCATTGTATGGATCTGTGAAACTCTAGTAGAACCTGATTTAATGTAACGGAAGGACTGGTTGAGGCCAAACCAGAGATTTGATGGCAACTACAAGTAATGATTCCATGAGAAGAGGTTAGCATATAGTCACATAAAGTCAGTGTTTATCATTTACAATTACACTAATGTTAATATTTTGTTGGAGAATTTTTTTTGCAGGTGCCTTAGGCTTTTACATAGTACTGTGTTGGTTATACCGCCCAGCAATAATCTAAAAATACATTTATTGCAAACTGCCAAGACAATCATAACAAACCTTTCACCACCAAAGCTGCTGTACACTTCTGACTTCCAGCTTCATTCTGGGCTTGGCAAGTGTACTTTCCAGCTTGTTTTAACTGTACACAAGACATGTGCAGCACAGCTGTTCTGTTTTCAAAGGAGATCTGCACATGCTCTGTATCTTTGACCTCATGGTCATCTTTCATCCAAGAAACCGTCATTGGCAGCGAGCCTTTCAAAACACACTGCGTAGTAAGCTCACTGCCAAGGAGGACACTCATGTTCTCTAGCTTCTCCACAAAAGATGGTGGCTCTAAAACATAGAAGTATAAGACGTCATTAAAACATGTCGGCACTGTTTTGCTATATCCTTATATCCTTAGTGTTACTAACCTTTCAGTATAATTTCACAATCACATGACGTCTGTCCTACTTCATTCTCTACTGTGCACTGATATTTGCCAGCATCTCTATTTTCAAATTTCTGAATGTGGAGAGTGACTATACCATCCTTCATACTAATGTTATGACGACGGTCATTTCGGATCTGCTTTGAGTCTTTAAAGCAGGAGACCTCAAACGGAGCTGAACCCGAGACAGATCCCTCTAGTACAACATCGGAACCTTTGACGACTTCTTTGGACTCAAATAGTTTAATGAAAGTAGGAGGTTCTGAGGGAAGAGAGTAGACAAATCAGCCAATAACTGCTGTTAAACTGTAGAAAACGAACTAAACACTAAACACTACACACCTTTGATTGTGACCAAGCAACTGCATCGATCACTGCCAGCATCACTGGACGCTATGCAAATATAATCTCCGCTGTCGTTGACGCCGCAATTGGACATCTGCAGTGTAGCAACTGAATCAGTGAAGGTCATTTGGCATTTTTCACTTGGGCTGATTTCTGTCTCATCTTTATACCATTTAATAGTGATCTCTGGGCTGCCAGTTACTTTACACTCCAAAAACACAGTACTTTCTTTCACGGCTAATTTAGCCGAGTCAAGTTTCATCACAAATTTTGGAGGCTCTAGAAAAGACAATAGACATCAATTACACATTTCCACCATTAACATGTAAGAAGATTGTCACCCAAAGAGAAAAGATAATAAGAAAAGGCACCTTTAACAAATAAGACAGCGGTGCAAGAAACCTTCCCTGCATCGTTTGCCACTTGGCAAGTATATTTTGCAGATTGAGATGGCTTCACGGAGTGCAGCTCTAGGGAACTTGAAGTGGCTTCTTTCTTGATGAAGCAAGTGCCTCCAGTCAATATTTCTTTCTCTTCTCTGAACCATTTAATCGTAAAAGGCACTGTTCCTGTGAAAGCGGTTTTCAGAACAACAGTAGATCCTGGTATCACTTCTTGAGGTTCAGGCTTCAGTGTGAAGAATGGAGGCTCTATATTCAGCAATAGAGGGGGTTAACATCATTATCATTGCATGTGCTGTAGATCTGACATTTATACTTAGCTCAGAAACTGAATTTCAGCTGTTTTTCTAACCTTTAACAGATACGGTTCCACTGGTTTCACTGTGCCCTGCTGTATTAGTAGCATGGCAGGTGAAAACCCCAGCATCCGTTGGCTCTAAATGAGATATTTTGAGTATTGCAGTGCTTTCCTTGAATTCAATCTGGTATTTTGTTCCAGTCGGGATCTCATTCCCCTCTTTAAACCAAGATATTTTCATGGGCTGGGACCCTGATACTTTGCAATCCATCTGAACACTGCCTCCAACATTACCATCAACCTTTTTAAGACATTTCGTGAAGGTTGGGGGTATGATTTTATCTGGTCAAATAAATACGAGAAATGAGTTGAAGCACAACACATCATGTCTCACTAATGCATCGCTAATAAAAGATGGAAAAAGACTAACCAAGAACCGTGACTGAGCAAGAACAACGGTCTTTTCCGACCTTATTAGAAACTTCAAAGGTGTATTCACAGCTATCTCCCCTCTCTGCCGAGAGGATTTTGAAGCTGGCCACATTGTCTTTGAAAGAGGTTTTGTATTTCCGGCTTCCTGTCACTTCCTTGCCATCACGGAACCATTTTACTTTGAGATCTGGACTTCCAGACACAGTGCATTCCAAAGTTGCAGAATCTCCTGCAGTTACACTGATGGATGGTGCTTTATCAACAATCTTAGCAGGTTCTGAGATAAAAAAAAAAAGAAGAATTATAGTACTACCATTCTAATTTGACGGCATTATCGTAGCTACATATAACTTAATTCTGACCTTGAACCGATAATGTTGCATCACATTTTTGTTGACCAGCCTCATTTTCAGCTTGGCATGTGTACTTTCCACCATGATCTTTGGCTACTTTTGTGATGGCCAAAATGGCAACGTTATTTTCAAAAGTAGTGACAATATTAGGATCATCATCTCTGAGTATTTCGGAATCCTTGAGCCATTTAACAGTAATAGGGGCGGAGCCTTTAAGAGTACCCTGAAGTTTCACTGCACTGCCCAAAATTGCAGTTGTATTTTCAACCCTCTTTACAAAAGATGGTGGATCTGCATGAAAGAAGGTGAATGTCAAGCTTAGGCACTTGTACATATACATAAATCATATAAGAGATTAGAATTAAAGAACAGTTTACAAACCTTTTAGCTTAGCTACTGATTTAGAAGTTATTTTACCAACATCATTGGAAACACAACATTGATAATCCCCAATATCTGCACTATCAAATGACTGAATTTCCAAATAAGAAACCGAATCCTTTGAAACAATTTTGTGCTTCTTATCAGTGGTAATTGGCTTCTTATTCTTAAACCAGGTCACTTCAAATGGAACAGTGCCTGTAACTTCACAATGGAACTGAGCTGAATGTCCCTTCACTATCTCCTGCATTTCCAGTTCCCTTTTGAAAGCAGGTGGTTCTAAGAGTAAGAGTGAAAGCAAGTTATACAAAATATTGCAACAAAGAGTTTTGGACATAATTTGCATTTGAAGATGGTCAATTCTGTTCATCACAAACCTTTAACAGTCAACTGTGTGCTGCAGCTTTCACATCCAGCCTCGTTCATTACTTCACAAGTATAATTCCCACTGTCAGACACAGCAAGGGTCATGATCTCAAGAGACGCTTGACCATCTTTGAAGACAATTTTGTGTCTGTCACTGGGACTAAGTTGTTTGTCATTTAAAAACCAAGTGATATGAAGAACGGGAGATCCTTTAACAGTACATAGCAGGCGTGCAGAAATGCCTTGTTTCCATAGGATCTTTTGCTCCAGTCTCTTGACAAATGTTGGAGGTTCTAAGAGAATTATGTTCAGAGCAAGTCAGTTCTACACCAAGAAAGATCACAAATTGCAATAACATACAAGCACAAGAAGAGAAAGAAGAGAAAAAGAAAGCAACCTGCAAAAGACGGCACATAGACATTTCTTTCGACAAAGCAAAGCAATTCATTAGAGAAAAGAATGTCTGATTTTTATACACTGCATAATCAATCTCAAGCATCTTACCTTGCACAGTTACCGCAGAAGAGTAAGTGCTGCTTCCAGCATCATTTGCAGCAATACAAGCATAAGTGCCAGTATCTTTAAGCTTGGCCTTTGGGATCTCAAGGCAAGCTACTTTCTCTTCAAAAGAAACTTTGCTATCCATTGTGGTATGGAGTTTCTTGCCATCCCTCGTCCAGGTGACAGTCACTCCTATATCTTCATTCACCTGACATTCGAGCCTCAGTGGGTTACCCACTGCTATAGATGTCGGCTCAAACGTTTTCACAAAGCCGGGTTTGTCTATCACTCTCATTTCCGTGGAGCACGTAGCAGTGCCTACGCTGTTCAAAGCTTTGCAAAGGTATGTTCCCTGATCGCTTTGCTCAAGTTGTGAGATCTCAAGATAATGTTTGTTCCCATCAGAGGACACTTTGTAACGCTGATCAGGAGAAATGGCGATGTTGTCCTTGTGCCAGACAACAGTCATGGGCGCAGAACCCGTAATAACACATTGGAATTTGGCTTGTTTGCCCACAAATAAAATCATTGGATCGGGCTTTGAGACAAATTCTGGAGGGAAAACCTCTACAAAAAACAAGATTTAAGAAAAAAAGAAAGAGAGATGGTTTTATAGAATGCAAGAACAGCAACAACGCAGCAGTAATACTTTCACAATAAAAGCACATAGATTAATTAGTACTCTTACCTGTCACATTCAGGCTAGCAGAGCAACTGTCACTGCCATGCTGGTTGGAAGCTCTGCAGGTGTACTCTCCACTATCAGCCTTTGTTGGGCTCAAAATCTCTAGAGATGAGGTGGTAAAACGGCTGATGATCCGTAACTTGTCACTCTGTTTGATCTCAGCGCTAGACTTGAACCATTTGAAGGTCACATTAGCTGCATCTTCAGTCTCGCATTCGAACTTCACAGGGCTGCCAACATTGGTCTCCAGAGCATGGATTTTGTGCCTGAAAACAGGTGGCACTGAATTGTGCACAGGGAGAAAAAGATAAAAACAGTTATTTTAATTAATTTAAAGGTTGAAATGGGAAAAAAATTCCCCCAAAAAACAAAATCTGTGACAGTTCATTGGCATGTCTGAAATGAAGAGTTCTGCAGGCCAAAGCTTACATTTTTTAAAATCAGTTCCTCAGGAGGAATAATCTCATATTACTAAACCACATTTTCCTACAGAACATCATTCACTTCTAAAACAACCAATATGATATTAATGATGGGATGCAAAGAGTGGTCCAAGGGTGACTGTGGAGGAAAAGTGATCATGTTATGGAAAAGATCAGGATAATGAAATATACACCAGGACTTAATGTCCTGACGAGCATGCAAAGAGAAGAGTGAAGTGAAGAATGGACCATGGATGAGATTTGAGATCCCCAAAGAGATCTTGCGTGATGCAGTTTCAGTTCCAAGAAGTGAATTAAGCAAGGTGATGAATAAAGGGATGGTACTGAAAGAAATCCAACCATTACGAGCTGATGAAGACAAGAATGTGAAATCATGCTTATACTGCAGTGGAGTAAATGATATGACTAAAGCAAAGAGCAGTGAAGAGTGGATGAAAAGAGTGAAGATTGACTTAATAATGGTGACCCAATCTATTAGTTGGGAGAACTAAGGGTGGTCTTTGAAAATATAAAAGAGTGGTAAGTTAGTCATGGAAGATGGTGGTAAAATAGTCCCCAGAATCCAACCTCTTGTGACAACTGTGAGCCTTGATGACGTTGATGTCTTGCCAGCTTCGCTCACAGCCTCAAATGTGTATTCTCCTTCGTGTTTTTCCTTAATTACATTTTCGATTACCAATGTGTAAGTGTCCCTATCTTTCAAACACTTGAACTCTTTGCCAGATGTAATTGGTTTTCCATTAAGAAGCCAGTTCACATTTGAAACATGTCGTATAGTCACAGAAAAGCTTGCTTTACAATGCTCTTCTGTAGAAACATCTTCTAAAGAGGTTTCAAACACTGATTGAAATTTCCTCAACTTTTCACCCTCTACTTTAACGGTCTCTTCTGTCAAAAATTCCTGCATTCCCTCTCTCTGTATGAGAACTTCAGCAGCCTGTTCAACTGGGACTTGCCCAAAAGACACATCAGTGGTGATATCTGTTGCACCTACATCTCTCTCTTGAGATTTTACCTTTATAGATCTCGTTTCCTGCCTTTCAACCTGAACAGACTGCTTTAACTCCATTTGTGACTCTGTGGTGATCTTCATCATCTCACTTTTTGACTCTTGTATGACCGTTTGTTTCCCAGCTGTTATAGACAGGAAAGATGTTGTGGTTTCAGTCTTCAGAGCAGCCGATTGAGTTTTAAGTGGCGAAAACGATTCTGTATTTTCCGTTAATTGAACAGTCTCTACCATTGGTGAGATCTTTTCTTTAGAAGAAGCCCTGCTAATCTGTAATCTCTGAGGCCTGTCAATTTGCATTGTCCCAGGCTGTTCAGAGGTAAGAACCTGTTGCTCACGAAAGACAATGGAATAGAAAGCCGCCTGAAGTTCGCTTTTAAGATCAGCAGTTTGAGGGTACTCACCCTCAAAAGCAATGGTGATCTCTATGGGGGTGCTTGCAGACGTGATCAGATATGTGAACATAGTATATCTGGGCTCCTTCTGCACTTTAACCTCTTGTACTTCAACAACCTCTAAACCTTGGACCACATCTGCCAGGATTAATGGTTGATCTTGAGCCACAGCAGACGCAAGCAAATTTCTGAGCTGCTGCTTTATATCTAAGCTGTGCGCTTTTGGTGCTGGAATCACAAAAGTGAGTTCCTTGGGAAGAGTCTGGCTTTCTCTAGACTCTGACACTTGTAAAGTGCCCATGTGTTGCTGGGTGATCTCTGCTTTAGTTGTTTCTAAATGTGTAACATCCTGAGATAGTTCACCTCTTAAAACTTGTTTCTCCTCCATCAGTATTGACTGTCTAACAGACTGTCCTTCTTGAATCTGAACAGCAAAGTCTTGCTCTGCAGCCTCAAGAGTCATACTACTTTCAGTGGAGATTTCCTTCTCCTCAACATGAACATACTCTGAAGGCATTTTAGGCTCGACTTCGGTCAAACACGTATACTTCTCAACCGCACCCAAATTCTCGGTATGTCCTTCCTCCAGGTCTTGTCTGTCTGACACAGATGTGGCATGCATAATATTCCAGTTATCCTCTTTTTGCACTAGTGCACGCTGTTGCTTAACATCGCTGGAAAACGGAGTCTCTTTTGGTAGCTGTACTGGTTCTGCGATCACTTGCAAAATGCTTTGAGGTTTTGGTTCTTTTCTGATTTCGGACTGAACTCCGGTCACAGAAACATCAAGAACACTTGAATAGTCTGCTGTCAGTTCCCGTTTCTCCTCGGTGGAGACAACATATCTACGGACCTTTTCCTGCCTCTGCACTGCTATCTGCTGATCTGGCTTTTCTACTGATAGAATCCCCTCTTTAGAGAACACATTTTCAGGCTGAGTTGCCTGCAGATGCATGGGTGCCGGGGCTTCTTTACGAGGCTCTATAGAGATCGATGTCTCTTGACTGGAGAACAGACTCGACTCTTCGCAGGTAGCAGTCCGCTGTTCGTCTGTTGACACTGTGTACATTAGAGTGGGACTTTTTCTGGTTTCTGCTTGCTCTGGGCTTGGCTTCTCGCAATGGATTTTACCCTCAGAAGGAAGAACTGCCAGATCTGTAAAAATCTGTAAATGAAGCACTTGTTCCTGTTCTCTTTGGGACTGAACTGAAACAGCACTGTCCATACCTGGAATTACACTCGTTTTATCAGCTTGAAGTTCATTCTTTTCTTCAGCAACAAAAGCAGACCTTAATATCCTGTCCTTAGCTAAAGATGCTGTCTCTTCATCGGGTCTATCTAAAGAGATTTCTTCCTCTTTTGAAAACATGTGCTTGGTCTCATTTACTGAAAGAATGACTGGTTTGGGGGACTCTTTCTTAACCCATGGCTCAATGGCGGAATCAGTCATTGATAAATCTGTAGCATGTCCATGTGTTATTTGTTGTTTCTCTGTGGAAACTGCTGTATAGAGTATTTTGATACCCTCCTTAACCTGATAGCTCTTTTCGGCCTCTGTCTGAGGAATTATTTGGGATTGCTCTTTAACTATCGGTAGTGTTGTTTCTACCTGGGGACTTGAGATCGGGTATTTTGGCTCAGGAGTCGGGTCTACCTGCTCTTTTTCTCGACTGGCTAGAGGCTCTGCTTTCACAATTGTTAGAGGGGTCACGCTTTCTGTTATGGCAGACATAAACTTTAAAGGCTCCTTTGCGATTTCAACCTCTGTGACCTCGGGACTTTTAATACGATCGAAGTGTTGTTCTGTAAAGTCTTGGCTCTCTTGAACAGCAGAGGTCAACGCAGCCATATGCAGCTGTTTCAAAGGTGTTGCCACAGCTGGTTGCGGTTGGGTCTGAGCAACTGTTACTCTCTCATGTGTCTCGTGAGACTGTAGGATTGCAGCTTGGTGAGTTACCTTTTCCATGTGCATAACTGCGGACGAAACGTCTAACTCTTGTAGAGTATCTACTTGCTCACTGGCTACGGTCTGTCTGTCTTCGGTGCCAATGGTGTAAATCATCTGGTGTCCATCTTGCAGGTCAACTTTGGCCTGACCTGGAAGACTTACACTGTATAAGCGAGACTCAGTTGCCTCCTCAGTCTTCGACATCTTATACGTCTTTTTCTCCTGAACCAATTGTTTCTGATGAGATACAGAGTAACTTTTGCGGAACACGACTAATTCAGCACTGCAAGTTGCCTCCCCAAAGTTGTTGGTAGCTCTGCATGTGTAAAGACCACTATCCCTCTGTTGGGCATCGATCATAATAAGAAAGCCAGTACCATCTGGGTCTGTTACAACACAGCAGTTCAGGCTTGGTTTGATTTCAGTGCCACCCTTAAACCACTGGACTTGTGGACGAGGGGTCCCTGTCACTTTGTATTGAAATTTGGCTTCACAGCCTTCAGAACACTGCACTGGCTGTAGCTGTGTGGTGAACCGAGGTGGTTCTCCAGGAATTTTAAACATTTGCTCAACCCATTGCTCTGCTGGCGATGCTGCTGTTATATCACTGACTTGTACCTTCAGAGTTGTTGTGCATGTAATCTGGCCAAACCTGTTGCTGGCAGTACAAGAGTATTCACCCTCATATTCTTTTTTGACCTCAGTAATAATAAGACTATACTCATCTCTTTCCTCCACAAACTTATATACAGAAGAAGAGGTAACGACATTTCCGTTATGGAACCACTGAACTTTAGGCTTTGGAAAACCAGATATGGTGACCGTAAACCTTGCTGAGCTCCCAACCGTAACTGCTGCAGGTGTAAGTTGGGTTACAAAAACAGGCTTTTCCTTTTTCTTTTCTAAAGAACTCGAATATGTTTTTTTCTCTGGCTTGAGTTCAAGTGTTTTCTCTTTTTCTGGTAGTAGCAGGGAAGTGCTGTAGATTTCTTCTTCTTCCTCAGTCTTCACCGTCAAGCTAGAAAATTCTGTATGAAAATAAGTGAGGTAAAGATTCACTGTAATATCCACACATCAAAAGTGTAAGGTTTTCATCGGTAAGAGTGGACATAAAATATCAAACAAATGTGTGGCACAACAACAATATCTTTTGTTGTAACTTTATTGTCTTTTTTCTCTAATATACACAGAATTACATAGAATGCATTGAAGTGACATCTAATTCATGTACTCCTCAAACTGTATATGCAGTTAATTCTTTCGGTCTTCTGACAGAAAGAATTTACAGTTTTCTGCAAATGCATTCCAAGATCCCACTGCCAATAAACATAGTCAATTTAATGTTATATGTAACTTAAAATAAATCAAATTTTTTGCTTATTACCATACTATTTATTATGTAGAATAAGTATCAGATATGTTTATAATCAAATTATTCCAGTACCTCATAATCTTAGCAATGTACACATAAAAAAAGTCATGCACTTAAATATGACCTATGGAAGCGTTTACTCTGAAAACAACAAAAAAGGAGTTTGTTTTACAGTGCCCTCGCAACAGTGTTGAGAACAATGTAACTACTGTTATATATATATATATATAGCAGATTTGTTTCATTAGGAATTGGAGCATTGTGTGTGCAGAAGAGATGGAGAATTTTTTTCATTTAATAGAGACAGACTTTCATTTTTAATATATATATTAATGACCTATTAAGGTATTACTGTACAGTACTTTTTTATATGTACATTGTCTACATACTGAGCACTAAAGACCTTGTCAGCTGGAATCAAAATGTTTTCTTGGCCAATAAATCAGATTCTAAAAATGTTTTTAATATTTGCATGTGCAGTAAGTATCACTTCAATTAAAATTCAATGTACGTACTACATATATATTCCCTTCTGCCTATATAAAAATCATTTAGTATGGCAGTTTAAACGGGCTGCTGTTTGTCAAGGATTAGATTAACACCAGAATTGCATTCAGTCAGTCTCGTTCAGTGCTGACAGTAATGTTAAAATGAGATATGAAAGGTTCACTGTAGTAAATCCACTATAGAGCTGTTCGTCTCCTAAGTTCATCATTTAACGTTTTTAAATATAAACTTTTACTGAGTAATGAATGTTACATTGGAAGTTAATGTTTTACACTTTGTTCTGCTTCTTTTATCATTCATTATTTTAAGTACACCGTAGCCCTGCCCTATGGGTCTGACTGACCGGCAGACACCAGACAAAAGAAAAACTACAATCAGCACAAATAACAAAAGGCAAAATAATGAAAATGAATAAACATTTTCTTTTGTCTTTTATGATTTTATGAAGGAACTGACATTCAAGCTTCCTTCAAGCATCTTCTGTTCTGAATTATATACTTACTTAGTACCAATAGTTATTGTAAAACCTACTGTATATTTAAATACTAATATTGTGATCATAAAACTTCACCCAAAAATGATTCTCACCATTGTAATACATGCAAAATACCTGAGACAGTTACATTAGACACTGTATTTATTTGACATTTTCTTGCAACACACATGTAGTTACACACATGGAGCTATTGGTGTAACAGGGGTGTCCATATTCCAAAATAAATTCATTACTCCTTATGCAGCTGTTATTTATCTGTGGATACATTGTTCAGTACACTGTTATACACTGCAAAATAAAGTGTTTCTCAAAAATGTTTCTTTTCATTTTCCTCACATTGTACTAAGTAGTCTACATGCAACATAATAAACAACCTACTGTGATATACAGTGGAGTATTGTTTTATTCTAACAGCACGTTTGAACAAATAATGCCAATCTAATACAATTTAATGCAAACTTGATTCTTTAAAACTGAATTGTTTAAGGGGGAGGTGTTCCATTCTGTGACAACTAATGTACAGACAGAAACGTAACCATTTGTTCATCCGAAATGCTTAACATCTGCATCACCTCACATATCTAATTCATGCTAATGCATTATAATTATTGGCCAAAAACAAAAGAAAAACAAGTACAAGAAATTTACATATAATTAGCACTATGTGTATAAATAACAATGAATTGAAGAATATCTATTCACAACTAGAGATCTATAATAAATAAAAGAGAAAAATCTGCTACTATAGAATAGGCTTCAAAGTATGTTGTATATGTTTTGCAGAGAACTATACACAATTTCACAATAATTTACATGTAAAACACATAAAAATAATGACATCTATGTCTCTGAAAGACATTTTACAAAATAGCAGTCCTGTGTGGCAAAGAAGTTCACTTTGTTAAATTAAAATACTTTTAGCAAGGACATTGTTTCAATAGAGCCTGATTTGTTTTGGATAACGCATTTGAATTCACCAGCATCACTCTGAACAGCATTTGTTATAAGCAGATTAAAATGGCCTGAAGCTTTCTCCTGAATGATGTACCTAGGGTTTGTTACTGGAGCACCGTCTTTGAACCACTCTGCTGTAGGGTTTGGCTTTCCACTCACTAAACACTGAAGCAACACTGGCGTTCCTACGGCTGCAGTCATATTTTGCAATGGAATTATGCATTTTGGGGGTGTTTCAGTGACCTGGAAATGAAAACTACACATATTTGTTGATTTGCCTTTAAATTCTATTTTATCTTCTTTCGAGGGCTCAGCAAAGACGTCAAAGTTGATGCTAACGTATTTTTCTCCTTGCTCGCTCACCTCATTGTCAGTCATTGCTACCAGTCTCACAGCTTTTTGAGACTCATCGGCTTCTTGTTGGAATTCAAACTCCAGCTCAATTTCTGATGTTTGTTCGCCATCGAACGATGAATTTCCAACAACTAAATCAAACTTCTGGGGCTGGATTTTGGCACTGCCTAGAGATACAGCAGTGAGTTCTCGCCCTCTAGCCTTTCCTGAATATGCTTGTGGATTTAATACCATAAGAGATGCCCTACAAAGTGTCTCACCGACAACGTTAATAGCTCGGCATGTGTAAATGCCACTGTCGTGTGTGTTGGTTTTCAGGATTTTCAGGAAGTGGTTATCGCCATCAGAGCTATGGAAGTACTTTTTCTTGTCATGAGGGATCTTCATATTTCCTTTGAACCATGACACCACAGGTGAAGGAATTCCCATCAAGGAGCATTCAAACATGACGGTTGTATTTTCAGGTGTCTCTATGTCACATATCGGGTTGATGAAACGTGGCGGCATCTCTGTCACTTCAAACGCTATTTTCAAGTCGTCGCTTTCTTGCGTTATGAAATCAACAGCACCTTCCTCATAAACGCTTGGTAGAACATCAAGAGAAATGATCATGCTTTTGTTGTCAGCTGTGTATTCTGGTATAGTGACAATTTTTACCTGTTTCTCAAACTCTTTCACCTCATTCTCATCCAGTTCAACCTCTAATAAAATTTCTTGTGGAGAAGGAGATCGTGATGGATCCTCATCCTCCTCAACATCAAATTCAATTACATGCTGATGGGTGACCGCAGGTGGTGCTGGTATCATCCTGGCCTCATTAGATATCACAATAACTAGAGCAACACTTTTTGCTTCACCGACATAATTGACAGCTTCACAGATATACTCTCCTTGGTCAACTTTTGCTATGTTCTGGATTTCCAGAGCTATGTTATCGCCATCTCTTTCAATACTGGTTCTTTCATCAGGAACAAGTTGAGTTTTGTTTAGGAACCATTTGACCTCTGGAGATGGTAAACCAAATACCTCAGCATTGAACTGCAATGTATCACCTTCAAACACTCTTCTCTTGGTAAGAGGTTTAAGAAAGGCAGGAGGAATTCCTTGGACCTTCTCCTGTAGGGCCCCCAAGCCTAACAAACCACGTCCCTCTTGAATTATCATGCTCTCGTCGATTGTAAATACAGGAGGAGTTGTTTCAATACCTTCATCGTCGGGGGACCTGAGAAACTTTGCAGAATATAAACCATCACTGGACATGCTTGAGGGTCTCTTGTGTTCTGCTGGGGAAAATGGATACTCGGGTGGTGTCATAATACCACCGGGGGTCTCAGTAGAGGTGTGGAAGGATTCAGGTGATTTGGGAATTTGAGAAATTTCCGTAGATGAAGCTGGTGTGAAGAACCGTTCAACTTCTGCTATCTCCTCACTAAATGTGCTGCCAACTTCAATGGACATCTCAGATTCTGGAGACAAGGGTCTTCCCCAATCAGATGGTGGGTTATAATAGTCATAAACAGCACTGAAGGTTACCTCTTCCTCCTCAAGTTTTCTAATACCTGTAGAGCCTAGTTTAACAGCTTTTTGTTGTGGACCTTCTGTAACAATGTCTTGGGCAGTTGTACTTTGTTTTGTTATATCTGACACATCAGTTTCAGTGCTTTTTGCTCCTTGAGTACTAATTGTACTAGTTTTTGGTGATATAACTGCACATTTCCTTATTTCTGGTGAGATTTCTTGAGAAACAGCAAAAGAAACAGCACTGTCCTCTTCTTCAAGATGGCTACCACCTGGTCTTACAAAGGCTCCTTCGCAACTCTTTTTAATCACTTCCTCTACCGCACTGTCTGTTGCTCTAGGGCTCCCTGGACTGTCAATAATCTTCCTCGTTTTATCTGGTAATATAGCCTGAGGTCTAATTAAAGTAGGAGACTGCTGAAACTCTGTGACTTTTGCAAGGGAGACAAAATGGTGCAACTCACTGGATGCTGGTTCAACAAATGACCTGTCTCCCACTGATTTTCCATTTGTGGATTTTTCTTCATCCTTCTCTATGAAGAATGATTGATCTGAAATCATTCTTAGCGGGGAAACATTGCCTGCATCTAAAGAAGTAAGCTCTTTTATTTCACCCACTTTAGGTTGAAACGAAGATGTAACTGCTCCATACTGTTTAACATCTAGTGCAACATCTGGAATGTCCTCCACAGGGTAAGAAGATTCTTCAGTTGATTCTACTGGTATGTCTTCTGACTCCAATATGAGAGACTCTGGTCCCTCAAATGCCTTTTTTAGTTTTGATACTTTCACCTCTGCCCCTGAAGACTGCAAACCACATCCTGATATAACAGGCACATCTGACACAACAGCCTGCTTTATCTGTGGGACTTTCGGTACCTCCTTTTGCACAACAGGAGAAGACTGTGTCTCTTCAGCTGTAACAAACTGATTATTCTTATGGACACCCTCTTCACCTTCTTTAGTCCATTCCTTGAATGCAGTGGAAGCACCTGGCAGGGTCTTTGCTCTAACTGCAGGAATACTGTCGGTTGTAAAGCCAACAGATCTCGCCTGCTCAACCATCTCTTGTGTAGCAAGAGATGAAAACCCTGAATCTAATGTTGTGGAGTCAAAGGACACATCGGCAACACTTTCAGCTTGTCCAAGCTTGTTAGCAGCAGTACATCTGTAAGTTCCTGCATCGAGATAAGTAAAGTTCTGAACGTAAAGCCGGTAGCTTTTGTCATGCTCTTCAAATGTATACTTGTCTAAGCTAGGGTCAAGGGAAATATCATCATGAGACCATATGGCAGTAGGTGCTGGTTCACCAGATATTAAGCATTCAAGCATGGCAGTCTGGCCCTCTGAGAAACTCATGTTCTCTAGTTCTCTCAAAATCTGAGGTACCTCACCAACATCATCAAAAGAAAATGTGAACTTGTGCTTCATAGTTTGAGATGCGTTTTCATCAACAGGAGACCCAGCTGTCTTTTCAGGGGGCTCGATTGGGTCTATGGCTTCGTTGGCAATATCTAATACAGGTGTTGGAGCAGTTATCCTGATTTCTACTGGGGATGAGTGAATGGAGGAATTAGAGGTGTGAGGAACATGGATGACTGACTGCGGTACCTGCAAACTGAACTTTTTGTCTCGACCAGGGTCCAAAATTGACTCAAGTTCCTCCTCTATCATTTGTTCTTCAAGCGATTCTGATTGGTCTGTCACTTTAACTTCTTGAGGTATTTCTGGACTCATCTTGGGCTCATCATCAGTTACTGTAAGTGTGCAAGAGGTGCTGGCTTTTCCATATTTGTTTGAGATATTACAAGCAAATACGCCCCGATGGCCATTTGTTGGATAGTAAATGGTCAGCGTTGAAGAATTTGCACGAGTACGTACATCAAAATCGGGATCTCTTATTATTGGTTGTCCATCTTTAAGCCAGGAAACAGAAGGTTGTGGATCTCCTTGAAACTGGCATCTCAGTTCAGTCATTTCCCCTCTCCTTACTTCTAAATTTGTCACCAGTGTTGTAACAAAGACTGGTGCACCAGATTTCTCTGGGCTCTCAGTCACCCTTTTTTGGAGAGTGGTGGTAGTGTCTTGTTCTGACAGCACTTTTGTTGCACCATGATAAGCTTGACCAGCAACTTCCTCATGAGGACTATACTGTGTGTCAGTCAACTGCTGTTGAGGTATTTCACTGCAAGAAACATGAATGGTGGTTTTGTCTGTCCCAGGCATACTACCGATTTCTAAACCTACATCACTTTTTTGTGTCAAGGGTTGCAAATTCTCAGTCATGGTCCAATTAGATTCTAACTCAACACTTTCCTCTTGCTCTTGCTCAGATAGAATGTCATGCTGCCATTTTTTAATGCGTGTAGCCAAAGCCTCTTCCTCGCTGACAAGATAATCACTTTCAGTTCGCAACTTTCCATTGTCTTCATGAGAAATATGCTCAGGTGGGATTTTAGAACGGTCATCCTCATAGCCTTGCAAAGAAACATCACTAAAGAAACTCTCCTTTGGTTTTCTTTTGGGTAATGACGAACCCTTTTCAGGTAACTCAACATCTTCATGTGCAGGAGTTTCCTTAGGACTTTCCACAACAGCGGCCCATTCAGGTTCCAAGGGATCTGCATGTGCTTGTTCACTCAAAACGTCCTGTTGCCATTTCATTATTCGTTGAGTTAAGGCCTCCTCTTCGCTAATGTAGGGCTCACTCACGTTTTTTAACTCATTAATTCTCTCCCGTGATAAATGCAACTCTTTCTGAGAGCTACGTTCACGCTTTTCTTTCGGTGATCTTGCAACCTTTGTTAAAGAATCTCTTTGACTGATCCGTGACTCTTTATACATTTCATCTTCAGATCTGTGGAACTGGGCAACTTTTTCAGAATCTTCTTGATGTTGTTTCCATTTCCTTGCTGGCTGAGCTAAAGTCTCCTCCGCACTCACTAAGTCCTCAGTCCTGTGTTTCAGTGCTTTTCTGTCCTGCAGCAAAGGCAGTTCACTGTCAGTTGGGATTTTTTCTTTGGGTCTTGAAACTTTGGTGAATGATGAATCTTTCTCAGTTACTTTCGCAAGTTCTTTTCTGTGCATTTCAATTTCATGTGTATGTGCTTTCTCCGTAGGCCACTCTGGTTTAACAATTTCTGGCTCAACTTGTGGCAGCTCCAACTCTTGTTGGTTCATAGCTTTTCCAATATCCATCAACTGCATACTCTCACTTTTTAAGTCTGAATGCGCTTCACCTGGAGTTATATGCCTACTTTGGACTTGTTCTTTGTATATGGGTCTTGAAACCTTTGTGGGTGAAGAATCTATGTGAGTTTTCACAGTTGCAAGTTCTACTTCAGGTTTATGAAAACTAGTTGCTTTCTCTTTAGACCAATCAGGTATCAAAGCTTCTGCATGATCCTGTTGTTGGGTCTCCTTTCTGCTTATTACGTTTTCACTCTCAGGTTGTAATGCCAATTTTTCTTGAAATGAAACCAACTCACTCTGCGCTGGAGATTTCATGGTTTTTGCAGCTGGTTCATATATTTTATCTGCAGATCTGTGAACATGGGATTCCCCTGCTTCTGATGTAATTGCCTTTGGCTGATCTAATTGCACATCCTCCTGCCATCTTTCCACACGCTGGGCCAAATACTGATCTTCACTCTCCAAACATTCGATTTCGGAGTGTTTCTGATGAGTTTTATCAACTCTTGGCTGCAATTGTTGAATGGTTGTGGAATCTTGTGGAACGTCATCACCAACAAATGTCTCTTTCACTCTAGAAGGTGCTTCAAATGCAGGCTCCTTGTGTAATGTTTTAACCTCCTTAATAGTTTTGGAGGCTTCCCCTGCCTCAAGCCACTGCAACACAAAAGGTTCCTTTGCATGTATTCTGGCCTTCTCCTCCTGCTGACTAAAATTCTCATCATCTCTATCAGCCAAATGTTCATATTCTTCTTCATTAGCTTGTTCTTCCTTCAAAACGATTGTTTCTTCCATTTTCATTTCAGATATTTCAGCTCTTGTTTCCTTATGTTCGATGTCCCCAACAGGGAGCTCACCCCTCATTAGCTGAATTGCCCTGGCTCTAGACTGAGGTTGAAATGAATGCTTAGCCCTTGGTTGTGTTGGTTCTAATGATTGTGGCCCAAGCCCTGTAATTCTCTCCAACCTACTCTGAAAATCTGCTGAACATCTACTCCCAGCACCTTCACCTTGCTCACTTGGTCGAGCAACATGCTGGACTTCAGGCAAGGACTTCACCTTGAGCCTTTCTGCATAATCTGGATAACTAGTCTCGCTTGTGACTGACTCCAGATCAAACTCAGAAGAGGACATTGTTGATATGGAGAGTCTCTTTTTCTGTTTAACCGCTTTCTGCAAGAGATTGAGCTTCGTTCTGACCTCTCCATGAAGACTGTCGGTGTCACTAAATCTGTCGCTGTACCGATCGCTGCATCTATCACTGAATTTATCACTGAACCGGTCACTGTATCGGTCCTGACCGGTTATTCTGTCACAGTAAATGTCACTGTAGCGATCACTGAATCTCTCGGGTCTCTCAAACATAGGGGGAGGAGATCGAGCACATTCTGAAGCAGTTTCCAGTTTGTTCTCTCTTTCAGTTGTTCTTGATGGGGAAGAAGTCCTGAAGTACATTGTACGGAACAGAGCACTTTTGGGTCTAGGACGACCTCTCTGATGACCCTTATTTGTTTTATCAAAAGGTGAACCAACACATCTAAGGTCTACTCTGAACTTTCTATCCTTTGTTTGATCAACCAGCGAATCTAAGCTTGAGTGGGATCTGTTTGAATGTCTTGAAAGACTTAAATAATTGGCATCTTGCTCCTCCCTCAATGACACAAGAAGCGACGCTGTGGATTCTGCCGATCCCTCTGTATTAATTGCCATTACCTTGTAACTCCCTGAGTCTTTATCTTTGATGTCATTGATCGTCAAGCTTGTTAAGTGCACATGCATTTTACTCACTGTTTGTATTCTACGACGGTGCTCCTTTTGAATCTGCCTGTTATTATGAAACCATAATACTGTGGGAGCTGGTCGTGCAAGTAGTTTGCATCTAAAAGCCGTTACCTCCCCCTCCAAAACAGACCGAAATTTGAGCTTTTTTATGATAGAGGGTTTAATATTTTCATCCCCGGTCTCTGTTACAATACCAAGCTCTAAAGCTTCTTCAGGATCTGACAAAGCGCCCTGCTGTTGTCTTCCTTTTTCGGTGTTTTCAGTTCCTTCATTATAAAACAATTCTGTAAGAGAAGGGAGACAAAGTTCATCAAAATGCTCACTATGCTAAAGTAACTAAAATGTATTTGAAATGGAATATTAATAGAAATACATGCGTCAAGTCACAAAGCTATAAAAAACAAATTCACTCACCATATTTGTTCGAATAAACGCAAGACTCGATTCTTTATTAAAGATTCTGACACGAAAATGGCTTGGTGTTTTGTTCCTTCTCTCTTCTGTGGACATTTCTTCAAAGAAATTTCATAAATCTCTTTTCAAAGCATTAATATATCCAAATAAAACTGACTGAAAAAGAGATTCCTCGACATGTACCTGGTGTATTTACCCTAAAATATTCCTTACCTGACTTGCAGAAAGATGAATAAACGCCCTTTCTAATCCTTAGTTTGGCGGTAAATTGTTCCGAGTATTTAGAGAAACATTGCTCTCTATTAAATACAAAATAAATCGTTAAAACAGCTCTAGATTTGTATGAGAAGGCGTTTATTCGAACTAATATAGTTTAGAGGTATAACCAGGTTATTTAAAAAGCAAACAACATTAATCACATACCACTATCTGCAAGCCAGTCTAAGAAATATTTGCAGGAGGGAGTTCCAGATGCAAGAAACATAGGAAGCAAGTAAAAGATGTGGCTACTTCCATATCTTTTAAAGAATTATTTCCTGTGGTATGGAAACTTTAAAAGATACACATCCTGCACCTTCAATTTTCGGCTAAAACGAGTATATTCTTCATGCTGTTTAAAAAGGAATGACAGATGCAAAATCCCACTTTTTTTCCAAAATGCTGTACAGCAAGCATATCACTCAAATTGCTTGCTATCCAAAAACGCCAAGAGGTCAGACAAACAAAGGTAAAAAAACAAGATATGAAAGTGTTCCCATCAAATAGGCCCATGCAGTTTGTACATTCAGTCATCATCAGACAATACTGACCAATATCTCATATTCAACAACATGATTCACAAAAAGACATTTCATTACATAAAAACAAGATTTCATTACTTAAAAGCAAACTTACCCTTGACTTCTTCCTCAAATTTAGTTTCAACCTCCTCATGCACTTTTGTAGCTGTAAAACAGAGTGATTCAGGAACATTACTCTTTAGAAATTCATGCAATATTCATGCAAAATGCAAAAATGAAAGACACAAAAACTGGTGACGGCAGATGTTTCATTGTAGATGTTCAGCAAAAGGGAAACAAATGTCAGATGAAGAAAAGAAAGAAGAGGTAAAAGAAGATGAGCATGCATCGGCCAACCTGGCCTTAAGAGGTGAGTACTGCATGTAGATGTTCCTGCATTAACAGCTTGCAGGTCTTGCTGTAATCCAATATTGAACAGTTTCAAGTAACAAAGTGAACAGTTAAACTATTCTGTAACCAAATAAATGACCATTCAAAATACAGAAACGAGTAACATCTTCCCTCATTTAACAATGGACATGCTTTGAAGAAAGATAAGAAATTACAAATTCCCCCAATTCCATCTATGTAATAAAAGACTCCTTTGGTATTTGGACGACAGGAAGTCCCCTTGAGTGGTCCACTTTTAAGGCCTTTTATAAATCTACCTTAAAGAGACATATGTTGACTGAAAGATGCCATTTGCTTTGCCTTTGTTGCGATAATGTTAAAAAAGAAAGGCCACAAAGGCCAAGAGAAATTGTAGACCAAAATGGAGCAATAAAAGATAAAGAAATGATGACAATGATAAATCTGATGAATGATGATAAATTGATCATGAGTCAGTGGACAGTAGCTGAGCTGACAGAAATACATAAGATGGAATGGTATGGAATGGGATGCGTCAATGATATATATCCACCTTCCACGTTGAGTTGCGCCGAGGTTCTTTGGGTGCTGCCATCTTTACTTTTAATGACACAGCTGTAAACACCCTGGTCCTCTGGTTGGGAATTGTATATTAAGAGTGATAACACGTTTCCACTTTGTTCATATTTGATCCTCTCGCAAGGAACAAGTCTTCTGCTGTTATGGAACCATTCAACTTCAGAAACTGACTGAGGATCAATGCAATAGACAAATTTGGCCATTTCACATGTTTTAACACTTATAGTGCGTGGAGTTTGTTTCTCGGTGGGATATTTTGGCAAGTGGACAGTGGATTCCTCCAAGGAATCTTCTGCAACACTTGAAGGTTTAAGAAAGCTTGCTGGGGACTTGGTACAGACCCCTGGGAATGGAAGAGGCAGTTTCATGCTTCTCTCTTGAATCGTAGAGCTTGTGTCTGATGGCGTAACTTCTTTATGAGAAGTACCAAACGTCACCTCCTTTGATTTGGGAGAAACTGTTAATGGAGGCTGAATTTTAGCACCATCTATAGTTGATGTTGACCTCATGACTGATGCTTTCTCAGGCATGGTTTCAGAGACAACAGTATGACTCATCTTTTGATCTTGTTGATCTTCCATAGATTCATATTGAGGCTGGTCTTGTGTTGAAAGTAAAGTAAGGTCTGATAATTTCACTTCAGAAATACTTCTGTAACGTTGCTGAATCTCATCAACCTTTCCATCTGTTTTAGACAATGAAAGAGTTTCAGGTGTGGTTGCGAAGACAAGACTATTGGATTGAAGGTTCTGATCTTGATCCTCCACAGGTAACTTTGCTTGGCCACTCACTGAAAGTATATCTGTGACATGAGGAAGAGCAGTGGAGCCTGGTAAAGTGGCTGCTTCTTCAGCAGCAATGCCCATGCGTGATCTTCCAGAAGGGGCCAATGGTTGTTGAATTTCAACATCTCTTTTAGTTGATTTTACCCATGTCATTGAAGATTTCTGGGGTGAAGATGCAATGCTAGGAATTTCAATTGGCAGCTTTATATCTGGTTGGACCTCCAAATGTTGTGGTTTGTCTTTTGGTAAGGGTATGACTCTGGTACTTGTGGTGGAGTCTGGTAAAGTGACTTTGAGAGAGCCAGTCATTGTTTTACTTGCCTTCACAGAAGGGAAACCTTCTTGCTTAACCTCAGCACTTCTTTCAACTGGTTTTGACAGCATCATTGAAGATTTCACAGGCCGTTTTATGACTCCAGGAGAATCACTTGGCACCTTTTCATCTAGTTGGGCCTCCATTTTTGGTGATTCTGGTAAAGTCATTTCAAGAAACTCAGGAAGTTGCTTACTTGGCTTTTCAGAATACATTAGCTTTTGTTGAACCTCAACACTTTTTAAACAAGGTTTGGAAAATACTGAAAGTTTATCTGATGTGGGTTCAAAGACATGAGTATCATGTGGCAAGTCCTGATCTTGAACACTTGGGGCTGCAATGCCAGCAGAATCATTTGGTGGCTTTTTATGTAGTTGGGACTCCAAAAGTGGCAGTTTTTCCTTTGGTACATATATGTCTGGGATTTGTGTGGGATCTGATAATGTGACTTTGCGAGAGCCAGTAGTCTTATTTGTCTTCCCAGAAGGGGAACCTACTTCCTGAGCCTCAACACTTCTCTCAACTGATTTGGACAGTATCACTGAAGATTTCATGGGCAGTCTGAGGATTCCAGGAGAGTCGATTGGCAACTTTTCACCTGGTTGGGCCTCCAAATGTGGTGGTTCATCTCTTTTTATGTCTGTGTCTCTGGGAATTGTGGTGAAATCTGCTGGAGTGATTTCAAGAGATTCAGTATTTCGCTTACTTTGCTTTCCAGAAGTTTTTACAGACAATTTTGAAAATATTGATGGTTTATCTGATGTGGGTTCAAAGACAAGAGTATCATATGACAGATCTGCACATGTGCCTGCGATTCTAGCAGAATCTTTTGTTTTTGCATCAAGTTGGATCTCCAAGAGTTGCAATTTATCAGGTATGTTGGTAATGGTGCTGGGGTCTGGTAAACTAACTTCAAGAGAGTCAGTAATTCTCTCACTTGGCTTTCCAGAAGGAGTGGACTGTTGAGTATCCTCAACACCTTTTGCCATTGACTTGGACCACATCCCTGAAGATCTCTCAGGTTTGGTTTCACTGGGCAGATCTTGCTGTATGTATTTATGTTGTGTAAATTCACGGTTGTCAAATCTTTGAGATTGTAGACTGGGTCTTTTTGTAAAAGATTTTTCCATGCTCGAAATTCTCTCATTACCAAGACCTTTATAGGACTCATCTGAGCAATACAAAAGAATATATTAGACAAAAAGCAACTCTACTACAGTGTTACTGACTGCATAATAAAAATGTATGTTAGAAAGTAGCCCAGGTTACAAACTCGTGTTATGTAGCATGCTAAACAGAGCTTCTACTGTTAGGAGAAAACAATTATGGTGAGAAAAGTGTGGAACAGTAATGAAGAAAGAAAAGTGGATCACACTTCACAAACTTCAACGAAGGCTGCCTGTATCATGGCATATCATGAACGTTGATCTAGTAAAGGGTTTATCTATGTGAAGTTAGTAAAGGTGACTAAAAAACTCTCACTGTGAGTGAGAAAATTAATGAGTGTTTCCGATTAATAATGGTGTATCACTCCAAAATAATGATCTAATTTGATCTGATTTACCTTTTCTGGTAACTGCAAGGGTTGCTGTGCAAACTGCCTCTCCAGCAGCATTGGTTGCTTTGCAAGTGTACTGTCCAGCATGCTCAGAAAAAGCATCAACTATTATTAAAGTGGCAGTGTTTGTCATTTCATCAAAATGAAAGACAATATTTTTGTTGGGCATAATAGGCTTCTGGCCATGAAACCAGCAGATCTCTGGTTTGGACATGCCAGATACACAAGCGTGAAATCTGGCCACTTCCCCGTGAGGGACAGTGCAGCTCACGATGGGTTGAATAAAAGTGGGTTTTTGACCAATAGGCTCCTTCTTTACACTCGTAATACTTGTGGAGAGACTTGAGGAGGCATGCCACTGAGATTCTTGAGATGTTACATCCATAATTTGTGTTTCCCCTGTAAGGAAGTATTGATTTATTGGTTTGTCTTCAGTCGTCACACAATCAAACATCTTTCTGTAGCATTGGGGTTCTAGATCTACTAAAAAAAACTAAAAATTGTGCTCTTGCAGCATGTGAAGTGTGTCCAGCGCATCCTCAATATATATCCTTAGCTAACATCACCATAATTGAACAATACAAAGCAAAACCATTGGTAACATACTGAAATGCAAATCAATGCTGTTTGAAAAGTGCTCATACAAGCATGCGATTATAACAAAGGTTCAGCTCACCCTCCAGTTTCAATACTGCAGAGCAGGAGACCATTCCAGCAGAATTGCGGGCGACACAGGTGTACTCTCCCTCATCTTCGGAATAAACTCTGGTAATCTCAAGTTGGCAGATATCATCAAACTGAGACATTCTGAAGAAATTCGACTGCTTGATCTCTTTGTCCTTGCAGTACCACGTGATAGTCAGATCTAGAACAGACACAACCAATCAGAAGGGAAACAATTAATCGAATAATTACAAATATTCAACATTTACTCTGAAGCATCAGTAGGAATCTTACCTTCTCCGGACACCCGACACTGGAATCTAGCAGATGCCCCTTCCTTGACTGAGGTGTTTTGTATTGGAGATATAACCACAGGTGGGGATAATGGTGCACCAGTGTCAGGGGAGACAACTTCTGGAACTACAAATAAAAACATATTTAATAATTGATGCTTTTAGATATGTTTGGGAAATCTAACCAAGTTTAAAACCTTGCTTTTATTAAGCAAACTTAAATTTTTCTTTCAGTTTTTACCTTCAACATCCAGTGTGGCAGAACTGGTGGCCTGTCCATAGTCGTTTCTTGCCTCACAGTTATACTGAGCTGCATCTTCAGGGAAGACCTCAATGAGTAACAAAGTGTGTTCATTTCCCTCTCTCAGGAACTTGCACTTGAATCCAGCTGACAGCGCTTGTGAGTTCTTGTACCAGGAGACTTGGGGCTGTGGAATGCCGGTTACTTCTACAGAGAAGCGCGCAGGTTTCCCAGCCTCAACCGACAAAGACTGCATGTATCTGGTGATCTGAGGAGGCTCGGGGACTGAGAAGGACAGAATGTATTTGAGTGAAGAGGAGCATGAGGAAGAGAAATGTCTTTACCTGTTTACCTGCATCATTCTTTCATGATATTTTGCAGTGTAATACAAAATGAGGTAAAACTTTCAACAAAATGCTACTGTATTTGATGGTATATTTACTATAGTATACTACACTACTCTGTACTGTACTACACTACACTTTATACTATTCTATATATCAGTATACTATTCTAAACTATTTTACACTACACTATACCATTCCACACTACACTATACTATACTGTGCTACACTATAATACACTATACAGTCAAAACCATTAGCTCGCACTCATTATCTCGCCAACCTCGCCTCTCGCCATGAAAGGCTGCAGAACAGATCTCCTTCCATGTATTTGCCCCCATTAGCTTGCCAACCCCTCTTCTCGACCAAATTCAGAGCCTGGACCAATAGGGGCGAGCTAAGAGGTTTGACTGTATATTGTACAGTATATAATTTAACCCCACATATTTAAAATACAGCATGAGATTTCACTTATATCCATGAAATCATCAAAATAAAGAATAACAGCTGTTTACATGAAGAATCGTGTTTAATATGAAATAAGACAAGGCTTACTGTTGACATGTAGTGTCACAACACTCCTGTTCTTCCCAGCAATGAAGGTATATTCTCCAGCATCACTTCTGAAGGTTTCAGTGATTGTCAGGCGATGGATTTTCCTAATGGTCACATAGTTGAAACGCTTATCCAGCGTGAACTGAATTTCAACACCGTTTCTCAACCAGCGGCCGTCAATATCATCTTCATTGACCTCAAACTCCAAAGTAGCTCTCTGCTTCTCCAGCACCTGGAAAAACAAACATTACATTATAAGCTAGAATTTGTAATGGTGATCATGTAATCCTGCAACACAAATACATGCTGTAGTCATTTTTGTTTGAGAAATTGATGCGTAATTTGACGTTTACCGTTATTTCTTTCTCAGCTGGTTCAGTAATGCGGACGTCCTTGCCCTCCACTGTGAGATAAGCCTTGGACACACTGGAGCCAGCAACCACAGAGTACTCGCCAGCATCAGACATGCGTACAGTCTGGATCATCAAGCGCTGTATGTATTTGTCTGTGGTAACTTTAAATCTAAAAAATTGAGAAAAATTCTAGGTCAGGACAATAGGTTCATGGAGAAAAACAGTTTATTTTCTCAAATTTGGGAAAAATCTCCACACCTTTCTGATTTTTCAAGTTCCTGCCCATCTTTCATCCACATGACTTGAATGTTAGGTTCAGAGAGCTCACATTCAAACATGGCCTTCTTCTTTTCAGTCACCTTGATGTCTTTTATGTGTTTGGTGAACTCAATGACTCGAGCTGAAGAACGGGAAAGGAAATACATGATTGTGAACAAACGAGGCATGTAGATGTTACACAAAATTGCTGTAGAAGCTTAGAACTTACCTTCAACAAACAGTTTTGCTGATGTTTCAGCAGATCCAGCCACAAACTTGTATTCTGCACTATCGCCGAAGTGCACGTTACGGATGGTCAGAATGTGAGTGAGCTGTCTAGAACGTGTCTGGCATCTATCAGTGGATCGAATTTCCACACCGTTCTTCAGCCATTTGTAGGTGATGCCCTCATAGTTCACAGTCACCTCAAATGTAATGGTGTCCTTCTCTTGGGCATTGAGGTCTTTGAGCATCGAAGTGATGAGTATAGCTTTCAAAAAAAAATAAAAAACAGATCAAAACTGTGCTCTACAGATTGTGAGTTCTTTCTGTCTTTCATTCTTCCTTCCTACTTACGGCTGATGGTGAGAGTGGCGGAGACTCTGTCATTTCCACACACGAACGTGTACTCCGCACCATCATTCCTGCTGGTGTTCATGATCTTGAGTTGGTGGAGCTTGCCTTGGACCACGATTCTGAACTTTTCACTCATCTCAATCTCGACTCCGTTTTTCAGCCAGGTGGAAGGGACGTTGAAATGTGAAACTTCACACTCAAATGTGGCCACTTGGGTCTCTGGAACCTCAATATTCTTCATGGGCTTGGTGACCCTTAGGGCTAGAACCATCAATGCAATAATTAAATTTGGGTTCTTTCAAAAAAATCAAATGGCAAATGAATGGTGGATAATAAATATGCACACAAATATGAAATATGGACTTACACTCAACATGTAAAACTGCACTACACTGCATATGTCCTACAACAGCTGTGTATTCTCCTGCCATGTCCTCTTCAACATTAGAAATCATCAGCTTGTGTGCTTTTCTCTCTGAAAGTATTTGGACATTGGGACTTGGCTTGACCTCTTGGTTCTTGAACATCCATTTCACTGGGATATTATCATGAGACAGACTCAGCTCAAAGGAGGCACTGTCGTTCAGCAGGGAGGTCACGTCTTTGGGCTTTTTCACAATTTTAATTGCTGATGAATAAAACAACAATAATAAATATAAATGCAATAGTGGTCAAAACATGTACCTTATCCATGTAAAACAAAAGGAAACCTACTCTCAACATTCAGTCTGGCATTAGCAGAAAGCTTTCCGAGTTTAAATCCATAAACTGATTCGTCCTGTATGTTGCAGTTCTTGACTTTCAGGGTGTGAAGGAAACCATCTACTGTGATCTCGTATTTGTCACTTGGGAGAATCTCCACTCCGTTCTTGATCCACTGGGACCCTTTCACATCCAGATGAGTGAGTTCAAGACTGAAAGCTGCTTCCTGTGTCTCTGTGACCGTTTGGTTTTTCAAAGTCTTTTTGATTTTCACAGCTATAAAAAAAACAAAGGGGGTAAGATGTATGGCCACACCTTTAACAAACGATGAAACAAGCAAAAATCATGGGTTCAATTCCCAGAATCAGCAAGCAGGCTTGAGCAAGGAACCGAACCCCCTACTTCTCCGCTATAGTGGCTGCCCACTGCTCTGGGCATGTGTGCTCATGACCATGGGTGGGTAAAATGCAGAGAATAATTTACCCTTATAAATCTAAATACTGTGTATCTTCCAATAGTAGCCCCAGCGTTGATTAAAAAATTTATTGGGGTGGCCCAGCGTTTAATAGAGACAGGCGTTTGTTGGAGACGGACTATCATTCGCCTTGCAGACGGAAAGGTGACGGTATTTACGACCACAAAACATCATGCAGCTTCTTTTCATTTATTTTGTCTGTTCGGTGGTGATACTTGTCTGCAATGCTGCTGCTGTCAATAACCCTCAGATATCGTGACAGAAATGAGTAATTACGCATGTTACAGAAATCAGAGGGTTTTTAAAAGCTGTTTCAGACCTTTTAGCGAATAAATTCTGTTAAAACACGGAGGTAGAAAGTGAAAGTGGAGGCATGTTTACTGGAAATGAGTGTATATATTATTAGAAGATATACGGTAATAATAATAATAATAATAATAATAATAATAATAATAATAATAATAATAATAATAATAAAAAAAATATAACAACAACAACAACAACAATAATAATAATAATAATAATAATAATAATAATAATAATAATAATAATAATAATAAAGAAAATCATAAAACCCCAACAACAAATGTACCTTCAACCTTGAGATTGGCTGATGTTTTGGAGTTTGCCACCTGGTAGGTGTACTCTCCTATATCCTGAGGTCTGGTGATGACAATAACAAGTCGACGTACAGCCCCAACCTGTTCACTCCTGACATTGTCGCTGAAGTCAACGGGATTTCCGTCTTTAAGCCATTTCCCCTCAGCGTTAGGGTTGGCAACTTCGCACTCCAGCTCTGCTGTCTGCGACTCTGCGACAGTTAAGTCTTGCAAGGGTCTGTTTATGGCACCACCTGTTGAAGAAAAACAGCAAGACTTGGAGGAGGTACCATCACAAATTCCTGGCTTTCAGAGAAAACCCCGCGTACGTCTAGCGCAAATAAAGCAAATCAAAACTGAAAGTCTCACCTGATACAGTAAGGTTTGCAGTTGATGTCTTCTCACCAGCTGCAAAAGTGTAAGGGCCCTCCTCATCTTTCATCACATTGACAACGGTCAGACTATATTTCTTATCCTTTGACTCAATCTTATACTGAGGACCAGCCTTTATTGGTTGACCCTTAAAGGTCCAGAAAGCATCAATCCCAGCGTGAGACAACTCAACCTCAAAGGTGACGTTCTGGGTCTCGGTACAAACACGGTTCTCCATGTGCTTTATGATGCTGACCTCTGAAACAGTAAGTAGTAAAGTTTAATTCACAAAGCTGCACAGATGTGTTATTCTGATCATAGTTTAATTGCTTGTTAAAATATGATGAGGTGGTGAGTGTATATTAATTAGTGCCTAATTAAACAGATTGCCTAACAGAGTCATTCCACACAGCAAAATTCTTCTGGACAGGATGCAGTTCACACAATCCATCTCCTATGGCCCAGATTCTGCAGAGAATGACGCCCAGTGTTGGCGCGTACACGGTTTTGCTGGTTTAGGCCGTAATGGGCCCAGTGTCGGCACAGATCTGTTTTTTCTCCATTTCTTTTGCTGTAGCAGCAGCACATGTGCAGTAAGTCCACAGCTCAGTCAGAATCGACCCTAATGTGCTCACTATCCGTACACTTTTATAC
>JBBIGC010000002.1:654091-665159 GCA_037576955.1 Lepidarchus adonis
ACACACACACACACACACACACAAACTAATTTATACACACAAACTCACCAACTACTTTATATATACAAACACACACACACCAACTACTTTACACACACACACACACCAACTACTTTATGCACACACACACACCAACTACTTTATACACACAAACACACCAACTACTTTATACACACAACACATTTAGATGTATTTTTTTTCCAAATGTACTGCTTTATTTGGTTTGTTTACATCTATCTATCTATCTATCTATCTATCTATCTATCTATCTATCTATCTTCTCTTTGAAATGAAACATGAAGCTCTGTTGTGTCTTTGACACTGATCATATTACAATCTGCTCAAAAAATCATACTGTTTGATACAATCATACACACAATTTATCACAGAAATGATCAATATCATCACTCAGCTTTACAGTCAAATACATTTATATTCCATTAGGTTCAATTCTGCACTTTTTAAAATTAGTTTTTATGTCCATAAATGACAAAAAGGAATAAAAAGGTTTTACATAAGACTGAACACAACAATAACATTTCCATTAAATTAAAGTCTTCCTGTATTTAAAAAAAACCAAAAACTGAACTCTTAGAATCTGCAACCTCGACAGTGCGTCCCTGCTCGCTCCCGTTATTTACATATGAACCACTTCCTTAGATGCTTCCAGAATGATGCACAGAGCTGGAGGCAATTCAAAGTGAGTAAATGATGTATTTCAGTTGAGTCAGCACAGAATATACAGAACTTCTTATTCCAGTATATTCATCCATGAACGACTTTATTATTAAAATGCTTAAAATATTAATATATATATATGTATGTTAAGCACATACTGATGTGCAGTCGAGGTTTTAAGTGTGTTTAGAGATTAAAATGTGTTCTGTATACAATATTAAAGTAGCGATGGACAGAGGTGCACAGACTGTTGAAGACCTGTTCATTCATTGAGGTCTTTTGTCGCGTGGTCACAACATTTCATTCAGTCCGATCATGTGCAGTGCGTGAGCTGAACACATTTACACCATTATCACACACTATTCTGGTCGTGTTCTCTAGGGAGCTGCTGGTTCACACCAGAATAGCTAAGACACTCTACAGCTCTGCTTCCAGGAGCAAAGAGGACGAGGAGTTCCAATGAACGTCTTCTCTTTCAGCGAAGCTTTATAAAAACTCATACCTGTTTTCCAGGAAATCCTGCAATTATAACAGAAAAGCTAAAAATCCAAACTTTCCTCGAGGAAACCCTCTTGATGTTCTCTGAAGCAGCTTCATGAGAAGCCACCTTAAATCCCAACACACACACACGTAATTGTGGTAATGAGAAGAATGATGCACAAGATCCAAGCCTCATAAGGACAACCTCCCTAAAAGCATGAAAAATAGACAAAGTGTCTAAAGAATTTAACAACGGCCAGCAGCACTACTACACTGCAGAGCAAGAAGCTGATTGGTTGTTAGCCTGATCTCCCAGTCTATAAGTCAGTTAATCCTAATTGCATGATGGAGGGTCTAGTGGTTAGGATCTTGCCCTTGGGATCTAAAGGTCTCAGGTTCAAGTCCTAGGCTCAGGAACCACTGAGGACCCCTTGAGCAAAGTATCGTCTACACTGCTACACTGCTCCCTGCTGATAGCGTCCCACTGCTACGTGTGTGTATGGGTTAAAGATCACACTGTGGTGCTCAATGTTTGATAATACTTGAAACACACATTCATTACATTAAGGAACAACAACAACATTTCACAAACCCAAGGTCTACAAAAAAGTGGGACAGAAATATTCTCTGAAGAGTTAAGTTTTCAATTAGTTTTGTATTTATATAAGGAGAAGCAACACAGAAAGACTGATGAAGAGAGTTTAGAGAGCACCAGCACTAAAAAATAAAAAAAACGAGGGTAAAAAAAGAGGGTAAGTTGCTGGTGGAAGATCTGAGAGACTCTGGTTGAGTGGTTTGCTGCCTTATGTCCCAGGACGCCCTCAGGTCTGTGCTACCTCCTGGCTCTCCCCTTTAGCTGTGCTGTCATAAAGAGTCTTGCCAGAGCTCCTGTATGCACTCAGACCAAAATTTACATCGTTCTTAATCACTCGCAACATTGAGCATCCCTAACAGCCTCTCTCACTACTCTGTTGAGACACCAGTGATCCTGTCCCAGACTAATCCTGATTCTCTGGAACCCACTCATTCCTACTAATGAGAGCCCATACGGACAAAACCAAGCTCCACCCAACTGATGGTAAGTCAGTGAGACCCATCTGTACACAAGGAACTGACTTCAGTTGTTCAGGAGAGGTAGGGCTGCAGATTCTTCCACTTGGATTTACCTGTGGATCCCTATTCACTTTTCGGCAGACTAGAATCTTGCTGAAGCTTATACTATGAGCCCGGCACGTGGTTGTCCTGGAAGTGACAGGAGACACATCCCAGGGGGGCGGTGTGAGCACCCGTGAGTCAGGTGTTCATTTGCTGGTACGACTCTCTTGGTTGAGTGGGCCGCAACACGTCTGCTAGTTGTTTTGAGGCGCAACCAGGCTGCAGGTACCCAAGAATCACACCAGTTTTCCTGGTGGCCCTGAACATGTCGCCATTACGATCATCTTGCCGTAGCATATCGCATAGGCGGATGAACGTTTGGTTGCCATTCACTTGCTGTATTGTAATTCCATCTCATGCCGCGAGGCCGCATTCGTGCCACAGCTTTGAATGGGAATTCTTCCACGTGGGCGTGGTGTGGCGCGAGCATGTGCCTCTGTTTACACTCCCCTTTAAACATAGAGAGTACCCAGACTTCTGACCAGTACAATACACATACTAATAAAATGTTGCTCAGTGTTGTACCTGCACTGTGAGTCCCGGGACACTCCGAGGTCATCGAGACCCTTGGGGTAAAGAGGGTCAAGTGAGTTCATGCTGCAGCTCAGGTTACGATGCATCCGTCACTGCAAACATCAAAGACATTTAGGACAGCAACAGCACTACATCGCCAAAATAACCTGTGTGACAAAGTAATTACACCCTAAACTTAATTGGTTGAGCTGCAGATACTTCAGCCAACCTCTGCTTAAATTTGGCCAGCTTTTTATTGCAGAACTTGTTGAAACGCACAAGGGCTTTTGAGCATGAACTGCCCATTTAAAGTACTGCCATGGCTTCTCAGTAAGATTCAAGTCAGGATCCTGACCAGGCCACTCCGGATCCCTAAATTTAGTCACTCTTGAGCCATTCTGAGAGGTGTACTTACGATTACAATCACTGTTTGGAGCTTTAGACCAGACCCATGACCAAGTACAGAGTTCCATCAATAACCAAGAACATCCACACACCACATTTTACCAGCAATGTTCTTGCTTTTTGACAGATATAAGGAGACCTCGGACCTCAACCTGGACCTATTCTTCCAACATTATTCCAAAGGGCTTGGGAGTCTTCAAGGTGATTTTTTATGTTTGAGAATCTGTTATGTTCCTCTTGATTAGTTGTGCTTTAATTTTTTTTCTTTACCTCGTATCTCTCCAAGGAATACTGTTTTATCTTTCTACTGGTGGATTCATGAATGCCAACCTTATCTGAGGCAAACGGGTTCTACAGTTCCTTAGAGTTCTTTTGTGACTTCTTGGATGAGTCACTGCTACAGGCTTGATGGAATCTTCTTGAAAGGCTTACCATTGTCCTCAGTTGTGGAGTTTTGGAGATAATGGCTCTCACTGTGGTTTGTAGGAGTCTCAAAGCCTTAAAAATAGCTTGTAACCCTTTCTAGACGGATCACAGCTTGCTGCTTGTTGAAACCTTTTCGCTGTGAAGTTATTTGAGGGATTTTTCCATAAGCTTGGGTGTGTCCAGTCCAACTGATCCCCAATCAAGTCCCTAATGTCAATCATAGCTGCCAGTGGTATGAAGACCCAGCACTGGAGCAGTTATCAGCTCCCTCCAAATCTCTATAGTCTTCAAGCTGAACGCATTCAAATAGTCTTTCTGGCAGAATTCCATTGGCAGAATGTTCCAATATCTAAAGCATCAGAAGAGCAGTAGCTGTTACTGCAGCACAGGGGGGCAAACTATTAATATTAATACTCAAGAAGTGCACACACAGCAAACACGTATTAAAATAGCAGCTCTGTCAATTAATATCTGCATCAAATGTCAGTGGATACTGATGTGGGCACTTGACAAAAATAGAAAACAACAAATGAATTGATAATTTATCATTGCATATTTCATCCCAGCATTAAAAATTAAAATGGCATGGTAAATTACAATATTGCACATACATCATTATTACTACATCTCTCATTTAAAATGTAATAGTAATTATTTAAATTTTTTTAATGAAAGAAAATTCATATTCATTAATAATTAGTTTGCAATTTGAAGGATCAACAGAATGTCTACATAGAAAGCCGTGTTCAGCAGTCTGACATTGGCCACAAGTGAAGTGTCTGTGATTGGCTGTTATTGTGGGAGTGGTTTAGCACTGAATGCAGCGATAAGTTTAAACAGAACCGCTTAATATCCGTCAATAACCCTCAGATATCGCGACAGAAATGAGTAATTACACACGTTACTCATATAACTCTCTTCAGAGGTTTGTTTTAAGCCGTTTCACACCTTTTAGGAAATACATTTTGTTAAAACATGGAGGTAGAAAGTGAAAGCTCAGAGGGGCATGGCCGTGAAAGTTGGGTTAGGTGGGTGTTAACTGGCTACTATTGGAGACTATTTGTCGTGGCATCTCTTCAAACCCGGCGTTTATTGGAAATGGGCGTCAATAAGATACGAGCTATTATTAAAAGATATACGCTAAATTGATTTGCATTTCATTGAGTGAAATAAGTATTTGATCCCCTAGCAAAACAGGCTTAGTACTTGGTGGCAGCACAGAGGTCGGACGTTTCAGCAAGAGGAATTTTGGTCCAGTCCTCTTTTCAGATCAGCTCAGGCAACTTTTCAGGCAACTCAAAGCTTCAGCTCCCTCCATGGGTTTTCTGTGGGATTAAGGTTTGGAGACTGGCTGGACCACTCCATGAAGTTGCCCTGTGCCCTTAGCAGAGAAACACCTCTAAAGCATTATGTTTCCACCTCCATGCTTGACAGTGGTGATGGTGTTCTTGGGGTCACAGTCAGCATTTGTCTTCTTCCAAACAAGGCGAGTTAAGTCACAGAACCTTCTCCCAAGCTCTCTCTGAATCATTCAGGTGTTCAATGACAAACTTCTGATGGGCCTTCACTTGAACTTCCTTTTTCAAACAATTGCACCAACAGTTGTCTCCTTCTCATCCAGCTTCTTGTTTATGGTTTTGTAACCCATTCCAGCCTTATGTAGGGCTACAATCTTGTCCCTGACATCCTTAGACAGCTCTTTGGTCTTGCCCATGTTGGAGAGGCCAGAGTCTGATTGAGCCTGTGGACAGTAAAATAAATTCTATGACATTTAAATTGAGTGTATATGTATAGGAGGCTTTGCTGAACTGGGTTAAACACTGACAGGAGGTTAACAGTCTTTTTTATTATATTTTCTCAGTAAAGTTTCACTGAATTCACTGTAAAACTATTTACTGTAAAACAGTTAATAAAACTGTGGGCAACAAAAATTGGTTGTTCAATAAATAAAACTGTACTGTCCCATCATTGCATAGGTTATTTGGTTTTACAAACATTATAAATTTTAATATTTAAAAATGGTTTGCAACATAGAATGCTTTTCACTACAATCCTACTAGGGCTGTGTCTTAATTGGCTCCCTACTCCCTATATTGCAGGAACACTTGCACCTAAACAGTGCATATGGTTAATAAAGTCTTTCACAATTCCAAAACGACACTATTTTAGTGCAGCAGATGAAGTTTAAAAGTTCGAGAACACTCTTTAGGAAGTAGGGAGCCATTTGAGACTCAGCTGGGGTTTAATGCTTTTCAAGGGCACTGATTAAAACACTGATATTTGAGGTGTGTGAGGCTGGATGGTCTGGTTCTAGTATGGAAGCAATGTAATCATCCACACAGTTTAAACTAAATGACTATATTGTACACCTGTAGTGCACTGCCCATTGTATATTGTGTACTGTATTGTATAGTATGAGATGATCATGGGTGTGCAACAATTCTACATGGGCTTCTCCTGGCTCAGCCAATCAGACTCCTTGACTGCATCTAGTCATTTTATAATTTGTGCACTTGTTGCTTCACGTATCTGAGTTTAAGTAGAGTTGGTCTAAGGAGTATTGAGCTGTGTGGGAAGAGAGTAAACACTCTCTAAACACTAAGCTGTACACCCCTGGAGGCCACAGAGAGCCTGGCCACCGGTCAGGGATTCCTGATAAATCTGATCAATACCTTAAATTGACACTGACATAGTGGTCACTTCTCAGTAAGAAGGTCCTGGGTTCGATCCCCGGGTCACAGGCGTCTGCGTGGAGTCTACAAGCTCTCACTGTGTTTGTGTCGGTTTCCTCCAGGTTCTCTGGTTTCCTCCCACAGTGTGAACCCTGCATTGAGTCAGCTGGGATTGGCTCCAGCTTCCCCACGACCCTTAAAATGGACTTGAAAATCAGTACTCGATTGTGTTGACAAATTCTGCTACTGCTTTCACAAAGCAGAGCATGATTTACCCATCATGCATCTGTGTGCTCATATTTTGCAAAAGTTAAATATAAAACTTAAGACTTAAGAGAATTATGAATGTAATTTCAGACCAATTTCATAGTTTAAAAAAATTAAAAGTAAAAAAGCTATAAAAATACAATAGTGCAGTTGAATTTCTTAGAAAATGATTTCTTTTCACTTCTGCACTGAAGAACAGTGAAGAGACGGTTGCATTTAGAAAGTCAGTACTGCGTAAGGGCCTGTGTGTTTCCTGGAGAGTTTTAGATGTGATTTGATGTTTTTTCTAATTTCTCATGTGACTTTAGTGTCTTTACACCAAGTTTGCACAACGTTAGTGTCTCCTTGCCCAGTGTGCAGTAGCTTTATGGTGTTTTAATGCTAAAAGCATCTTTACACCCCCCAGCCCCATACAGACTAATGTACAGTCAAAGAACTGGAGCCTAGAAAACGTATGAAATGGCAGATTACTTCACAAACCGTTCATCTTCATCTATGGAGATAAACAGGTTGCACTTCATATTATATCAGCAAACTCAGTTTTATTAAAGCTACACCTGGACTAGTGAAGGACCAATATACACCGTCCCATCAGAGAATAGCTACCAAACTATTACGTTTGACATTTAAGACGTAAATGTAACCTTTTGAGACCCAGCGCATAAAATCTAGTCATTTCAAGGCTTTAAATTTTAGACTTTTTAAGACAGTTAATCCCACATTTATAAAACTTAAGCTTATAAAAAACAAAACGACCAAAAAAATTTATTAATTCGATTGCCAGAGACAGCCCTGCATTGTGAATTCATTGTGAAAACATTCAGCGCAGTAAGAGCGATGGGGTATAGTACATTTATTTCAAGGGTTAGAAATTTCCTGTACAGCCACTGTAAAATGAAGGACAGCATAAGCAGAAAAGGTTCAGAATATTCGCGAGGGTCCCGTTAACGCCTAGTCAGTACAACAGCACCTCCCCAATCTCACACCCATTGTACTTTCTTCCCTCTTCGATTTTTCCTCCTTGTACGACCCCAAATTTTCATAAAATACAGAATCAAGTAAAAACTTAATAGCCAAAGAGCATTGTACAATTATAAATGGAGAGTAAAAAAAGAAATCAATAAATATGGATTTCATCAAGTTATAACATGCCTCAAATACGCAAGCAGCATACACGTTAGAGCGACAATGAGATGAAATATCATTTCAGTTTCACATTATTCACCAACGGTTGGAAGCTGATTTACCAGCGACCTGCTCTTCGCTGGTCTTGACAAAGCCCTGTTCAATTGGTTGAGCAAAATCGAGCCGGATACTGTACAATCGCCGCCATTTTAAAGGCTTGCTGTTGTCACACACACACACACACACACACAAACTGTAGTTACCTGTAACTTACCAGGTAACTACTGTAGTTACCTGTAACAAACTGTAGTTAATAGTACCTTTGGCAGTTTATGACTGAATCAAAGGCCTTTTTATGACGGGGGCACTCGTGTTGGCACAGGAAGAAGATGGCAAACCTTTTGGTAATGCTTAAACAGAAAAAACAGAAGAGTAAATGCAAAGTACACTGTCAATCAGGAAGTTCTGCCTAAAAATCTACAGCACCAAGTATAAATGGGGTTTAGGGGTGGTGCTTCTTTCTGTACATTCTATAGGCTTTAGTAGCACCATTCAAAGCTTAGGTCTGGGATCCCAGACCGAGAGGTGATGAAGGTAAAGCTGTAGACGGCGATATTGTCTCTTTTTCAGCTGTATTAGTAATGCAATAGGGGCTCCACCCATAAAGGAGAATTCTATTCAGTTTTCATGCATAATTTCATAGTTGGTTCTGGTGTGAAATGCTCCATTGTAGAGAAATTGAGTCAAAACTGTTCACAATGGTGATAAATGGAACCAGACATCCGCCTCTAAAAGCTAAGAGATAATGTTTCACAACACTAAGTTTTGGACTAAAGGACTTTCTATATGTGTAGTGAGGTGATGCAAAATAGTCCCAACAAGTGTGTTTTTTTTTTTTTTTGACCAACTTTAAACCACCAGAAGACACTGGTTCACTGGTTGGTTTGTATGGTCAACAATGTTCATGCTGCAGATGATTCACCAATTCACCAACACCATTAAGAAATCTCTATAATGATCCATTTCATACCAAACCCACTGTGAATTACTCTGCACCACTGGATTACGCAAAAACCTCTGTGGATTTCCCTTTGACTGCAATGGGGAATGGCTTAGCTTGAGCAGACTACATCAGGATACGTCTCTGGCCTGTTAATCAGAGGGAACGGGAGTTTCTGAAAGTCAGGCTGGACAGAAAGAGTTTTACCCAAATCTAGGTTTTGGTGAAAACAAGAGGCGTTGAATTGACCTGATTCGAAATGTTCATTCAACACATTGTTCAAATCTACAAAATATATTACATCAACACAGTTACTGCCAAAAGTACTGTGTTGGTGCAATATATTTAATGAATTTGGAAATAACGTACACATTTAAAGCAAATGCAGCACTGTTTTCCTCAGCACTGCTCTCAGGTTGACGAGAGCATTCATTAACTCTCATCAGGTCCGGCCTCCAGAGCTGCTTCTTCCTGGAGCTGCTCCGCTTCCTCCTGGTGCAGCTTCTTGTCCTCCACCAGCTTCATCTTGTCACGGATGTTCTCGGCTGAGGACGCCATGTCCCCGGGGCTGCCGAAGAACTGCTCGCTCCTGTGGGGGAAGCAAACGAGCGAATGTCTTTCAGTTACTTGTTCTCACTGGAAACCACACACTCCAGATGAGGAAGCTCTACGTGAACAGTCCTCAGAATCGTTTACTTGATTGACGGTCATCATGGTTTACCTTCAACCTGACCAGCCATCTTTGGTGCCTCCTGCTCATCAGTCAAAATAGTCATTTTGCTCCAAAAATGTACCTTTGAGCTAAAGTGAAGGGAATTATCTGTCATTGTGAAAATTGTGGGGCAGCCATATGCTTCTCCAATTGTTGGAGACGTGGGTTTGTGATCGAAGGGTCCCAGGTTCAATTCTCGGAACCGGACAGCAGGCTGAAGTGCCCTTGAGTAAGGCACCTAACCCCCAGCCGCTCACCATGCACGTCGCTCTGGATAAGAGCGTCTGTAAATGTAAATGTAACACATTTATCACACGTGCACAACAGTGGGCAGCAGTCAACAGCCGCACCCTTGGAGCAGTGAAGTGGGGACAGTTCCTCAGTGGTGCCCGGGCTGGGACTTGAACCTGCAACCTTCTGATCTCAGGGGCAAAGTCCTAACCAATCGGCCTCCACTGCCCCAGCTGATGCCACGTCCATGATCCTCCTTTAAATATGGTTGTCCAGTGTTGAACAGAGGAGGCGCTATACTTTTTCACTAGCAATATGAGTTGTTTATGGCTACTCTCAATAAAGACATTCAAAACCGATGTGTTATTTATTTTGTAATATTTTAGACATATTATATTTGTCAATACCCTTGACTAAAGTTCAGATTACATTTTATGACAAATTAATGCAGAAAAAATGAAATTCCTAAAGGTTTACATACTTTTTCTTGCCACCGTATATGGAAAAGTTCTCTCTGAGGGGTTGAACCCACATTTCTAGAAAGTTTTAAAGCTTCTGCTGCGATCTCTCCAACAATGCCTCTGAAAATCCAGACTAATATTTTACAGAGACTATAAAAGACTTTCATTACAGGAAGTTAAACTGACACTTCGATGACTTTTTATTACAGCCATTACTAAGAGCAGATGTGGTGAGTAGTCATAAGTCATTTATGAGGAGTAAAAATGAGTCAAATTAATGGAGAGCTGTCAAGTACAGGTCAGGAGAAAAAAAAAAAATGAACTGAGCAGGACTGAGCAATCGTCACATTTTTCACAGATTCAGTTTATTGCATTGACAGAGTTTTGAGAAAGTTCAATATCAAATAATATTTCTTTCATCTACTCACAGTATCAAGAACAAACCCAGTATCATACGATGGAGCCCGTGCACTCTTACCCATCTGGAAAAATGACGGGCACAGTGAGTCTGTCCAGCAGCCCTTTCCCCACTGTCTCCACCTCCTCAAACACCTCCACCTCCAACAGCTCTGCCGGCTCTGATCCCTCCTTCAGGACCTAGAGAGACACAGCAATAACAAGAACAAGAGAGTAAGAGAGAGACACAGACAGACAGACAGACAGACAGACAATTCCGTCTCCTGTGGAGAAGAAAAAAAAAGCTAAATTATGATTTTTATTCCTTACAGCTGAAAACTGACTGGCACTTCGGAGAACCTTTTCATTCACCGGAGAATAAAAGAACAAACAAAAGACAATACATTTTCAACACATTCTAGAACGGCGTGAACAAGAGTTGGGAATTCTAGAACGGCGTGAACAAGAGGTGGGAATTCTAGAACGGCGTGAACAAGAGTTGGGAATTCTAGAACGGCGTGAACAAGAGGTGGGAATTCTAGAACGG
>JBBIGC010000002.1:692195-703493 GCA_037576955.1 Lepidarchus adonis
GGAGAGAGAGAGAGAGAGAGAGAGAGAGAGAGAGAGAGAGAGAGAGAGAGAGAGAGAGATAGTGTGTGTTAAGCACAGTATTTATGGACAGTACATTCTTAACACACACACACATATATGTAACTGTAGGATGAGTGATGTGTGGTAGGCAGTGTAAAGTCCCCACAAAGCTGTAAGGCCCTGAGATGGATCTGGAGCGTTTGGCCTGAGTAAAGCTCTGCTGTACATGTGCTCTTCTTCTTCTGAGGGTTTGCATGTCCTTGTGCAGCCTGAGCAGAACTGTAATGATTTATTTGGTGATATGACATGTGACTTCCATTTCAGAGGCAAGCAGTCACCTTGACAGAGCGAGCGCCTAGAGAACATAAACATCGATACACAGAGCTATTCAGGGCAGCGGGCAATGATGATACGATGTTCCTGGCAGCCTGATTTAGAACGGAGGTATATACATAACCCCACTGTTCTCCTCCCAGTGCTGACACTGGGGATTTATATATAGAACATTAATAAAGTGGTGAGTGAATTATAGAGGACGAAGAAAGAGAGAAAGAAAGAAAGAATTCATGTATGAAGGAGAAGCAGTAAATATTTGCAGTTAGTTCTGTATTTGAGCAGACTCCTCCGGTGGGTGGGAGGTGGTGGGTGGGTCAGGGAGCGGGATAGCAGGTCAGGGTCGAACATCTTCCTTCTCTGAAGCTCCAGGCTCCTCCGACAGGAACAGAACGTGACCCCGTTACTGATAAATAAACCACGGGACGAGTCCCTGCTCTAGGGGACAGGGTAAGGGAGTGCGTTTTGACGGCTTGTCTTCTGACAGGTCGGGCCTGTCTGGCCTTTCTCCATTCAACATTCAGCAGGGGGCATAAAAGCCTCCCCACCTCCTCAGGGGAGGTCTGCTCTTGTCTTCCTATGAGGCCAGAAGGAAATTAGGAAGGCCTTTCACTCAGCCTGATAATAAAGTGCCGTCCATGGCTGTTAATTCATGATGGTGTGAGGAATAGGACTGATGAATTTGGGTAAATATTACTTTTCCAGTATTTGGCAACATTACTGACTCTGATACTCAACTAAGTCAAGTCTATTTATATACAGTATCTCATTATTATACAGGAATATACATCCACTGTGCTCTTCAGAGAGAAGACAAGCATAAAAGGTATAAAGGAAAGGTAAGCAGTAAAATTTGAATCAATATAGAAAAGATTTAAAGAGTAATAAAGTGTTGGACCAAAGGAAACGAAAGCAGTTTAAAAGAGAAAAGACACAAGAAAAACCTTGGATTAAACTTTAAAAAAATAAATAAATAAATGTTCCAGCAGGGGGCAGCACTTGATTCCTTTTCACCCTGTTTAATTTCAGTTGTGGACACCAATAGATGACTGGCTCCTTCCAGGCCAATATTCATAAAATATTACAGAAATGCATTTAAAGCCCAATAAATTGAGTGACTTAATGTGACGTCAAAGGAGATGAAGTTTCATGGTTTTAACAAAAATCTTAACGTTTCTTGTTGACACATATCTAACTTTTATTTTTACTTTTCTCATTTTCCAATTATTTATTTATTTATTATTAATCATTATTATTATTATTAGTAGTAGTAGTACTAGTAGTAGTAGTGTTAAAAATAAATAAATAAGAGTAAAGATACATTTTCCAAATGGCTTCTTTCTCTTTCTTTCTTTCTCTCTTTCTTTCTTGATTTATAAATAAGCTGGAAACCTTATTGTTGTAAAATGTACTGGTGGCATTGGTTCCCGAATAATCACTAAACTACTGAAGGTTACAGTGAGCACTGTTGGGGCCATAATCCGGAAGTGGAAAGAACATAATTTCACCATAAACCGACAACAAACAAGTTCTCCACCCCAAGAATTCAGACAGAGAAGTGACAAGATTTATCAGACGAGCACTTGTGTAGAGCTTCAGAAAGATCTGGAATAAGCAGCTACAACTGTTTCAAAGAAAACAGTAAGTAATAAACTCAACCGCCATTGCCTGTATGCATGCTCACCATAATAATAATTAATATAGCGCCTTTCTCAAAATCAAGGTCACTGTAAATGACAAAATAAAAATCAAAACCAAAAAATAAATTGAAACAGTTAAGACACAAAAACGTTGACAAACAAACAGCAGAATTAGAAAATGAAGAGTGAGTGGTGGAACAACACAGACGGAAAAGATATGTTTTCAAATGGGTTTTGAAAAGAGACAGAGAGGAGGCGCAGGTTTTGAAGGAGGGAGTTCCTGGGTTTAAGAGCAGCAACACTAAATGATCTCCCACCCATGGAGGAGAACCTGAATTTCGGGACGGTGAGTAATCCAGTACCAGAGGAGCGTAGTGAACAGGGGGAGAGTATGAATGGAGTATTTCAGTGAGGTATGAAGGAGCAGATCCATGAAGAGCTTTAAATGTGAGGAGAAGCAGCTTGTACTGAATACGATACACAAGAAGAAGTGCGCTGACGTGTGTTTAAAGTTTGCTGACCAACATTTAGACACAAAAAGTATTTTGCAGCCACTGAATCTGCAAGTTTTCCAACTTAAAAAGATGATCATCATTGATTCACCTCAACTGTGAGCGACAGAATGTAAAAAATCCAAGAAATCCCATTGTATGATTTATTTGTATAAAAATTTACATTTCAGTAAACATCTTCAATACTTTTTGTGTCACTCCATTTTATTACATAACTTAATGTATGAACATCTGTGATTTGATTTCTCTGTCTGTGTGGATCGGATGCTTGTTACCAACATCTGGAGAGAATTTCACATCAATAGCAGAAACATATTTACTTAGAAAATTGTTTACGTATTCAATACTTACTTTACCCACTATGTGTGTGTTCTCTGCATAGGGTGTGAAACAATTTACACCTCAACAAAAACGCGATTTGACCAGTGCACAGGTGTTTGCATACAATTGCATATGTGTAACAAGATTCAATTAAGATTCAACTTATTCTGCTAATTTGTAAAAAGCTATAAAAACTGCCTCACAGTTGAAAAGTCAGATCTTACACAGATAGTTTCAATTAATCACTTATTAGTTTTACTTATTACATTACTTATTGATTAATGTGCCGTTCCCAACAAAAAAAAACACACGAAATATTGAATTTAAAAATACCTCCTAGTTTCTAGTGGTTTCTCAGTCTAAACTTTATAGGTTATTACTGAATAAAAGAATTCTATTTTAAATGGGAAATAAAAACAGAATTAAATAAATGTGTCATGGATTATTTATGATGGGAAATAAAAACAGAATTCTTTAAATGTGTCATTAATTATTTAAAATGGGAAATAAAATAATCACTATATAAATGCATCATTAATTATTTAAATTTGGAATTAAACTAACCCTAACTCTATTTCACAATGTATTTAATTTTGGCAGCGTTCAGCACACCATGAATTAATTTTATTGATTAACGTGCTGTTCCCAACAAAAAAAACACATGAAATATTGATTTTAAAAATACCTCCTAGTTTCTAGTGGTTTCTCAGTCTAAACTTTATAGGTTATTACTGAATAAAATAGCAGTAATTATTAATTCACAAGTTCTACATGTCTGGGCACTTGTGTGGGTTCTATTTGCTCTCCTTCCATAGAAAATCTATATCGCTCACGGAGTGGAACAGCTTGAAGCATGATGCAGCAAGAAAACACATTAGAAATTAATGACGTACAACAAAGCATGTGACTTCATAGCGTGGGATGTTGCTCCGTCCCAGGACGATCTTTTGACATGTTTATGTTTACATAGCCATGTGCTCTCCTCATGGCCTCTGGATTATTTCCCTGCTGTTTCTCATTCCATGTAAATCCCCCTGTTGTGTCTTGGTATATATATATATAAGGCGTATGAAGTGTGTTATTGTGAGCACACTCCTTCAGACAGGCAGCTATGAACAGCACCTGGGGAGCAGTGAAGTGGGACGGTAACTCAAAGGCACTTCAGTGGCTGGACTTAAACCTGCGACCCTGTGGTAACAAGGACAAGGTCTTCACCTCTTTGGTCCTTGTCTGGCCCCTGTTATATCAGATGTTAAGTTCATTGTGCCAAGTAGTATTTCCTATTTAAGTTTTGCCATTTAACCCTTTTAAGGTGGTTTGGGTAAATTTCCGCCTCTTTGCTATAATTGTATTAAAAGCTTAATAACTTTAGAGCAGAATATTTTAGAAAAATCATCAAAGCTATAAATTGTTCAATTGTACCTTTAACAAGTTTAAAAGTTTGAAAATTAGAGCTTTTCCCTATTATAGTCCTGTTTTATTTTTTTGGGAGAAAAAAAAGAAATTCCCCTTATAAAGGGTCATTTACTTTTGAATAATTCCAAAACCCCACTGTAGAACAGTTCCACATTTTATACGCTCATTACACACTTGTTTTCAATACAATTTATAATTAATAAATATAATTTATAAGTAATTAATTTAATTTACATATATGTAAACAGGGAACCTTTGGTAAATTTTCACCCAGTTGATATAACTGTGTTTAAAGCGTTATAACTTCACATAACAAAGGTTACTTAAGTAAATGAATAACGCATCCCTGTGTTTCTGTGACGTATCGCTACGTCATTGTTGTGCGATATATCGATAACCGCAGAATTACCGTATCGCGATATTATCGTTATGGTGGTCCACTTCGTGAGATACGCTGTGACTCCTACCTCTATTGAGAAATAAAAATGTAATATTTTCAAACATTTTATGATTAAATCTATTTTAAGTCTTTACAGGCCTCAGAAGGATCCATGGGACTGTAGATCTCCTGTGAGATTCCTGTGCACACACACATGAGCGAGCTAATCCACAATTCTCTAACCCACTCTGATCCCACTGTGTGTCCCAGGACAGATTTTTGACAGCAGTAGGAGGTGGAAATGGGCCGAATCTCATCACCAGTAACACAGAGCATGCAACAGAACGCTCCCCAGCATGGGCCGAGGATAACGTAATCAGAGGAGAGAGAGAGAGAGAGAGAGAGAGAGAGAGAGAGAGAGAGAGAGAGAGAGAGAGATTTAGGCACTAAGGTTAAAACGACCTTGTTGGGGGACGTCTTAATTAACCTGTTCTGCCTCCGCTGAGAAGGCACTGAACAAGTGTACAGAAGGTGAATTATTAAAAAGCCTCTGCATAGACGACAGGAAGGACACTTATCAACTGGATTACGCTGGAGCAGAGTCAAGAGTTAAGTGATAAACAAGAGAACCGCTTCATGAACCTATAGAAGATAAAAGAAACAGTGAGGGACTGTGTGTCCAGAAGTCCATGACAAAGCAATTCCACTCCTTGGTAACTAACCCTTCATCTCGTTCCTGTGTAGCCGCTGTGAGAACGTGCACCACAACAAAACGTGACCTCTGCATTAACCTCAGCAGTGGGCGACTATCAACAGATCCTGGGGGAGGGACCTTCACATCCCAAGGGCAAGACCCCAACCATGCTCTCTAACCATAAGGCCACGGCTGCCTATTTAGGAAGAAACTTTTGGGACTTTATCTCCAACTCCAGCCACCATCTAGCACTCCCTTCATCATAGGATACTGCTACCACTGGGAATGGGGGAGGTGAGCATGTTCTTTCACTGCTGCTGGCTCTCACATTCAGGAAACACCAATTCAATAAGAATCTCACTGAATGATGGGGGAAGAGGGAGGGCCACCCTATTCACCCCCAATAAGTTGAGGACAAAAATGTTCTCTTGGGCTTCTGGTTATGGATGAAAGTGGCACCAACAGCAGGTATTCAAACTCTCATTGCTTCAAGTCCTAAGTGTTTTAAAAAACGTTGATGTCTGACCGAGGCTACCAACACTGAGACGCAAGCAGTGTTCACATTTGTTCTTTTGTGTGGGGCCATGTCCTCACAGGCGTCTGAATCAAGCGTTTTTCTGACGTCTCTGGCTTCAGGTGAGCGCAGGTCGAACGCTGACTGTGTTTCTGACCATCCACACAGACTTTCACTACTGCGTATTCACATAGCAAAAAAAAAAGCTGCCTATAGCTTTTTCTTGCTGTCAATATCTGCCAAAATCCTGATTGTGCACAGAAAATGAAATTGCATTTACATAACGTTATCTACCTTTCTGGAGGACTGAATATGTCCCATGATACTTCACACGCTCTGCAGTCAGAGGCTGAACCCAGAACCAAGGTTTTCTCAGTCAACTTCACTGTGTATATATTTTGTGAATCCAATAAAAGACCCTATAACCCACAAGTAACAGAAATCACTGCCTCGTTACTGCCCCCACAGGTAAAACCACAGCATTACAATCTGAGCTGCAGGTTGGCGTTCAACACAGACGAACAAACATGAATGTAATGTCATATTAAAGTCAATCCAGCGCTGTTACAAAGCACTTTTATTTGCCCAAAATATGAACGTCTATGTGAATGAGGCCTTACTGAAGGTGACCAAGCTCCCTGTAGCTCTCAGGAAAGGAATTCTTAACACAAAGCCACTAAACACTAGTTCTGATCAGTAGAATAATTTCAATGCAAATAGAACTAATCATCACTGGACAGGTGCACAAGACCTTACAATGTATTCTCAACCCCAGCAAGCTTTAGAAGGAACTGAAGATGGTTTGCTGAGAGGAAACTGAAAAAAAAACTGAACCAAAATACTGCCAATGCTACTTACACTTATTTAGCAGATGCTCTTATTGAGCGCCACCTACAGTTTTAGTCCAGTTATAATGGTGGAGTTAGAGTTATCACCCAAGGACCATTATTTCCCAATGGCTGTGTAGGGCATCAATCAAATTATTATTGTAGTAATTGCCAACAATATTTTTGCAAAGCATTGTTATTGATTTGTGATTGGTCCCTTTAGTTTTTTAGTCTTTGTTTATGCTTGTAATGGCATATTATTTTGTTCATATTTATCAGTACAAAATCAAGAAACATTACGTGTGTAATTAAGGAGTAGATACTGTATGTGCACTGCTTACACATTTCAGGTAATTAGTGATTCGTGATTTCCGATCATTGTGAACACACCACTGCACACAGTCACCACAACAATATTTGTCCTCTGCTTTTTACCCATCACACGTGGAGCAGCAGGCAGCTATCCCCAGCGCCCGGGCAGCAGTGAAGTGGAGACGGTACCTTGCTCAAGGGTTCCTCAGTGGTGCCCGGGCTGGGACTTGAACCTACAACCTTCAGATCCCAGGGGCAAAGTCCTAACCACTAGGCCACCACTGCCCCTAAATACTGAAATAACGGGCAGGCTGGAGCCAATGCCAAATGACTATAGGTCACCCTGGACAGAAGGCCAACCTATCACAAAGCCACCATTCACACACACTTAAGTAATTTGAATAATCAGTCAACCAATGAGAGAAAGGCACCAGTAGCAGAACTAGGGAAGGAACCAGGACCTTGTTAACCACTGCACCACTGTATACATCCTTATGATACAGAATATATATGTACATTTATATATATATATATATATGATACAGAAGTATATTGAATAATATTGTGGTCCCTTGATTTGTGCTGTTACTGTCATCACACAGGCCTAAACTGTTAAGTGGCTTTTAAATTTTTTACATCCAGTGCGAGAACAAACACTGCAGAGAGAAACATCACCCTGCATAATGTATAAAAGGAAAATGAATGAAATGAAAATCTTATGAAAACCAAAATAAATCATCTCCCAAAAATTAAAAGCAGCCTGTAAAACGTCAGGGCCCGAACAGGGAGGTAACACCAGCTGAAAGCCTGTTCGGGATCTGTTGCCCAATATTTTAATTCAGGTCAGAAATAAGATGTTCAATCAGCGGATGAAGCCCTATGTAATATCATTCATATTTGTGTACAGAAAGACCAAATGGATTACAAGTTCAAAAAAGGGATTTAGAAATCACGGGAGGGGGAGAGAAGAGAAAATGCTAACGCTGGGACTTATTTCCAATATCATAACAGTGCATTAAAAAGGGCCACGCTCATCCCTACAGCTGTTCAGCGCTTGGCTCCCAGGCTTAACCTCGTAATTATCCACCAGCTCGTAATCCGTCACTGACCAATCATCTCCGAGACCGCCGCTTCCACAGCCCGGCTGTTAACCTACTTGCGAAGCCCTTAGCGCTATAATTTGTACCTCCATGCAATCAGATTACTCTTCTAAATGATTTGCGTCCTCACTGGAGAGATAATCTTTAAGCGTCATGTTCCGAGAGTGGAGTGGACATGGTACTGAAAGGATGCCTGCTGGCAGGACGTCCAGGCACTGTCCAGTTTGTCCTCTGACGGGGCAACATCAAATTCGCAGCACGACTGAGTCAGTTATCCCTGGTGATAAAAGCATATTTATATTTCTAACCAGTAGCTTATAACAGAAGTATTGATATTCTATTAAAAATCATGATTACACTTTCAGTAAGGTAATTACATAATTATATTCAAAAAGTATAGATGTGCACAAGTCTTAATTTCAGAATTATTTGTTGTATTTTAGAAAATATTTCACTCCAGCAAAGGCAGCAAATGTAGTTTTTTTCGCTGACTAGGCGAATTCTTCTAGCTGACCTTAGAACAGTAAAACCATATTTATCTCATAATCTCACATCCATCCTGGAGCCCCACCCTTCGAGAAAAACAATCTGGATGTATAAGACATCATAGTCCAGTAACTTTAGGCCCCGCCCACACAAAGCTATTGGATATTTTTGAAAACTGAATTTTCTGTGCGTTTTGACCTTCCATCCACACGTAAACTGTCTTTTTGGTCCCAGAAAATGGATATTTTCAAAAACTTAGTGGTGATTATAGAAAACACAGTTTTTGCATTTGTGTGGACGAGGAAAATGGGGATTTTTGGCAAAATTTTGTAACTTATTCCCCATGTACGTCACACTATGTGTCGTGTATGTTTACACGAGCGAAGTCGTTTTCTGTGATGGCAGAAAAACGAGTCATTACTATATTCAACATAGATACTGTTACATCATCACCAGTTTTGGATGAGACCCAGTTTGAACAGTGGCGGGTGGGACAACTCTGAAAATGAGTTTGTGCTTCCACAAGAATGATGAGGTTACAAAACACTGCTGCATTTGACATCATTTTTGTGCGTACGAGATATTTTCAAAAATTTGTGAACAGGACCTTTTTTTTTTACGAAAACGGAAAATTAGCATTTTCAAAAATACCCGGCTACTCGTGGACTGGGCCTTAGTGTTCGCTTAAAAACTCGTCTGAAGGCAGCTCTGTTATTCATCTGACACAACATCTACCTATTTTTCTATTTTTGAACAATAAAACGTTTCTAAACATATTCCTCTGCTACTTTTTCATACTTTTACAATGTAAATCTGGAATGTCCAAAATATTTCAAATGCTAGTACGCTATTTTAGCACTAGCATGTTGCTAAATTCCCATAACAGCACAAACAAACATTAGTATCAGAGAGGCCCGTCCTTTTCTTCAATTTCAGACCATGTTTTGATATTCATTACCCAAACCGAAGGTCTACCTCAAGCAGCCAAGCTTTTCCACTGTTTACTCAGTTATAAAAACTAGACCAAATACACAGCCTTTTGAAATGGTCCATCAGGAAGACAAGAACAACCTTAGGCTTGTTGAGATTAAGGTGGGAGAATATCATGAGACCATGGAGAATCAACATTTTCATCCATGATGGCATTTTGAGGAGGGATTGATCCCCATGTGGGAGCAACACTGCACTATATTGGCCTCTCGTGATCCCCCACCCCCCACCGACCCGCCCACAGATTATGGCACAGATTTTACTTCAGAAACCATTAGGGCGGCTGAAAAGTGAAGCAGGTGGGGAGCCAGTTTCGATTACAGCTGTTCCCTTTTATCCGGATACAATTCATGAAAAATTAAGCAGTCGCGCACTCGCGCTAATGGAACTCGCCATTCTCGTAATGTTACCACAGGCACGACACTTACCTGAGAAGGCGAGATGGAAGAGGAGTGGCTGAGAGGGAGGAAGAGGGAGGGAGGGAGAGAGGAAGAGGGAGGGAAGTAGCACACAAGGTTGGTCCAAAAGATAATGTGGCTGATCACATTAAAACTATCTCCAGGTCGAGCTCCATTTGGGAAACACGTTACCTCTCCCTTGGCCTCTGTTAAAAAGCCACGGCGGTGCTGCTGACCCGAGCGGGACGGGCCGTCTAGGGGAAGGCGTTGCGGGTCCGTCCTGAGTGACGTTATCCGTTCTCCGCTGCTTTCCACTGTGCTATCAGACCCAGCAGGGTGTGAGTTACCTCTCACACACTCTGGTGTCAGTGTTGAAAGGATTAGCGGAGTCCTAATGTTTCCCATCTGTTACTGAGCCAAAGCGTCCCTCTGCTCATCTCTTTCTGCAAGCTGCCAGTCCTGCTTTCCTTTTTTGCCCCCCTCTCAAAATCACATTTAACAAATAACGCTACCAGGCCTCAGAATATTCAATCTCGGTAAACGGCTTATTCCTCGTTTTTATCATTCCAGGTATAATCTTCAATGGCTGCCCTCCCCCCTCCCTCCTGTGCACCAGCCAACAGGCACGGGCTTTCGGTTCAGGCTTTAACGTTTTTCCTCAAATCTTTTAAGCCATTCGAACCCGTCCTTGAATAAAAGCTCTGCATCCTTACGCCTTGGTTGACCAGTGTTGCTCAAGCTGCATCAGATAGCCCATGCATATCCAAAAACTCCAGAACAACTCATTGCATGCATAATTAATGGGACATGCTGAAATATAAATAGCACAGGACAGCTTTTACCAGTGCTTTCACGAGAGCAAAACACGAACACAACCCGAGGCGCTATTAAATAAACCACTGGCAGCGTGGCCCAGGGCCGCTTCCGCACCTTCAATCTCTTAACTCCAATCTCAAGTCCAAGTGGGATGCTTCACTCATTCTGTGAAAAGCTGGCCAACCTGCTGGCTCGCTGGCTGAGAGCGAGAGGAGGGTGCTGGGGGTAAAGTGAGGCTCCGGGAGGCAGAGGTGAGCTACCAGCAGATCAGTTAGAGCTCAGGCAAGAGTGGATTGAACACGTGCAAGCGAGAAGCATGAGTGACAGAATATAACTCTTGCTTATCAGTGGGATGGCATGAAGAACATAAATGGGCCAATGAGAGAGCCCTGGGGTACGCCACACTAGAAAGTGCATAGTTAAAATCCACTAGACATCACTGTGGGCCACAGCTGACTGATTGATGCGCTTCAAGTACAATGGAATGCACCACTGAACGCCACAGAAAATCCTTCCTCCCCACAGCCATCAGACTCTTTAACTCCTCCCACTGTCACTCA
>JBBIGC010000002.1:715491-730108 GCA_037576955.1 Lepidarchus adonis
ACACACAGACCCACACACACACACAGACCCACACACACACACAGACCCACACACACACACAGACCCACACACACACAGGACAGAATTTTATTGTTGATGGATCTTTTTGACTTGGTCATTTTAAAAGCAGCTTGCAAGCCAAAAAAGTGTGGACACTCCTGCAATAAACCTTTTACTTTTGTACTTTTAATATTTAAGTATTTTGGAAGCTTAAGTAAAACTTGACTGTATGACCTGTACTTGTATTGGAGTAACATTTGACTAGTGGAATCTGTACTTTCACTTTAGTAAAGTTGGGTACTGTGTCCACCTCTGGTGATCAGTGAACTGTGGACTTGTCGCTGGTAAAGTGATCACTGATTGATTAATTTTAATAAACCTTAGCAATATTACTGCCCAAACACTGAAAAAATTATATCATAACATGATTAAATTCGTAGAGATCACATTATATTTAACTGATGGATTTCTACAGCACAATGAATATTTCTTGACCCTCTTGGTCACGAAGATGATGTGACATGACGTGAATATTTTATTAAACACACTGACGACGTCCTGTGTTATTTCTACAGTCTGTACTCACGTGTCTTTCAGTCGCTCGTTAAGTCTGGGCAAACCCAAGTAGGCGCACAGCTCCTGGAAGAGGATCTTCACAAAAATCCGACTGGAAGATGTTGTCGTTTCCTCGCTCATTTTCATGCACTCCAGGACCTGAGAGAAAACCAGAACAATTTGTTTTCCTTCAAGGCAATGCAATTATACAAGAAAGTGGAGAAAAAGGAATGTTAACTTGTCAGCAGCGTCTATGAGGAAATCAATAACGTCTCCAGCCACATGTGAGGAGCTGTTAGGGTAAATGGGATTAAAGCTTGGGGGATGCATTAGTTTATTAAGCAGGACTGAATGCTGAATCAGTAAGTGGGTTTTAAAGCGAGATCGTTATGGCCACTCACGCTCCACGGGACAGAGTCGGTGTAGAGGAGGTGAGCGAACAGTCGGGCGACGTTGCGCAATTTATTGGTCTCCAGTCTGTGGATCGTTTCGTACTGTTCCTGGAAGATGGCTTCAAAACTCTCCATGTACTCTTTCTTCAGCAGGCAAAACCTCTGCAGGAGAAAGGAGGAGTCAAGAGTGGAGAACACACAAAAGCAGCATTTGAACCCTACTCATCAATTTATTTATTTTTTATGTTTTTCCCAAACCAAGTGAAATAAAAAACCATGAAACTGTTGAAACAAACACCAAAATATCAGATGTAACAGAAAAATAATTTTTACAGTTAAAACAGTTTTAAAACACACACACACTTTACACCTTAATTTGCACCAACTCACCTTGCACCTGTCTTGTCAAAAAACAATCTTTTTTGCACAATGCACTCAATACTTTAAAATGTCTTATGTCCTTTGTACATAATCTAGATTTTTTTGATCTTTTTTCTTAAATATATGTATAGGTAGTTTTTATTTTTGCTTATTTACTTAAGTGTACCTCTGTATATTTGTACATATTTGATATATTTTTACATTAAACATTTCTATTCACATGCACAAAGATGGTGTACTGTGTATATTGTTGTGTTGACAATAAAACTCTTAAATCTTAAAATATTTAGTATTGTAAATACATTTTTCTAAACACGTCAATCTGGTGCCGCATTTTTCAAATAAAGAATTGAGAGGAAAATGTTACTTGCTACATGACACTGACATTAAAATGTCATAAACATACACATGCCATGCGCTGTAATAACACATTATCAACCATTTGTGATTTATTAAACCATCAGAACCCACCGCAATACTGAAACACTTCAGGATTCCCAGCTGATTGTATTTAAGGCTCTTATCGAGAGTTTCATACAGGGTGAGCAGTCTGGTGTAGGACATCGAACCGCTATGGGCCAAGACTGGGTTCACCCTGAATAGGACGTCAACTCAAACAGCAAAATAGACAACCATGCACTTTCACACACTCACACCTACGGGCAGTTTAGAGCAGCCAGTCAACCTAAACCACCAGCCTTTGGACAGTGGGAGGAAACCAGAGAACCTGGAGGAAACCCATACAAACATGGAGAGAGCTTGTATACTCCACACAGAAAGACCTGTGGCCGACCCAAGGATTAAACCCAGGACCTTCTTGCTGTGAGGTGACGGTGCTTACGCACCTCCCAAGACTTATTTTCACTGCTTTAAACAAAACATGTAATCAGAAAACCAGAAGAAAATGACAACAGGTGGCATTAGTCCATAAAAATCATCCAACATCCACATAATGTTCAAATAAGCCCCTCCCCCCACCTCCCGAAAAGGTTCAGGAACATTTGTGCAAATTCCAGACTCCTGAAATGTAGAAAGAGATACAGAAAGACAGACAGCACGTTACTTACCCCAGCCAGGAGGCCAAAGAACTTCTCATAGGTTCTCTGCTGGGCACAACAGTCTAGGATCATGTTGCACAGCTCTTTCTGCAGGAAGAGACAGAAACAGAGGTCAACACCATCAGTTCCACCACAAGCTTCACTGAACATCCACCAGGAGAAAATAGAAACCGGAGACCCTACATTAAGGGTTTGATTAAAAAACTGACATAAAAGTAACAGCTCTGCTCTTGTCCGAAATGTTTTGGATATTATGGTGTCAAAAGTTTGCATGACAGATACAAGAATAATGTAAAATCCTGTTTTTAGCTACGCCCCTCAAAATGTGTCCTTGAAGGCATTTTAGAAAAGACAATGGTTTAATGTGGAACATTCTTCAAAGAACCTTCATAAAACTGCTCAGAGGCAGAAGAAAGAGAAAACAATTCATTCTTTCTGAGGGGTGGACACCATGGCAATACTTTGAGAAATTTTCCTAACTTTTCCACAATTTATTACGAATTAAATTAGTTGCATATATATTTCTATAATCACTTTATGAGGACAAACGACTAATGATACTCTCACTAAAAAAAAAGGGAAATTAGACAGTGCTTTTTAAGTATTGACGATATTATAATCTGCTCAGAAAATCATTGTGGCCAAAATTTATCACTATAAAAATCTATTTTGTCATATTGCCCAACTCTAATGTCAGCAGTGATGTCCAGTCTCCTGGCTTTCAGCTCAATTCTGACACGAGGCTGTTTTCTATCTGCAGCCCAGGCAGAGTCTGATTAGATTGGTTAACATCTCAACATGGTTTGAGGACAGTTCGGACAAATCAAACAGTCGACTGCATTAGCCGTGCAGCTGAATAAGCAAACTACACACACCAAACAGGCCTCTGGGATGGCAGACTGGGTTTGTAGTACATGGAAATGCTGCTAAACTATTACTTTGAGCAGGACACAGGAGCCAGACTGGAACCCTGGTGGGCTTCTATTCTCCCAGACCCACTCCTCTAATCTCCAGCAGAGATTATTGATTTCACAACTCCAACCACAGTCCTGGGCTGGAGGGAAACGCCAGCACATTATTCATCCTCAGGCTGAACTCCAGCACTGAATTAGTGCAGTGATATGATCAGAGGAGGTTTACGACTAAACCGTATGGAGCCTGAAGATGAAAGTCGGCCAAAGGATGAATGTGACTTCATGAAGAGCCACTGAGAGGCAACACTGCAGGAACCTGAGTGTGAAGCTCCTCTGATGGAATTATTAGACAGGTTGTAAAAATGATAACCAATTATACCATTTATAACCCATTCTGATAAATTTCTATTGTGTTACAATCAATTAGGACATATACAAACACACGGTTATCCAGTTTAGTCCATGGGGAAGCTAGAGCCAATCCCAGCTGACTATGGGCAGAAGGCCTGGTTTACCGTAGACAAGAGGGCAACCAATCACAGTGCAACAACACAGAGACACACACACACACACACACACACACACACTCAAACCTAAGGGCAATTTAAAGCAGCCAGTCAACCCAGGTACAAGCCGTTGGACAATGGGAGGAAACCAGAGAACCCAGAGTACTTGTACACTCAACACAGAAAGACACCTCTGGGAGACCCAGGTATCAACACTGTTCCACACACAAATATACTTGTAGTATAGTAATTGGATAAAAAAACAAAAACAAAAAGTCACAACAAGGAATTTGAGAGTGTATCAATGAAGAACCACTTTTACCAAAGAACCTCCAGATGATTTAATGGTTTTTAATTGTTAATTAAAAAAATATTGTTTAAAATTAGGTCAATACTTTTCAAACCTGAAAAAGGTTTAAAATCTCCTCGAACATTGTCCTGTAGGGAATTGAAGGGCATTGCCTGCTCAAAAAAAAAAAATGTGACTGCAACGTTTCAGTGATTTGAGTGACTAAACATAACATTTGCACGACCATTTGTGAGTTTCTAACAGTGTAGGAAAGCAAGTCTGACTTGAGAAGTTCACAGAAAGCAGCAGGAGACGTCAAGTCACACACTTTCACCATCTCAATCACTCCACCTACTGCTCTATCTTTCCTTCCCTTCTTCTCAGCTGAAATCAGAGTCAGGAGCTCTTCATTAAGCCAAGTACACACACATGAATGTCATCAGTACTTATGCTGAATACATACAGAATACAAACAGTAAAAATAAAAATGGGAATAAATACAACCTGGTCACCAAATAAATACACACACACACACACACACACGCGCATGAACTATACATCCACTCAGAGCTGCTAGGACAAGAAGCAAATCTGCACAGATTCCATGGAATGGATTACTGGAAAGCTTGGCTTTGCCAAGAACAGTTCGATGGAGATCTGCCATTGAAGGAGCTCTTCTGGTTCCTGAAAACAGCCGTTCTCAAAGCTGTCCTCAGGGACGCACAGATGGCCCATATTTTTGCTCCAAGCCACCTCCCAGGACACAGAGGGGATCAAGCCAAAATGGAGACCATCTGCAGGTCAGATAGAACCACACAGAACTACTACCCTAAAGAAGCTGTTTTGAAGAATCGTCTTTGAAGAAAGTTTCTTTAGGTTCTTTCAACTTCTTTAAGAGCAATTATCAGCCCAAACTGGTTGTTGGTTATGATGCCACTACTCCTGATAATTCCATGAAGGCCCAACAACCAATCAAGGCACTCCACTAATCTCACTTATTGGAAAAAACCTCCAGGCAAAACTAAAGTGCTCACAGTGCACCCAGTATAAAGGCAACATCAACTGTTGGTGATCTGCTGCAAATGTGGCTCTTCTCCCAATTTTCTTACCCCATTGGCAGATAATTTTGCTTGTTTTAAGCAAACAATCACTTAATGTTTAGGTGTTTTTTCAGAAAACAAGACAATTTCTTATGCTATTTCACATGTCTAGTAAATGTATCTTGATTTAAGTTTGTTTGTTTGTTTTTTTTTTAGATATTTGGACTGAAAACAGGACAAAAAGTTAGAAAAGCTTTTAAAAAGATTTTTTTTGCAGTGTATATTCTGTGCTTTGTCCCATATAGGTTATTATTGGCAAATATATTTGTGCGTGTTGTACTTTTTAATTTATTTTAAAGTTAATCTTAAGCTGTGTTTAAATGTGGTGTATAATTTAACTATATTGTGTTGGTGCACTTTCTAAAGATTGTTTTTGAATAACGGGTTGGAAACGAACGCTTTTCTTGTTTTGTGTTTATCCAATTCATCGATTAATTTGAAAAATAATCGGAAGATGAATCGATTATTAAAATAATCGTTAGTTGCAGCCCTAGTTCACATTTATCTCAACAGCAAGTATTTTTCTGCAGCAAGTTCTCTTATTAGAATAAAAAAAAATCTGAATGAGCTGTGTGTATAACGTAGTTGGTGTGTGTGTGTGTATAAAGTAGTTGTGTGTTGGGAGCTGTTAGGACAGTGCAGGTGATTCCTCCTCAGTGTCTCCAGCCATCGCATGTGTGTGAAACTCAACAGCAGAACTTGATTTAACCACTGATTGACCCAAACCAGGGATCTGATGGTTCCTACAGATAATTCTGGGCTTCCACCAGGAGAACTCTGGAAATAGGAACCCAACATATGTACTGTTCACTGTTTTAATTTTCTTTGTATTGGTTTTAATATTAATGAACTAAAAATTAAAAAATAAAAACACTAGTCTCTCTAAACTACTCTTACATATCAGGGGCCTAAGACTTTTGCAAAAAAAAAATCAGAAACGAGTTTAATCTCAAGAATACCAATTTACCAATGAATTTAAAGACTTTGAGTGAATGATGTAGTGACACATGATGAAGTGATGACAGAAACAGCTGTTTGTTCAGCCTTGATGCTCAGAGTCCACACTGACCGAAGACGTCCGGCCACAGATTGTGTCCCTGTCTAATGTCTGTCTGCCATTGTGCTCAGAGCCAGCATGGCTAATTTAATCAGCTCTGAATGCAGCCAGACAGAGCGTCTGAGCCTGTATGAGAATAAATGGCGGCTCACGAACAGGTCACTGACTCACTCATTAGCCGCCCTATTGCCTCCATCCATCACCATCACCACGTTCAGGGTAAGACGAGCAGTGGTGAAGGAGAAGAACCCACCGGGGGCAGAAAAACAATAAAGATTCTCAGTACGCGAAAGATTTTGGGGTCTCACTGTCGAACCTCGATTTGCTCTGGGGGTCCAGTAAATGGGATTACGCGCTCAACAAAATGTATTAATAGTTTTTAACAAACAATTATATCTACAAATACTTAATGCTATAAATGAGAATACACAAACATGCTTTGATGCTTTCATTTGGAAACCTACCATTTTTAAGTTTTAGGGTAAAAACATTTTATCATCATTTTTTAAAATCTAAGTATACATATAATTTACTATAATTTATCATATCTTTTTACTGCTTTTTTCATTAAAAATCACAGATTTTTACCTTTGTATTTATAGGACCTTTGTATTTTTCTACCTTGTATTTTTAGTACCATGTATTCTTTTTACCTTGTATTTTTATTTCCTTTTAATTTTTTGAACTTTGTATTTTCATTAGTATAGGATGCATGTTATTTTATGTCATTGCCGCAGTCGCAACATAAGCAATTTCCTTAGGGACAATAACGTTTTTCCGATGCTGATATTTATACATTTTTATTTTTTTGTTTTTTTTTCATCCATTTTTTTGAGCTGGATGGGCAGGAAGTATGCACAAAGGCAACAGTGAATCTCAATGTTGAATGCACACAAAAACATTACAGGGAAACCATAACATTTACAAAAAAAACTGTACAGGGAAACGAACACTGATATTAGAGGAATAACAATGCAACTACAGTAAATGACTAGGAGTACAATTCACAGTGGCACGAGGAAAACTAGCTGAGCTCACATTAACACAACAATGGGTAAAGGCCTAGGGAGGAGCCAAGACAACAGGAACATGAAAACACACAGGAACCATCACAATGTTTATTAGTTTTCCCTGAAGGTGAACAGGAATGATGACATTCCCATAGTCCTAATAAACAAACATTCAATCTTTAACCACCTTCATCTACATGCGAGCCAAACCCTTTGGATAAATGTAATATTTTCCCTGTGATTAATGGGTTTAATGACCGTAAGCAGAAGAAAATGGACTAAACTAGAACCAGGAGAAAAAGAGAATAAGCAACTGCAAGAAAGAAAGAAAGAAAGGGAGAGACAGACAGAAAGAAAGAGACTGTACTATCCATAATGTCACAGAAGGTTTGCAGAGATGGCCCACAATCTGTTCTTTAAGAAAAAAAACAATCGCATTAGCTTCTATTACAGAAGCAAAAGAAAAGAACATTCATCTCTTTATATCCTCTCTTTCTCTGAGCATCTGCCAAGGAGCCCATTTAATTTCCTCCCTCCACAGGCCTGGGGCACAGCACTTCACAGGAACGTTCAGAATCCCAAACCGAATGCACATCACACCTACAGAATCAATAACCACTTAATGAACACCCGTTTCTCCGCAACCGGAACTGAGGACAAAGGAGGTGGAAGAGAATTACCAGCAGCTGTGAGGAGATTGCATAAGAGAGGCAAAGTCTTAAAGGTTCATCCAAACCTCAAATGTGTTCACCCCCCACCCCCCTGAATGCAGAGTTTAAGGGCATATAATCACGTCATTTTTTTATTGAATTACATTATTTATGTTGTATATAATCCCGAAAGCTTTATTTTAACAAGATATTGAGAGCAAAAGTATGTTTTGCCAGCATCTGGCAGAAACCTGCTCCTTCCTTATGTTGAATAGCGGTTGGCAAACAGCTTTTAGCCGCATTGTCACCCTACAGTGGAATAATAGTTCATAATTTTTCAGGGGGATAATAATTATAATTATATTTTACATAATTACACTAGACCAGAATATGCTTTTTATTATAATATCAACAAAATCAAAAACAAAAAGAGATGTTTTAAATAAAAGTCTGCGTTATAGAAATGTATTACTTCATAGCGGTCGTGCAAAAATGGAGATGCTGTATCCTTCCTCGACAGTCTGGATAAGAAACAAAGCCTTCAGCAGCTGAGCACTGGTATTCTTTGCTGAACCCTCCTAAAAAATACCACATCAGCCGTCGCTCTGACCTCATTTATTTTCCAAACTTTTCTACTACAGTACCAGCACTGATTCTAGTAACTAATAAAATGGCTGCTCAGTTTCACTGCACAAGTTAAATCCTCTAATATTAAAAATTAAATAAAATAAAAAAAAGGATCACTGCAGCTATGTCTCTTTTTTACCCGCTGTCCTAAATTCTTAAATCCTCTTACTCCTAATGGCAAGGCCACAACGCAATCACAATGACCTTGCTCCTGGAGAGCCTCTAATACAAAGTCCTTGCCCTGTCCCTCCCAAAAAAACACACAAAGGGGCCTGAAGAAAAGGCTGTGACTTCATCTGTCAAACAGTCAAACAACTTGCAAAGAGCATCACAGTCTTTTCACCAGAGAGATTTTTACACCTTTCCTGTTTCCATGTTCAGCCTGAATCAGTCAGAACTGCTGCGGAAGACAGACATCACATTTTTATTCAAATCCATCAGAAAGAGTGCGCATGTTCTGGTTGGCTGTCTCATATCACAGCAACCCCGACTCCAATAATCCATCTCTTCAGTAATACCAGTTTGGCTCCCAGTAATTCAGCGAGTTCAAGCTTCTCACTTATGGAGGTGGGCTGTTATCCAACTCCGTATCCACACACTCAGAGACAAGGACACCACGTCTCAGTGTCCCCATGCTTGTTCACTGACCGTGATCGTCACTAAAAGGAAACAAATTCTACTAAAAATCAAACATTACACACGTTACTATACAGAGTTCGGTGGAATGGGAGATCAATATGGCAATGCAAGGAAAGTTGTGATAAACTATATATTGTGATATTTGATATTCAGTTTTGGAATGAAGTAACTGTTTGAAATTATACATCAATGCTGCATTTAGCTTAATTTTAGTAAAAATGTTACAAATTATTAAATCAATTATGCAAAAAAAAAAAAAAAAAAAAAAAAAAGGGGCTGAAAAATTTGGGGAAAACATCTAATTGATATTTTTAAGTATTATTAATTGCTATTATTTTCTATAAATAAATTTCTCCCCCACACAAGACATGAGGCCTGAGTGCCGTTAGTAATGAGCGTCAATTCTCAGTCTCTGCAGAATTAGCTATCATTATTATTCAATTCACCAATTCCAGCTACAAATTGTGTTTTTTTTTTTCATTCCAACATTTTCCTTGAATAATCAGTTGCACTGATCTTTTCCCCCAAACCTCCCACTTATTTTACTATTAGCACTAAACTCAACAAACAACCCCAATATGATTAGAAATTACATGCATGGACCAGTCGAACACATTCATAAAGTAATCGCAGTCCTCTGGAAAAACCAATCTGCAAGTTTCTGTCCATCAGGGCTGGATTGGCCCAAACTTTCCTTTTAGATACTTGGAGTTGCCATCACTTACACACTCCCCTGAGAATGGATGCACAGGAGGAGTGATGCATGTATGTGAGTGTTTTTTCTTCTTTAGACCTAAATCATATTTACAAACAGTTAATGAACACATTTCTAATGGCTGTGTTGTAATTCTTTACACACACTTTTGTCTGGGAGTTTGCAGTCTGTGTCAGAGGGAACGACCCATTGAAAAGAGGAAGGGAAGCCAAATGTGTAACAAATTGTCCTTGATGGTCATGATGGTCATCTAACAAAGATTTACTGAGTGTATAAGACACATTATACTGATTGTAGTACCGGGGCAATATGCCGATACTTACAGCTATAGTGATAAATTGTGGTCACTATGATTTTATGATTATACAGTGATATATCATTAGCACAGTCAAACCCTGTTAGCTTTCCAACCTCGCCATGAAAGGCTGCAGAACAGCTTTCCATCCATGTAATTTACCTTGTTAAGCCACCAACCTCCCCTCTTGTCTTCGCCACAACATGCACCGAGTCCGGTGTATACATTTCTTCATATATAGCTCACCAAAGATGGGTCAGTGTTAGCGCTGTAGCCTAGAATGCAATCATTCATGCTAATTCTATAGGTCTGCTGCTGCTGCTACTGCTGCTTTCTCATTAACTCAAACCCGATTAACTCATTCATGTAATAATGTTGCGGAGGCTTTATTAACAGCTGGCTCCATGCTAGCATCATGTGGCATTGGGCCACATGAATGTGCAGCGCTCATATAGTGAATGTTGGTCTCTCTTGCGGGAGCCCAGTATCACCCCGTAAAGCATTTAGTAGGCGTCCAACTACAATCTACAACAGTATATGACAAACTGCTCAAAAAAAAAGTCCAGTATCACAATAAATGAGTTAGTAGGCATTCGACTACATTCTACAACCGTATATGACTGACAAATGACACAACAATCTGAATATCTGATCTAAGAGTCTGAAATCTGAAAGTCGCCAACAATACACAGTGTGCTGAGTCACCTGGAGAACCAGCAGAGTTCTGTGAGGATGCACTTTGTGGACTACAGCTCAGCTTTTAACACAATCATCCCGGACATTTTAATCTCTAAACTGACTCAACTGCAGATCCCCATCTTCACCTGCATCTGGATAAAACAATTCCTCACACGTCGTCCCAAAATCCGTCAGACTCGGCCCCCATCTCTCCTCCACACTCAGCACTGGCTCCCCTCAGGGCTGTGTGCGGAGTCCTCTACTGTATGCCCTTTATACCTTTGATTGTATTCCAACACACCCAACCAACGAAATCATCAAATATGCGGATGATACCACAGTGGATGGGTTTATCTCAGACGGGGATGGACAGCATACAGGGATGAGGTAGAGAAACTGTCTCTATGGTGCTCAGAGAATGTCCTTAAAACAAACAAAATAAAAATCATCATGGACTTCAGAAAACAAAGAAAAGACCACACTCTTCTCATCAGTGGAGAATGTTTGGAAGCGGTCTCCACTTTCAGGTTTCTGGGCACCCACATTTCTTCTAATCTTTCCTGGACTCAACACTAAGGCCTTGGTGAAGAAGGCTCAGCAGCAACTGCACTTCCTGCGGGTTCTCAGGAAAAACAATCTGGACAAGAAGCTGCTGCTGGCCTTCTACCACTCCTCAGTGGAGATTGTCATCACTTACTGCCCGGGTGTGTGGTACATAGGCTCTACAGCCAAGGACAGAAAGGCCCTGCAGAGGGTTATTAAAACTGCCCAAAAAATTATCGGTTACCCTCTGCCCTCCCTGGATGACATATCCAGAACCCACTGCCTCAGGAGAACTAAGGCCAGTACAGGAGACATCCTGCACACTACCTGTTTGACCTGCTGCCCTCTGGTCAATCAGGTCTCACTCCACCAGACTGACAAATAGCTTCTTCCCCTGGGCCATCAGGATTTCAAATGACCCATAAAACATAATAAATAAACTAAGGGCTGAATCATGCAAGAAACATGTATATACCACCACCTCATTCTGTATATATTACTCCACATTCTATTGTATTTAACCCCACCACATTCTATTTTATTTCATGTTCATCTTCGAAAATTTCTCGTTTATTTAAATATGTAAAATTCATAAATTGTATTTTATTGTTTTTTTTCTTTGCACCACTGCTTGGGTGGAGCACCCACAATTTATATATATTTACATATAATTTGTACTAATATTTTGATTTAATAATTTGATTTAAACTACTGACTCTTAATTTGTTCCACCTTAATAGATGGAAAAATGCAAATAAAAGTTTTTGCAAATATTTCTCAAAGTATCGCAATATGTATTACATTAAATATTTGAAAATTAAGGGTTTAAAATGTTAGTCAATTAGTTGAATCAGGTGTGTTAAATACGTAAAAACATCAAAACACACAGAACGGGCATATTCCAGGGCCAGGACTGGCAACAAACAAAACCTAGTAAAATAAACAGAAGGCCAAAAACAGCCAACATCCCGGAGATGCCATAGAAGAGAGAGGAAACGATAAAAGATTTTTCTACATCAGACTAAAAAGAAAAGTCTGGATAAATAACACACAGTATGTCTTTCTTTAAAATCCCTAAAAGCGAGCTTGTGGTGTACACACGCGTGTTTACTTAAAAGAGAAGCGGCCAAGTTGTGACAAAAAAAAGAGAGAGCGAGAGAGAGAGGGGGAGAGAAAGAAAGAACTACAAATCAGTGCAGACGGGCTGAAGAGTAGCTACCCTCCTGCTGTGACAGCTCATAAGACACATGCAGGTTAGACGGCCCATCCACATCCCTCTTTCAGGCTGTCTGGTGCGGGAGGTGCCTTCAGCATCGACAAACTGTTAAATAAATCTTCATTAGATTAATATCAGCCTTCTTCATCACCCTCATCGCTTCAGTCTCAGTTAGAAAAGCTTCAGCCACTCGTTCCACACATTCTGCTGCCTGAACTCACTGCATCTCCTACTACTGACTGTGGCTTTTACCATTAACATCTACCACATAAATCTAATGCAGTTAGAAAAAAAAGAGACAGACAGGTAGACAGAGACAGACCATCAGAAAGAGACAGGACATATGGGAGCTAGATTGATAGACAGGTGGCCAAACAGAAAGAAACAGACAGCTAGACAAATAGATGAATGAAAATGACTTTGGTGAAGTATAAAAATGGAGTAGTTTTCAGTGCTTGAAGAACAGTCTAGAAATGTCCTTCCGTCAATGTCAGGCTTTGAAGTCAGCATTAATAATGACCCCCCTCATACACACACACACACACACACACACTCGGGCATGATGATGTAATTGGGGTGACATTTCAGAAGAGGGTCAAAGTCATTCTGAGATGATGAACTGAGCTTATTATGTCCATGTAGATAAATGCCATTGTTGGTGGTAGTTCAGCTGCTTTTAGTCAAGGAGAGAACGTTCTCTTCAGCAACATGAGCAACGCACTCACCTGCCAAAAACACAGGCCACACACAGGGGACTACGCTTTTAAATAAGAAGCGTGACTGAGAAACATGGCAGCTCTCCACCCAGCTTTCACTGTTAACACTGTGATCAATCCCATCAACACCACCTTCACTAACACTCCCCTCACACCAGTGCCGGGTCAGCTCACTAAATTTCTCATTGTTGTGATAAACTACGGCCACAATATGATTTTCTAAGCAGTTTATGAGATAATTAAACTACTTATTTCAAAGACAGAAACTTCTGAATACAAATCATTTGAATTCGTTAGACATTTTTTACTTATTCTTTTTTCAATAGGATGGAAAAATACAAATCATGGCACATAAATGTTTTTTTAAAAGGTATCGTGATTTTTTTTGCCATATCGCCCACTCCTACCTCCCACCTCAGTTCTGCTGACGGTTCGAACAGAGTTTCAGTCTGAAGGCACAGGGAAGGGAAAGCGGTCTGGTTTTCCCCATAGTTCCATCCCAGATGAAACAGCCTCTCCAAAGCGAAGTCACACACTGTCCAGTTTGTCAAATCAGTTAATATGCTTCTGTAAAATCCCTCATTGTTCTTTTTCTTGGCTTCCCCGCATTGTTACAGTGTTTAATGTGAATCTAACGCAGCCACGGTTTGATGGAAATCAGGCACCATAGCCATTATGTACAACACGATGCAGTTTTCATTTTTCCACAGACATATAAATCACTGTTGCTGGTTGTGGATAAAGTTTATTAAAAGACGCATCAAAGACAGTGATGGAAGTAGAGCACAGAGGTAAAACAGCATTAATACTGCAGTTAGCGAAAAGTGTGGACTTGAACAAAACTAGTACAACCTTCAGGTAGCGGCTTTAATATCAGGAGGAAACTTTTTCCAAAATACCCGATATTGTGCAATATGTACTCCTAAGTGGGAGGTTCATTCTGGTGTAAATAGGTTATATTCCGTTAGAAGACAAACTGTACAACATTATATAACTATTTCAGATAAAATATAATATAATAAAGTATAATAAATCAAAATCTAGTGTTACATGAGAACACAAACAGATCCAATCAGCTCCAAATAAATCAGGCGATACAGAATGAAGATACAGATAAAAAAAAGTCTCAATTCTAATCAGTTAAAAGCTTTCAGGCCGTGCAGAAGAACCCGCCGCAGGCCGTGCAGGAGAACCGGCCGCAGGCCGTGCAGAAGAACCCGCCGCAGGCCGTGCAGGAGAACCGGCCGCAGGCCGTGCAGAAGAACCCGCCGCAGGC
>JBBIGC010000002.1:740164-753187 GCA_037576955.1 Lepidarchus adonis
GCTAATAAAGTTACATAATTACACAATGTTAAAGTATCACCTCAAACTCCAAGATAACTAACAAAATAAGCAAAAAATATATACAATTAAAAGTTTAATTAATAAATAACAGGTTTTTCGTCAAGTCAAACAGAGCCACAGCAAGGTGCTGAAGAGCCGTGGGTTGCCAACCCCTGGCCTGAACTCTGGGAAAACAAATTGAATATAAAAACACATTTATTCAGTAAACATGTAAATAATGATGTAATAGTATAAATGTGTGAGATGATGAACATCAATGATCTTGTCAGTATCATGAAATGACAGATTCTCATGTGAGAATAGTGCTGGTAAATCACAGACAATATAATTTTCCTAACAAATAGAATATAGTTCACCTTATAACAGGATTCACACCAGAACAGCAGCATATTCCATTTTATCGTCAATTTTATTTTTTAGCATATCTTTATCCTCCTTTTATTTTATTTTACCTAATTCTATATTACTCGATCAAACTTTTATTTTGTTACGGTGCCTGTAAGTCTGTCTCTACGTGCAGTCACACCATAAGCAATTTCCTCTGGGATCGATAGTTTTTCTGAATCTGATTTGCGGCTCCAACTTTGTTCACTGTTGTGAACTAGTGTGTCGTCTTTTTTCTGTCCAAACTCGACCCGTGTGCGACAGAGCCGTGGCCGAACCCGACATGCATTTATATGTTTCTCTCCGAACCAGATCCAGAATTTTAATGTTTGGCAAAAACAGCCACTGCTAAGTGATTATAATAATACTCTCGCTTGTGTATCCAGCCTTTATTAAACAACTGTTAAAAGAAAAAATGTGCCGTCACAGGCCACAAAAGAGCACAGTACAAGAGGAGCCATGTCATGGCTCATTGAAAATTTAATTCAGGACTTATGACCAACAAAAATTCAATTTTCGTGAAAATTTTAAATGAACTCTGACAATTAGGTTATTTACATAATCCACACATTATGAGGGGCAGTGGTGGTGAGATCATGTGATGAGTAAAATGCGATGTGATGCACTGTCTGCTGTGGTGTGTTCACAATGACAGATAATCACTTTCACATGGAGATTTAAGTGGCCTTGTGTAAAAAGAGGACAGAATCAACAGCGCTGTCTTCCTCCGATCAATGGTTCGGCAAGAACGTCACAGGCAACGACACTTAGTTTGGGGGAAGAGAGATTTTTCGGGCTGACGTGACCAAACCAGAGTATTATTTTGAAATATTTGTCCGAACGGGTCCCGCCGGGCTCGGGTCGGGGAAGCCATGATCTATTGTGAACACACACGGTGCCTCAGTGCAGCTTTAGTTGCTTAGTTTTGGCTGAGATGCTATGAGCATATCACACGAGATTTGCTGATTCTGATTAGTCAAACATCTACAAGCAGCTTGTAATTTAACAAAAGGTAATTTACACCCTTGAACTGAAGATGAGATTGCTTATGTCCAATTCACAAAACTGTTGATATTAAAATCACGCATGTTCAAATGAAATGAAAAAATTCAACTCTGAATATAAATATCGACTTGTTCAGGTCTATGTCTGCTCTCGAAAAGCAAGAACGAACTGGGGTGAGCAAATGCAATAAATAAACTTACCAGATAAACATAGCGCCTACCAGATAAACACAAATCGCTTCAACACTAGTAAACAGCTCAATTAATTAATTATGCTAATTGTAACAGGCCCAATAATCAGACAGAGGGGAGTGTTCCTTGTAAGAAAAAGAAACTATAAGCAAATATTTGAAGCTGCATAGCACGATCAGTAAAAGCACATTATCCTCTCCCATTAGCAAGTTCACCTTTCAGCAGCTCCTGTGGTCTTTGACACTGAAGAAGCTTTAGCTCTTCCTGCACTAGAAAGCCTAGTCATATGCAGGAAAACCAGCAGATTAGAATATATTTCTAACCAACCTACACATTTATGTAAACACATCTAATATGTACATGAGACACATGGCTTAACCCCAGTCCTTAAGAAATGACCTGAACCAAGTGCTGAGTTCAAAACTGTTAAGAGACGAACCATCAATAAAAGTACCAAATGAAACCTGACAGATGAGCTCTGAATAAATTACTACAACAAGCAACAGCAGCAGCAGTCATATTGGATTAAAACATATTTATAGCTCAATAATCAGCTCTCTTTAAAGCTGCAGTCAATAAGCCTTGTTCTCCAATAATGTTTTATTACATTTGTTTTTTGCATGTTCTTAAACCACACAACTGTAATGACAAATCCCACTGTGCTTGTTAAATGTTAAACAATAAGACAATTAAAGAAATTTATTATATTACATACTGTATTAATATAGCAATTTGCAATTGAAGAAAACACGATAACCTGCTACTTATGTACATTTGATCGTGGAAATATTTGTGCACCGATTCTGTTCCTACGCAAGAACAAATCTCAAATACTTTTTTGCAGGTCCCTCACCGACCCCCTAACCATAGAGTTTGGCAAACAAATCTTTTTATCAATGAATAAAATACGAGAGACACAGAGAACACACTGCCAGTGATGTTTCCCTGGCTATATGCTAGCTGGTCAAGCAAAAAACATGGCTCGCCTTTGCTGTGTAAGCTGTTGTTAGTAAAGGAGGGATGAGATGTGTTGTGTGTGACTGACAGAACATGTAGACAAGAGTGAATCTGTATTACCTTCTAAATTCAATGTTGTACATTTTGGGTGATCTAAATGCACATTTCTGCACTCACCTTGACTGAATTGCCAGGTAAATGGTGCGTCGGAAAGCTACCAAGTTCACCTCGGTCTGGTCAAAAATAGTAACTTTCTCTTCATCTAAATAAAGACAGAAAAGACACATGGTCAATAACAGCATGAAGAGAAGGGACTGTGAAGCTACATGATCCTCTTTCTGGAGGTCAATAGCATTTGTTCTTACACCTCACAGGACACAGCGAGGAAGGCTTTCTCAGATGAGGCAATTAACATCATGCTCTGTCTGTTCACACAGCGAGGCCACCCATAGGAGCCAAGAGGAAAGGGTATGAGGGACAACTACTGCTGCTGCCCTTTAAACTAACAACATTTCATTATGGAGGGAGAGCTGAAATGGTTCACTAACATTAATGCACAAAAAACGTATTATATTATTACATCAATTTCTAATAAGAAGAAAATCTGACATCTCGATTCTTTGCTCAATAACTACAGATCCTTATTGTTGTATATCATATAATAATCTATACACTGCTTATATACACTTATATAACAATAAAAAGTGTGTACACACGCTTACATACATATGTAATATACGAGTTGTGTGACTAGTGAAAGAGGTGATGATAATACTATTATCCCTTTGGGATCACAATACAACAGAATGGAGGTCTTGCAGCATTTTGTGTTAATTTCTTTAAAAAAAAAGTCTAATAAAAGTTTTAAATAAAATGTAAAAATGCTGATATTTGGCATCCCTTCAGCAATATAAAATTGTGCCAAAATATATAACAGTAATGCACTGTATCCACTCACATCTAATAACTGTTAACAGCACTCAGCTTGCTTCATATAACATAAGTGGGCCTTTAAATCGCTCTGAAATGAATCTGGTGATGTGTGAACCTGTGGAAGTCATATGATGCGAACCCCGTGTTCATGTTTGGAAAAATGCTACTAAATTACTGTGATACACTCTGATGAAGCTAATTTTGCACAAAAAAAAAAAATTATTTTATGGATTTTCAATGAACACATCGATCAGTCTGTGCTTTACATACAGTATTAACTGCACTGAGCACCATTTGTTCACACCTGTGCAATGAGAAATTTCTTACACTGTACTTTGCACATGAGAGATGATTCAGACTCTATCAACTGTAACAGAAATGTACAGAATCAGAAACATCAGCAGGTAAGGACATGCGGCTATGGCTCAGTAAATGTACTCCGTCCGGTTAAGATGAAAACAAATCAGTAAAACAGAGAAAACTGTGCTCATCATCAGCGGATTATGGGCTCAGTTTGATTTTTCTCTCTTTTGGGTGGAGGGGGAATTAGAGGAGATCAATGCCTGCCTCTTAAATTACCATCTGAATTAGAAGACTTAGGTTTAGGTTTCAGGATCCATCATTCTGCATCTTTTTATAGACTAACAGTTTTACCTCAACCAATAGAAAACGGGTTAGAATAGAAAAATAACCTCTGCACTCTGAATATGAACTGTCTTCAACCAGAGTACATATGTACGCCCAAGGAGAAGCGATGGAACCTATTAGATAATACCCTCAAGTGAATATGTTCTTAAAGGTAATTTTCACCCATTATATTATATTACATTACATTCCTTTTTTGTAATAACGTCTGAAATAAAAACTCCAATTAGTTTAAAGTTCATTGACGGGATGATCTCATATCCGTGTCTTCCCCCAGCTCGGTACCTCCTTAAGAGGGAATATAATAGGGAGGTCTGCTGGAGTCATCTTAACAGTGCTGTTACACACTCCTTATGTTCATGTTCCAGAAACTGTTACAACACTAGAAAACCCTTGTGCTTCTTTGAGTCTGATCTACTATCAGTGAGCCTCCAGCCAGCAGATCACTCACTGCACTAAGACATTAGGAACGGCTTCACTCTTTCATCATCATCTCCTATCACCAGGGTTCCAACTGACGTGCACTCTCCACCAGATCATCCATCGGTGGGGCCTTCTGCTCATCCAGCTTCATAGTACAAACATTTGTTTTTGTTGTTTTCTTTCATCTTTCTATTTGTTTTCTATATTTTTGTTGTTATCTAGTGTTGAACAAAAGAGGATGGATTTCCACTAAGTCTTGGTTCCTTGCCTTGGTCAAATTTAGGCAGCTCATTACGGGCTCAGACAGCTTTTACAGGACACCAGTTGTAAAAGCCGCTACAGAAATAAAATGGAACTAAATGGAATTAATTCTAATGACTCTCACCTCCATGGTCCAACTTTTACATAAACCTGACAGCTGGCTTTATATAACAGTCAAAAATAATTTAAATATATATTAATATGTAAATGACCTCTGTTCTGACTGGCTGCCTCGAGAAGTCCATGGCTGAAACACAAATTCAGTGTGGATGAGCAGAGCTTAACCACTGTAGGGTAAATGAGTGGACATGTGTCAATTATGGGCTGTAATTTAATAAAATAAATAAATAATTTAAAATTGTAGATTGAACAGTAATCAGAATGAATTGTGACAATGGGTTCACACGCAATACACAACAGTTTTCTCCATGGTCCAGGCCTTGAAGGAGATGACTGAGATGTTCCATTTTCTATAAGAGCAACTGGGATTCTGCGGTTTCTGAGCACTCAGCTATTTCACTGTGTCAAATCAAAACAGAAGCTCAGTTTTCCCCATTGCCAATGATTTAAAAACCTGATGAGTCAGGACGACCCACCCGCATATACATGTCAGCATCTATCCAATGACACTGGTGAATGTTTATGAAGCTAAACAAAAAATGTCAGCAAAGACTGACGAGACTGCAACGCACCTTCTGCAGCTTCTCCGTCCTCATCTTCATCATCGTCGTCCTCATTGTCGCTGCCCTCTGCATCATCACCGGAGTCACTGCTTCCCTCATCTAGAATCTCTATAAAACAAGTTAGAAAAAATGTTTAACAACTTTCCGGTGTCCAAACAGCAAGTTACAACCCAGCGTCCACTGCATTACCATTACTCACCACACGGAGCGCTGCAGAACACCACACAACTGATCAACTGTCATGAAAAAATCATGAAATTGTGTGAACTGTCACCCAGTCCATAAAAACCTCAATCTACTGATCTCAAGAATTTAAGCCGATCATAAATATTTGTTTAGCTTTAATAATAAGTTGTTTTTACTTTTATCAAACAAAACATGAATAAGTTTTAAAACCCTGGGCGGAGACAAATGCCATTTATTGAGACATAATTTTTCAGACAAAAACAAAAGCTCATCACAAACTGGCGCAACAGTTCTACAAGCTTTACCGACCTCTACACAAAATTCCGGACCCAAATCATTTTTCTGTATGTTCACATCCACACAACAGTGCAGCGCATCAGTTAATGCTGGTTCAACATATTATTAGCCGAATAGCATCAACAAGACACAAGTAGGCTAATCAGACAGTTATTTTATAATTGCAAAATGTGACCAAAAACACAAAAGCTACAATTTCCAAATCAGGTTCGTCTATTGACTGACTGGAAGGTGATGCTATCGTGGATAAAAGGGGATATTTTGCTGCTCCTGGGTGAAGCTGATTCATACACAACCAATAATGTGACTGGTTCACATATCCTCCCTCTGAAATAATGATCATTTTTAAATGTTCATAAATAATTTTTAAATGTAATTTTTTTCCATTGATTGATTCCTATTACAGTATAAGAATTAGGACAAGAAAAAAAGACATTATTATTTATTTATTTACTTATCTATTTTTTGGCCTTTTTACTTAATCTTATTTACGGACTTATTTTCTTTACATATTTACTTACCCTTTTTAATTGTCTTGTACTTCTCTTCATTCTCCAAAAAATCAGGATCCATCTTGAAGACATCTGAAAAGAAAAAAAAATAAATAAATAAATCGGTTTATGTTGCAACAGCAGCCATTCGCTTGCTATTTTACAGCAATTAAGTCACTCGCCAGCTAGATGTAATCAGAGGCAATTACCCATAAAGAACAATTTGCTGTGTACGTATATATAACTGTATGGGGCGAGACAGGACATGAAGGTGGATGGTAAGAAAGAAGACAACGTAGCTGCAGCTCCTAAAGTGTGGAACAATCTGTCTTTACATAGAAGACGTACATATATTCCCTGCAGTTTTAAAACATTTTTTCTCCTTGGTCTTCAGGACCAGGTGAGAATTTGACTTTTGTCATATTTTATTTTATTTTTCTTACTCTGGAATTTTTATGGCTTATTAATTGTTCGTGTATTTATTCTTCTGTACAGCAATTTAGTTCAATCTGGTTGTTTTAAAGTGCTATACAAATCTTTGGATGGACTAGACAGAAAGAAATGGAAGAGGATCCGCTGTGGTGACACCTAACGGGAGCAAAACAATGATGAAAAATGATGCTTGTGAAAAAATTGAGAATGTGATGGTGCGGTCGTAAACACAGGGGCTATTCTGGAATTTGCAGAGAGAAGACGGCTATTGAAGAAGTAGAAGCGTCAGAACTGCTCCTCTTCCTGTTCAGGGAAGAATATTATTATGGGAGTCTCATGACTGAAAAGCAGTGCAGAAAAAAGGGGACGTTCTGCTAAAAGCAACGTTCAGTGATACAGGGCATTTTATAAAAGATTCAGACTCAGAGATTCGACCTTACAAGACTATGTGAAAACATACAAAACATGTTTCAATATTTCAGTGCGATGCCAGAACGCTACAGCTAGTAAGTCCGCAATTTATGACTATAGAATTTGTATAAATCATTAATAAAACTCATAATCAAAGCAAATACTGCTGTTCTAAAAGCAAATGGAAACAAAACTTATTTTATTTAGTCTTTGTATTCCTGTATAATCCTTAATGCATTCATTAAATACTCACAGTACAAACACTGAATATTTGATATTTTTAGAACTAAAAACTGATTCCACATTGTTGCACAAAGCTGTAACACTGTTCTTACTCAGCACATCCTCCGTGTTGTATTCGTCCTCTAGCGGAAGCATGTGAGTGAACTGTTCCTCTTCCTCCACAAGATCCAAACCCTCAGGGATGATGGGATGGTCTTTAAAACCGTCCTTCCTTATAGCGAACATCACTTCAATCATGTACTGGACACGTTTATCAATCTCAGACTCATGAAGGATGTTCCTCAGCCGCTCGAAGATAGCTGTGAACAAAACAAAAAGTTAAAAAATATATAAATAAAATCTGACTCAAGAATGTTGCATTATATATAATATATATATATATATACACATATATATATTAATTAATATATAAGAATAGAACTCTGCTGTGGCGTTTTTGCAATTTTGTTTTTTGAATTGCACAAGGACTGGGATTAGATCCAGTTTCTCTCATGGACCTGGTTTATTTTAGTCTGTCTATCCATTGATCCAATCTGTCTGTCTGTCTGTCTGTCAGTGTGACTACCTACCTTCATACATGTCTACCTACCTACCTTCCTGTCCATCTATCTACCTACCTGTATATCTATTCATCCATCCAATCGGTGTACCTACCCTCTTACTTGTCTGTCTACCAGTCTGTGTCTACCTACCTTTCTACGCGTTCATCCATCTATCCTGTCTGTCTACCTAAATATCTGTCTGTCTACCTAGTTTTGTCTACATGTCTGTGTTTACCTATGTTCTAACCTGTCTACCTGCCTACGTTTCCATCTATTTACTTGTCTACCCATTCATCCATTCTATCTATCCAGCCATCCAATCTATCTGCTTACCTAGCTTTCTGTTTATCTACCAATCTGTCTGTCTACCTACAAACCTGTCTATGCATTCATCCTATCTACCTACCTATCTACATAGTTATCTACCTGTCTGTCTACCTATCCAGCCATTCAATCTATCTGCCTACCTGTCTACCTAGCTTTGTTTATCTACTTGTCTGTCTGCATACCTTCCCTCCTAGTCTGTCTATACATACATCACGTAACATGTTTGTCTTTCTGCCTGTCTATCAGATATCTGATATTGTTAAACTGGAAGTAACTTTGAATCCCATCCCATCATCCAAAAAGCTAGTGGCATTTTCACTGATTCCAAAAAAACCTTGGGCTCAAATCAGTCAATATAATCAGGTAGATGAGGTTTCTGTCTGGTTCTAATTCATACACATATGTTAAATCAGCTCTTTATCCTGTGAAGAAGTGGAGCGCATCAAACACTAGATATAAAACTTCATATTACTAATACAGGTCATTTTTATACATTTAGGGAAATACACATAAGCACTATACACATAGTATGGATATAAATATGAAAATACATCAAGTAAAAAGCAAAATAAATGGTGCAAGAGCAGCCTGTTTTTGGAGGGAAAATAAATAAATCTCCAATGGAAAAGGTTGTTTGGAAACTCAGCATGAATAAATGAATACAGCACATCAAGGTAACCGCAGCATTTCACCAATATTACATTTGCAGGAGGCAAATTGAAGAGGTTTCACAAAAGCAGAGCAGAGTGTAAATTATGCACTATAATCAGCGACCAACACGAAGATCAGCAGCAAGACTGCTTCTCTGCTGTCAGTGTGCACCTGAAGACTAAAGAAAAGCCATCTGCAGTCCAATTAGCGCTGCATTCAAACTGCTAATGTAGTGGCCACTGAATGTGTCCGTCAGCCTCAAACTTAGCTTCTTCCTGATTAAGCCCCAGCATGAAGAGGAGGAGATTTCAAACACGAGCTGAAGTCTTTCTGAAAGTGTCGCATGGTCAGAAAAAGGAACCGAGTGGCAATTTCATATACACCAATCTAACTGTCTAACTTTGAGCAGCTCCCCTCAAGCTTTCACTCCATGTTAACCGGAGGGAGTGTAACCGACTGTTAGCAACATTACTCTTGTAGTGGCAGAGCTAGAACTGCAGATAAAAAGGCTATAAAAATCAGTCATGGACGTACCGTTGATGCCGCGAGGTGAAACGTCAGTAAGTTTGAGGCCGCACTCTTTCAGAAAGCTGATGGCCACCTCCACACTGTCATCAGTGGGTCGCTCCAGCAGCAGAGTCAGCATCTCCAGACAGAGAACTTCATGAGCCTTTAGAGAGAGAAACAGTCATTTACAGATTAGTTCACGCATCTTCACATCTGAATATAATGAGGCGTTAACCCATTTCAGGCAAAACTGTAAATACCATGATACAAAACAAAGTTACAAAGCAGGTAACGGGCTGGATGATATAGATCAATGTATTGTGGTTAGTTATACAGGTCTAAACTAGAAACAACAAGTACAAAGACACTGAATTTATTAAACAAAATCTCACTGTCTGTATCTCTCCATCTGTCTAGCCGTCTATGTACAGGTATATCTAAAAAAATGGAATATCATGAAAAATGTCAATATTTCTTGACATTCTTAATGGGAAGTGAAATCCATGTATTATATAGATTCATTACACATTTCAGATAATATAACCCAAAAATCCCTGTCTCAGAAAGTTTGAATATTGTGAAAAAGTTCAATCTTGGAAAGTCATTGTGTCACACCCTAATCAGCTAAATAACTCAACACCTGCAAAGGTTTCCTGAGCCTTTAACTGGTCTCAGTCTGGGTCAGGAGGCCACACAATCATGGGGAAGATGACAAGTCATTGACACCCTCCACAAGGAGGGTAAGCCACAAAAGGTCATTGCTAAAGAAGCTGGTTGTTCCAGCAACAGGGACAACCGCAGCCTTGAGAAGATTGCCAAGCAAATTCCATTCAAGGATTTTGAGGAGCTTCACAAGGAGTGAACTGAGGCTGGAGTCAGCGAATCACGAGCCACTACACACAGACGAATCCTAGACATAGGCTACAAATGTAACATTACACGTCTCAAGCCACTTCTAAGCATCTTACCTGGACTAAGGAGAAAAATAACGATGTACATTTTGGAAATCTACAGAGCCCGCAGCGTCACCTGCATGAGGAAAAAAAAAAACAATCTGTGGCGATGGATTCGCAATCGGTTCCCTCAGTTTATAAACCGTACCCACGAATTCTTAAACTGTTCCCTCGGTTTTACAAATCCACCATGTACCCGCTAGAATCACTGTAAGCAGTCAGTTAAAATGATTTCCGCTTAATAATACACAATAAAACAATATACAATTAGATTCATTAACACGTACCTGGGAGTTTGCTATTCTTCTAAAATGAAACCAATGAGTACAGTACAGTACAGTTTACAGTCCCTTGGGAACAGATTGCGAAAGCATACGGATTCAAAAACCGAACATTCAGTTTATAAAATTTGAGTGCACGGATTGGAAATTTGTGGGTACGATTTATTCATCCGTGGGCACGATTTGTAAAACAGAGGGAACAGTTAAAGAATTTGTGGGTACGGTGTATAAACTGAGGGATTTTTTTTTTTGCTCCTGCAGGTGACGCTGCGGGCTCCGTAGAAATCAAGGTCCCAGAGTCTGGAGGAAGAGTGGAAAAGCACAGAACCCATGTTGCTTGAAGTCCAGTGTGAAGTTTCCACAGTCAGTGATGATGTGGGGTCATGTCATCTGCTGGTGTTGGTCACTGTGTTTTCTGAAGTCTACAGTCAACGAAGCATCTACCAGGAAATCTTAGAGAACTTCATGCTTCCTTCTGCTGACCAGCTTTATAGAGACGCTGATTTCTTCTTCCAGCAGGACTTGGCATCAGCCCACGCTCCCAAAAATACCAAAATCTGATTCAACAACCAGGGTGTTACTGTGGTTGATTGACCAGCCAACTCTGCTGACCTGAAGCCCATAGAGAATCTATGGAGTATTGTCAAGAAGATGAGAAACACCAGACCAACAATGCAGACGACCTGAAGACTGAGATCAAAGCAACCTGGGCTTCCATCACACCTCAGCAGAACCACAGTCTGATCTCCTCCATGACACATCACATTGATGCAGAAATTCATTCAAAAGGAGGAACAACCAAGTATTGAGAGCATAGGTATGAACATACTTTTCAGAATCCTGACATTACTGCTTTTTTATTGGTCTTGTGAGATATTCTAATTTTCTAGGACAGTGAATTTTGAGTTTTATTATCTGAATTATCTTAAGTTAAATTACAATAAATAAATAAACAAAGTGTGTAATGAATCAATATAATATATGGATTTCACTTTCTCAAAGGAATGTCAAGAAAAATTGAACTTTGACATTTATGTATCTATATGTATCTATCTAGCTCTATTTAGCCGTCTCTCTCTCTAGCACTCACTCTCTCTAGTCTCTCTCACTCACTCCCTAGTCATCAGTCGGTCTGTCTACTTTTCTCTCTAGCCATCTATTGTTTTTTCTTTCAAGCTGTCTGCTCTCTACAGTCATCTGTCCCTCTCTCATGCCTAACCACTTTTCTGTCTCTCACATTCTAGCCGCCTGTATGCCCACCCTCTATACGTCTGTCTCTCTCTATAGCATCTGCCTGTCTCTCTTCAGCTGTCTGTTTCTCTATCTCTCGCCATGTCTGTATCTCTAGCTGTCTCTCTCTCCCTAGTTTTTTCTCTCTTTCTCTCTCCCTAGTTTTTTTTCCTCTCACTCTCCCCCTAGTTTTCTCTCTCTCTCCATAATCTGTTCTTAGCCATTCTTTCTCTCTCTCTCTATGTGCAGGTTAAATGGATGGGCTTATCTTCAGTCTGCTCTCAAAGTTGACATTTTGCTGCTAGCGCAAAAAAAATCTTGGTAGCAAGGGGTTTTTCTGAACACTAAAAAATAAATGTAAAAAAATATAATAACAGAAGACACAAGAAGTTAAAGCACATACCACATTCTGATTAATGAGATGGGCCACAAACTTGGAGGCTGTGAGACACTGTTGCTGTAAAAAAAGAAAAAAAGAAGAAGAAATCAGTAAGTTATTGTACTTTTAGACCAAGAAAATATATTAAATTCAGATGGGGTGATGTGTTTCCTTAGACATTCTCAACATTAGAAGTCACAGTTAAGACAAGCAATATATAAAGCATGAGGTCATACACAGCAAGCTCATTAAAATAAGAGAATAGATTGTGTGGGAAACACATTGTTCAATAGACATCACAGGTGTGAGCAGAACTGATCTCTTATTATTTTAATTAGAGGGCAAGTAACTGTTGGGCCTACGGTGTTGTTTAAAAGAAGCCAACTTTTAATTTTTTTGTGATTTGTCATTTTCAAAATAAAACCAATATAAAAATCCAAATCTGTCCAAACAAAATTGAACTCAATGTCGACCGACAGTGCAGTGACCGAACCCGGCACCGCGTCCGACAGAGCAGTGACCGAACCCGGCACCGCGTCCGACAGAGCAGTGACCGAACCCGGCACCGCGTCCGACAGAGCAGTGACCGA
>JBBIGC010000002.1:898559-909626 GCA_037576955.1 Lepidarchus adonis
GCTGCCATGTTGGATAACGCACAGTTCTCGCGGGATTTCACAACATACTCACCTGCGCATACTCACCACCTCCCTTCGGAAGAACTCTTAAGACAAAACATTGAGGAACCCATCAACCTCTGGAAAGAAGACTAATAATAATCAGAAGAAAAAGAGTCTCATTTTATCTAAGTGATGTTAGTTAATAGTCGATGGCCTGGAGCAATATATGGAGCGTATGAAGCACAAGGAGATAGTAATTGAAATGTTCTGGGACAGTTGAGGGCCCAATGATGGATCATCTTGTCAATGGTAGAAGAGGTTCTAGTGTACAGGTGGGCCACGATGACTGTCAATCATGTAGGTGGACCTTAGGTCTATCCACATTGGTTTCCAAAGATAGGAACTCCAACCACAAATGATGCATATGAGACACAACAAATGTTTGGAGCCACGTTTGTTTTGGATTTTGGATTCCGTCAGACTTTTTCTATGAGTAGATGTCTCCTGCCTTGTCCTCCTACGCTCGTAGTGAATGTGCATCACTTTGTTCTCTGAGAATGACACCATGCCCCACAGCTGCTCTTCATGTCTGTGGTCATCATGTCTTGTGTGTTGGTGTCTTCCTGTATTTTTCTTTTTTCTTCCTCACTTCCTTTACAATCCCTCTGACTCTGTATCCGTCTACATCTGTGTGACTGTCTGTGTTCTGTCTTTCTGTTTTTTACTGCTTCCTCTCCTTCTCCTGCTCCTTTACACTCCTCACTCTCTCTATACTCTCCTTCGTTTCTGCACTTTTTGTCTTCTACTTCTTTCTGTCTCTTCACGTTTCCCTTCCAGCCTCTCTGCTCTCCTCCACTGCTTCCTCTTTGCCCTTCTTTATCTCCATCTTACTCTCTTTCTCTTTCTATCTGCTTTCTCTCTTTCCTTCTCTCCTCCTCATTTCTGTCTTCTCCTTCTCCTTTCCTTCTGTCACTGTCCTCTCTCTCTCTGTCCGGATTGTTCCTGCAGTTCCTTCTCCTTGTGTGTGTGTATGGTGTGTGTGTGTGTGTGTGTGTGTGTTTGTAGATGTAGGGGACGAGGAGGAGGCTGGGCCTCTCCGCCGCTTCCAAAATTCTCGGGAGAGGTGCAAGTTCCTCGCCCCCTCCATCTCAGTCTCAGTGCCCGAGGATGACCCCTACTACTCTGACGAGGAGTACTATGACCACCCCTTATTCAGCCCAGAGTGGACACTCTCTGGCGCACGGCCCTCTGGGCAGGCCGCTGCCTTTAGGCAGATCGAAGGTGAACCACGCATGGTTCCTCTCCGCCACCCCCCTCCTTGTTTTCCTTACCCTTCTTTCTCTCCCCTTCTTTTTTCTCTTTCTCTTTTATCTAAACTTAAGCCCCGCCCCTCCTTCTCTCATTCTTTCTCTTTTCCTTCCTTTCTCTCTCTGTCTTCCTCTAATTCACTTTTTTCCTTCCTCTTACCTCTTTCTCCCTCTTCTCTCTCTCTACCATCCCCTCATCTTTTGTCACTGTGGTCTTGTGCTCTGTCTGTGGGTTATTCTTCTTTTGTCCCCTTTCTTTTTGTCGTCCGTGCGTTTTTGGGTTGTTGATTCCCCCCCCCCCTGACATTTCATTCCAAGCCATTCGGCTCACGGCCCTAGCTGAGCCTTTAGCGGTCTGATTGTGTTCCTCCCAGTTCGAGCGATGCAGTAGCTCATGCCACTCGTTTTCAGTGCGAATGACGAAACGCATAAAGAGGTCAAATGAAACTCGTTGGAAAAATGAGCCGAATGACTTGCAACATCAGCAGGTCAGTCCAGCATGCTGTGCACATTTCCTCCACCTGTATTGGTGTGACCGTCTTTCCGTCTGTCCGACCTACCTGTCCATCCATCATCGGCCCAAAAAGAACATGCTCATGTGTCTCCGCCCTGCCCCCGTCATCATCAGGCCCCTCCCCATTTCTCAACCTGCTGATGTACACATGCTGTAGATCACAGGAAGACTTTCAGCTTGTCTACACACACACACACACACACACACACACACACACTTATGTGCATCAGTCAACGAAAGCAGTCCTCGAACTTGGCTGTGGTGACAGAAAGATATAGAATTAGAAAGTCAAGGCTGCATACCTCACTCTCTCTCTTTTTTCTTTCCCTATCTCTCTTGGCCCTCACTGCAGCAGTAACAGTCTCCATAAACACACCCTCACTGTCGAGCCCCGACAATCTTCTCCAAGCCGGATTTCTGGATCCTCGTCTTGCATTCGCTCTGACAGCTTAGAGTCTATTGCACCCCGCCTTCTGATAGCATCCTAATGCTGAGAAGCTGCCATGCTGTCACAGATAAGAGTTAGCACTGTAGAAATAGGCCTTTCTCTGCGTTTTAATAGCCAGCTTTTCTTCTCTAGATTCAGCATGAAAACCCTGCTAAATGACAATGTAAATAGTCCCAGAATTTGGACAATAAGTGCTCTTTGGAAGAGACACTGAAGGTAGATACTTATTTACATGTGAATGTCTAGGAGTGCCGCACTGCTAAGCAGCAGAAGAATCATCGTGTGACTGACAACTATCACATGTGGTATTTAGAAGTAGAGATTCTATATGAGCCATTATTTACAGTTATTCCCCCCTGTAATAAAGTTAAGAGGATAATGAAGTATTTACCAACTTGAAACGAGTTCTTCTGTTGTTTTTGGAGCAAAACTATGGTCTGCTGCCAGAGGGCCAGAATCTAGCACTAATTTGTACCTATTAATTCATTGGAGTGATGATCTTTGGGCCTCCAGTTGCAGTGATTTTACATTGGTGCTTTGTTGCATCTCCATCAGACAAATGCAGGGATGAACTGAAAATAGGAACACACATGCACAACTCGCCTCAAGAGCTGGAACCACTACCGCTAAGTAATCGACTAAATATGGGTGTTCATGGAGGGATTCGTGTATAGAGACCTTATGCCAAAATCAGGTGGATACAGCAAATGGGTGGTGGCATGATGGATTATTAAGGTGTTAATAAAACATCCTGGGTCATGCTCACCTGTGGACCATCCTGAGGAACATGTCCCTTTACTCCTCTTCCTTCAGGAGTGCACCTCTTTAACATGAAGAGCATGAGTGCGGTTCTCCTACCAGGGAGACCCACGAATGCTGGCACACTGAAACCAGTACAGAGGACATGATGTGCAAGCTTTCTGGGAATTTTTTAAAACGTGTACAGATAGTCCACAGTAAAAACCAAAGAAGCATTACCCATATTTTCAGAATGGTTATGCATGACAAGCTGTAGAAATAGCAGCCATGCCAGTCAGAGCTGACTGAAGGAACCTGCAGTGGCCAACAGGGACAGGCTTCTGCCCAGATGAAGATCATCAGTACTGATTGCTCCCATAAGCAGCGAACTACTGCTCTCCACCAACAGATAGCTTTGAGGAGCAGGGCCTTTCTCTCAGCCAGTGAGGGGAAGCACTTCCCTTTAGCTGGAGCTCCCGCACCACCCTTCACAAGCTTGGGGACCACCCCTGAAATTTGCCTCTGTTTAACATTATATAAACAATACAGTTAGTGTTATAAACCATGAGAGCATTTGCATAGTTACATTGTAGATAGCGTGCCTGGAGCCTACAGCAAGTATTTGCTGGGTTATTAGAGTTATCCATATAAGAAGTCATTAGTGCTATTAATGTCCTCATTATAGATTTGAGAAGGGTGTGTTTTTAACTGTCCTAATTCATCAAAGACTCAAAAACACAAACTGAAGGTTAGTCTTCCACAAGCCCTGCCTAACAGTACACATGCAATGTTTTGGTGTGCTTCCATTCCTAGTAGAGCTGAAAGTGTCCCACTTCCTTCAAACCCCTGTAACCCAAGTCTGTGTTGTCCATAGTCTTGATGTTTCCACTTGTCCCCCTCTTTTGTTAAGAAGAAGAGACCATAGAGGCTCTCTCTGCAGCGGAGGAGGAAGAGGAGGACACTGCAGCAGCAACAGCATCAGCTTTAGAGGAGGAGCAGGAGGAGCTGGAGGAGGAGCAGTGGAGTGGGGAGGAGCCTGAGCAGGAGCCCCCATCCCTGCTCTTAGAGCAGGCAGAGGTTGTAGGTGAGGCCCAGGCTTTGCCCTGTCTGCAGGCCGAGGCCGAGGCACTTACTGCCGGCCCTGGAGCTCCTAACGGGAGCGACGAGGTGACAGGGAGGGAAGAGAGCCCTGAGCAAGGTGTGTCCTTCCTTCCTCATGGCCTGCATGTTTTTATTTTCTCTCACTTTTTCAAAAAAAAGAGAAAGAAAAAGAAAAGCTAAAGCAGTTTGACAGCTATGAGCTAAGGGAATGTGGAAGAATGGCTCGAAATTGTCCTCTTCTCTGCTGATGCTGCAAGGCAACACAGGCTTGATGGTGACCTGCTTCTGTGGCCAGAGCTGTGTGTGTGTGTGTGTGTGCGCGCGCTTGTCGTTCTGTTCCTTTTTTGCTTTTTTCTTCTCTTTTTATATTTGCCGTATTCAGTACAGTGGCTAGCTTCTGTTTTCTGGCAAAGCTTTTTTCTGAAATGTACTGCTTTTCCCATAATCGGTGCTACTGCTGCCAGGCCGGCCTTTTTCCATAAACTACCACCCATCGCTCAGTGTGTTTTTGCCAGCTACATTGCCAGTGTTTGGTTGTTTCTTATGCAGCATGCTTTGGTAAATCACCTGTGTTCATTTGTTAAGTGCAGGAGTCAGTGCAAATCCTATTATTTTGGTTTTGATTTGCTTTATCAAGCTATTTTTTCTTTTAAATTAGTTTTCTGCTTTGATGTTCTTTGATTTTGTTTCTGTATCAAAGCACAGTCATTTCATCTGCTTTATTTAGAAATGGGAAATGTTGTGCTCAATTGTGCTACTGTTTGTATCATGTATCATTGTATTTTTTCAGGTTTTACATGTCATTTAACACAAAATGATCTCTACTGAGCATCACAAGATTGGGTCCACTGATATGTTGTACTAGCAAGTTGTGTCTTATGTATAAGTAATGTACTGTACCACAAAACTAACAAAAAGCTTAAATGTTGAACCTCACAGTAGAGCTGGGCAATATGATGATATTTATTGTCATTGTGATTAATTGTGGTCATCTTATGATTTCTGAGCAGATTGTAATATCATCAGTACTTAAAAAGCACTTTTGAACTTTATACGTTAAATTAAGTGAACTTATACTACTACTCTGTGAGAAACACTTCATATAAATGATTTGAAGTCATTATTTGATCTTAAAGAAAAAAAAAAAAAAAAAAACAGATTGTGGAAAAATACATATTGTGACTTGCAAAATATCATCATAGAATATATTTGCCCACTCCTACCTAATTGGCTCATTATAGTTGTCTAATTTAGTTTAGATGTTTGTTTTTTTCTGGAACATTATGGCACAAACATTTTACAATGCAACAGTGAGTACCCTTTTTCAAATCTTTCTCCAACAACTGCAATGATTTTCAACATTGTAACCGAATCAGTGTTAATGTAATATAACAATAAGGCCTAATCTCTAAAGCCATTTACTGTATTTGTCAAACAGAATTATTATGTAATAAAAGTCCTAAGTGGTGCAACGACAGCGGCTCCATATCAGGCCATGCCTTCTTGGACATTTCATCCTCATCGTGTGGATCTCAACCATCCAGCATTTTGCATGTTGGTCCAGTCACATCCATACCATCACTCCATTTACTCAATTGGTATGTGCTGTTTTGTTTTATTCACAATGCTGTACATTGTGCCGAATGCTGGGCTTTGCTTGTCTATGTGGTGGTTGGCCTGGCAAATCCTTGATCCATTAATAACGCAACACAACCAGATCACTTAAGATTTGCTTTCAGCTGTGAAGATGGATACGGAAAAGCCATGTGGCGAGAGGGCCGCGCCTGTCGGCATGGACTTCACTGAAACCGACGTGCACCCAGATGAGCCTCCCACTTACCAGAGTCTTGTTCCTGACAAAGACATGCCCGATACACCATTGCCTGCCCCATGCGACACAGAGGCTTTTGTTATTCCTCCAAATGGCCAGAGTCATGCCAAAGAGCCCCAGGAACCTTCAGCTGATGTACAGATCAGTGTTCAGAAGCAAACTTCTTCAGATGCATCCCACTCTCTACTACATGGAGAGAAGTCACTAGATACTGAAGCCATGACTGCTGGAGACAAGCAGGTAGAAGATACAGCGAGTGCCAAAACTCCAGAAGTGCCTGAAAAAGAGACTAGCTTAGCTAAAGAAGCAGACCAAGCTAAAGACAAGTCTGGAATGTCTGCTTACTTTGAGACCACAACTCCAAAACATGATGAAACCAGGGCCCAAGGAGAAGGTTATTATGAGCTTAGCGCCACCTCAGATGAATCTAAAGGCACTTGTGCCATCCCTTCACTTCCAGAAATTAGCTACAGTACTCTAGCTCAGACACAGTCTATGGATGAAAAGAGTCAAAAGGATATCGCCGAGGCACAGAGCATCCTTATGCCAACTGACAAGAGGGACGATTGCAGGCTCTCTCCTGGAAAACTTGCCCTGGAGCAAAGAAGCTACTCCCTAAATATCACCATAGGAGCTGTGGATCAGAGTGGGGGCCAAGGACGACCCAGAAACTTCTCCCCATTAGCGACTGACATTATGTCTTACACCAGTGGAAGCCTTGACGAGTCTGCTGACTACCTTCCTGTTACAACCCCATCGGTAGAGAAAATTCCCTCTTTTCCACCCCTGATTTTGGAGACTTCAGCCTCTGTCACGACTCCATCATCCTCTCCACCTCATGAGACAATGACTGATGTCAAGCCCGCAAGTCCACAGCCAGAATCTCCGGAGTCTCCTCTCCCAGCAAAGTACTACTACAAAAATGGTGCTGTCATGGTTCCAGACCTGCCCGAAATGCTGGACTTGGCAGGTGCCCGATCAAGGCTGATGTCTGAAAACAACGACTCAGAGATTATGAGGAGGAAATCAGTCCCTGCAGATATGCCAACCATTGTAAGTGACTCTTTAGCCCATTTTTTCCAGGGCGACCCGAGTCACAGAGTGGCAAAAAGTGAGAGTCAGTTGGAAGAGCAAGGATACTGTGTTTTCACAGAGTACTCAGGTCCCATGCCATCTCCTGCAGATATACACAGTCCTATGGACTCTCCACCAACCCAAATCTTCAATACCATGATATCGGAGGAGAAGGAGCTGAGTCCAGCTGCAAGTGGAAAAGAGAGCCCATCTTCTAAGGATGTGAAGGAGGACATTTTCCCAGAACCAAAGGAAGATAAGGACACAAGGCAAGAACCAAGCAAGAAAGATGGCCTTCAGGCAGAGCAGCCAAACAAGCCAATAGAAATGCCTGTTACTCCAACTGTGACAGTCACCTTGGAAGGGGCAAAGCTTGGTCTTGATGCAGAGGCCAAACTTGTGGCTGAGCAGGAGGCTGAAATTGCTGATTATGAAAGGCAAATTCGCAAGTTGGAAATGGAAGACAGGCCCCTGAGTGTAGAAGAGGAGAGGGAGCTCCAGGAGTTACGAGAGAAAGTGAAAAATAAACCAGACTTGGTGCACCAGGAAGCATATGAAGAGATAGATGCTGAGGATGTGTACCAGCTTACTGGGGTCGCCAAGGACAGGATTGCTAGACCAGTGAAACCATCGCCAACATCATCAGTGGAGAGTGCTCCAGAGGAGGAGAAAGTTCATGTTGACCCTGAAAAACCTAAACCAGCAGAAACTACAAAATTGTCTCCTCTCGGATCTTTTGAGAAGCCAGCTAAAGAGGTGAAATCCTTAGAAGAATCTTTTGAGGAGAAAGAGTCTACTGTTGAGAAAAAATCACAGTCAGATCTTGCGAAAACAGAGGAGGCTCCAATTTCTAGCACCTTGGCAGAAACACAAGGTACAGAAGAAGTAGAACTGGCTGAGGAGCCTGAAGAGTACATTGAGGAAGCAGAAGCAGTGAAGTCTTCAGACTTGGCAGAGATGCCTGAACCAGAAAAGGTTGAAAAAGAGGTAGAAGTAGAGAAGGTGGAAACAGAGGTTAAAGTTGAGAAGGTTGAAACAGGAAAGGCTGAATCAGAAAATGGTGAAGCTGAGCTGATTAAGGATGAAGGTGAGGAGAAAGAACACAAGATGTTAGAAGGGGCCGGGGCACCAATAGAGGAAACTGCAGAGGCTAGAGCAGCCATTGAATCTGTTGTGACTGTGGAAGATGACTTCATCACGGTGGTGCAGACCATAGATGAACGAGAAGAACCTGGTCATAGTGTGCGGTTCTCCGCTCCTTCAGAGGAAGAACTGCCTCAGCTGCTTCAAGATGAAGAGGAAGAAGAAGAATCAGTGGAATTGGCACAAGAAGCAGAGATGGAGGCTGCTAGCCTCGAAGAAGTCCCGGATGTCCCAGAAGCAGTTCAGGCCCCAGTTTGCCTTCCTAAGGAAGTGCCTGAGAGTGAGGGTCCCACAGAGAGCTACGATGACTACAAAGATGAGACCACCATTGACGACTCCATTTTGGACAGTTCCTGGTTGGACACTCAAGGTGAGTCTATTTGACCTTTTATCATAGTGTCTGAGTGAGTAAACCCAATGACACTCTTCATTTACTATAATAAAAGTTACAATTATATGTTTTAGAATAAATTAAAGTATGCTCACTCAAAACTGCTTTTTGTTATACAATTCATCCTTAAGATTTTACTTTTTTCTGAAATATTTTGACAAATGATCAAGGGACGTTTAAAAAGTTTCCACACTTTTGTATTTAATTGGAAATGGCGAAGGTAGGAGGAGTAGTAATTCATCATGTCTATTTAGCACCATCTGACTTCCCCCTTTGGGACCACTCAAAGAAGCTTTAATTGGAAAAAGATATTCATGTGATGATGATGTGAAAGCAATAGTAAAGGCTACATACTGAACTAACTGCTGATGGTATTAAAAAGTTGCAAAATTGTAGAAAATGATGTCATTTGTTTTAAAATTAGAATTTTAAACCCTTTTCAACCTCCCTTATGTCCAGTGTTTTTATATAACTAGAGTTATATAAAAGAGAGTTTTTATATAACTAGTTTGTTGAATATACATGCATTAAACTGGACAAAATGACAGACCTAATGGTTAAAGAACTGGGTATATGACCATAGGGTCATGGGTTCGATTCCCAGAACTAGCTAACAGGCTGAAGTGCCTCCCTCCCTTGGTGCCAGTATGGTGGCAGCCCACTGCTCAGGGTATGTGTTCTCGCACCCTTAGATGGGTAAAATGCAGAGACATTATACATTATAATTATAAAGTGTCCAGAATGTGGAAATGTTTAATGTTACAAAGTGAATGAAGTCATAATTAATTTACTTCATGGATATAAATTCTAAAAAGGTTTTGAAATATTGAGTACCATTGTGTATAGTGTATCTACCTCACACTAATATCCTAAAGTGTTCTTTTAGTGATACTAGAGAAATAAAAACCTTTTAGTTTTTTTATTTTTGAAAAATGTCTGTAATAATTTTTTTTTTATTAATCTACAATCATTAAGGGTTCCCCTCAGACCCTAAAATGTTCTTGTTTGCAAAAAGTGATTATTCTGTGAGACCACATTTTGGATTTGGAAAATAACCAGAAATTATTAATATGACAAGTGATTCCAAACTGAAAGGTGGTGCAGTTGGATGGTGTCATCATGTGAGTTTCTTAGTTTTTTTTTCTGTACTCTGCAGATGATGACAAGAGTATGGCCACTGAGAAGATCGAGCCTCTTCCTAGGATGGCAAGCCCGGCCAAGAAGCCTCCTACGGAGAAGCCGGTCAAACCGAAGACTAAAGGAGGCAGGACCAAGGGAAGGGTCTCCACTCCAGAGCGCAGGCCAGTGCGGAAGGATCCAGTGCCGATCCAGAGGGAGGAAATGAAGAAGAAAAAAGGTTTCAGATGCAGGAACGACTGTACGCTTTGGCAAAGTATTTGCCAAAATAGCGTCATAACCTGTTATTCTCTACTATTTTTGCAACCGTATATAAAACTTCCCTATAACTTTCCAAATGAAAACCGAGTAATAAATGATATAGGATTCCCCGCTTCTGATTCAGATAGTTCTTTCATTTTTTAACACTTACTTTTGAACACTTGTCTGCTGTTTTTTCCCAACTTTTCTGAACTAATCTCGTTTAACCGTGTCTTATTTCGGGGATGTCTGTATCATGTCGGACCCTCTTCCTTCTCTTTCCCTGATTCTGTGTTTCCCTCTCGTAGCTGTGATTAAGAAGGTTGAGCTCGCAAAAAAATCTGAAAATCAGAGCCGCTCTCCCTCCCGGAAGAGTGTGTTAAAGGCCGCTGTAAGGCACCCTAGACCTACTCAACACCTCGTCTGTGCTAAGCGGAAACCCACAGGTGATCACGCCGTCCCAGGGAGGCTGCTTGCAATGTGGCTGGCAAACATATTCACTGGCATGTCATGTTGAGAGTGAATTTCTTTTCTCTTTGCTTGAAGGTTTAATGTGTTTTATTGCTTCATTTATGTTTTCGTACTTTCGTTTCTGAGTGATGTGGTGTTTTTCTTTCTGATTCTGTTTTTGTGAAGATGTAATTTGAAGTTTATTTTGAAGTGTACTCCACTTTTCTCTTTTTTTTCCTCTGTTTGTTTATTTATCTGCTGTTTTGCTTTCTCCACTCAGTCTTTGTGCAGAAATCTGCTTCTTGTGCTTACTTTTGTTAACGCTGGCAATGAACCAAAGTGCCATTGTGCAATTATTTCACTTTTTCTTTTTATTTGTTTATTCATTTATTCTTTTTTTGTTTTAAAGTGCTGTTTTGCATTATTGGAGTGTCTCTGAGTGCCATGTCCTGGATGAGCGTATCTACAGACTACTGTATGTCCAAGACTGGGAGAAGTGATGAAACGTTACCGCCGCTCGGTTACCATTTTTGCTCAAGTGTCGCTCTAGAACGCAAGGGGTTCTACAGCAGTTGCCAGGCAACTGGTTGGTTAATCTAGTCCTTGTAGAGAGACAACAATGACTCCTACTGGTAGAGAGAGAGAGAGAGAGAGAGAGAGAGAGAGAGAGAGAGCGAGAGAGAGAGAGAGAGAGAGAGAGAGAGAGAGAGA
>JBBIGC010000002.1:909726-927715 GCA_037576955.1 Lepidarchus adonis
TAAAAACATAAGACCGACAAGGTGTAACGGGACAGCCAACGGACAGGACAGACAGACCAAATTGATGGGACAGCGTGTATATTGGGTTTCTTTGTAGGTTTGTTAGAGCAGAAAAATAAAGAGAATATAATATTTATGAAAATAAAAGAAACATCTACTTCAATGTTAGTATCATTATTTCATTATAATTGTGCGCGTTTGTGGAGTTAGTGTTTATAAATGATATAAAATGGAGGACCTGATATTTTCATAGGATGTAATGTTATTTTGTAGAGATGCAGTAAGTTTTTCCTACATTTGAGTCTAGAGACAATGTTTATTAATACGAATGGTTAAAGGTTTTTGTGTAGATGTAATGTAGGCATCAACAGAAGGAACATTACGTTTACATATTGTACACGCAAGGTTGCTCTACACTTTTATAAAAACAGCAGGAAAGAATTCCATAGTTCCACTGAAAAGTTGGCCTCCCATAGTGGAGAGCCTGGTACGAGGGAAAGAGAGCTTGTGGGAGATCTGAAAACCAGGAGGAGAGTATGGAGTTCAGAAAGGAGCAGGATTGTTGATGTAAATGAGGAAAAATGGGGTTGAGTGTTTGGTGTGGGAGTTTTGCTGAAAATTAAAGTCTTTTCTAATATCTTCTGGTAAAATGCCCCATTCATTTCCTTCAATAACAGGTAAAGGCCCAGTACTGCGTAAGAAGCAGCACCATATTGTGATGCTCCCGCCTTCATACTTTTTAAAAATGGACTGTTTATGAGGTTATCCACATTGACCCTCTATGTTCGAACATGACATGCTGAAATATTAAGATTATATACATTAATCAGACTGGAATTCACTGTTCCAATGTCTAAACGCTTGTGTGCAAAAGATGTAGGAATAGATATGATGTCGTTGCAGTTTTTAGCTTATTGTTCTCTTCATAGCTGTTTTGACTGACTGCTGGAGCTTTGAATGGTTATGTACGTTGTGTCAGCAAAGAGTAGATGCTGATAAAGTACAGTGTCCGCTTCACTCAACAGCTCGTGTGATGCTGATGTGTCTGAACAATTTGCTGTGTTGCTGTGGGTAATGCTGCAGTCGTGCATGTGCTTCTCTCTGTAGCCTCATGCGGGTGTGGCATCATGGCTGCATACCTGCTGCTGTCTCCGGCCCCGGGGCTCCTCCTTCACTGTGCTCTGACATGATCTTATTTCTCTTTCACAGGTTTTCCATTGACATTTTAATCACAGTTCTTCACTCTTGACCTTTCGTTTGTAGTCAAAGCAAACAGTGCAGAACGGCTGAAAAGTGGAGGCTTGTTATTAACTTCACTTTCTGCAAAGAACCTAATGACACATCTGTGCACTTGTTCATATCTGACATTATATTTTATTATAAAGCAGTGGCGTCTCCGCCCCAGACGCTTGTTCGTGCCCTGGTATTTAATAAGCTGTGGGTTCGGCTCATTTCCTGATGCTCATTTCTGAGTGGCATAATATCGACTCTATTTTCCAACAGATCCTCATTCAGTCCAAGAAGCTTGACCTGAGTCACGTGACCTCTAAATGTGGATCCCTGGACAACATCCGCCACAGGCCAGGTTAGCAGATGACTTCCCGCATTTCTGGTTCCCAAAATATGATGGGAAATGCGATGGCATGCAGATGAACTTGTGCGTTTACTGTTTGGCAGAGCAGCAGCACCACCTGCTGGTCGTGTGCCTGTAAGCCTGAATTCAAGCCTGAATGAGATGCATGCTGTACGTTGAGTGACCAATTCCGGGCCTCGAGGGCCGTTGTCCAGCACAGTTTGGAAGATCCCCTCCTCAAACACACTGACTCCACTTGGCAATGTACAGGTGAGCTGAATTAGTGTGCTTGAGCCAGGAAATCACCAAACTGTGCTCGCCTCTAGCCAGGAAAAACTGCAGAAAAGATTTCCTTCCATGTTATTTACCTCGTTAAGCTGCAAACCTTGCCTCTTGCCCTCCCCGCATCGTGTTCAGTGTATGCATTTTTCCATCTATAGCTCACCAAATTGGTTCCATATTAGCGCTGTAGCCTAGAACGCAGTCAGTCATGCTAATTCTGTAGGTACTGCTACTGCTGTTTTCTCATTATTAACTCATGCCCAAGTCACTCCTGCATGTAATGATGCTGCAGAGGCCTTATTAACAGCCAGTAACATGTATGAACTGGCAGCACGCATTTAGCAAGCAGTGTCTCTTGTGGGACTTACCATAAAGCAGTTAGTAGGCGCTCATGTGCATTCTACTACCGTATATGACAGGCAAACTCTTTTTATAGATTTATTTGGACAGGTTGCCATCCCCTCAACCAACAGGGGGCGAGTTAACCCATTGACTGTACATATCTAAACATATTACATCATTTTGTCTCAGAAGAAGCCCATGTGATTGCCTGTTTTGACCAAAAACATTAAACCATGCCTGAAAAAAAAGTTTTTTTTAGATTCTGGAAACAATTCTAAAAGGTGATCAGGTATAATTTATCGATTTATTTTCTTTTAATGTTTTGTCTGGGTTGCTCTGCATCAACAGGGGGCGGTAATGTGCGCATTGAAAATGTGAAGTTGGGCTTCAAAGACAAAGCCCAGGCCAAGGTGGGTTCTCTGGACAACGCTCACCACGTACCAGGTGGAGGACATGTGCTGGTGAGATGTTCACAATACACAGCAGGTTTTCCCATATCCCATCATGCAGAGCCGGGCCGAGGAATATCGTGCTTTATTATAGCTTGGGTACAGAGTTTACTTCTCTAGATTGGCACTGGAGCAGCAAGGCAAATTAAGCTGACATTTAATTGGACCAGTGGTGGGAACGACTTTAGTATTGTGATATACTACTTCATATTGCGATTGTAATGTTTTTCAGTGAATTAAAGGGTCAATATCACCTTTCTCTAATTAAAAATGTACAAAAGTATGAAAGAATGGTTAAAATTTAATTCTCCAATTCTCCATTTAAGTTATTATTAGAATAAATTTATTAAAAATTATCTAAAAAAGTGTGTGTAAAAAGTAGATGATGTGTGTTGAGAGCTGTTAGAACAGTGCAGGTTTGGTGATTCTCCCTCAGGGCCTCCAGCCATTATATGAATGTGTGAATCTCTCTCAGCAGCAGCACATTTAACCTCTGATTGAGCCCATGAATTTGGTTACTACTAATACTAATAATAATTATTGATCTGAAAATAAAACAGTAAAAGCACTAAACTACTCTTACATATACATTTCTCAGGGGACTAAGACTTTTGCACGGTATATCTCATTATTTAGCCTACAGCATTTTAACCCCACCCTTTTACATGGACATTCTAAAAAGCTCTGTAATTGGTTAGAGGCTCATTTGCATATTGTAGCCTTCTGGTATATCAGTATCGCAGAGGCCATTACAGCAATAACCATTAGCAGGTGCAGCATTAGTATTCATTATGTATTTATTATATTATACTTTAACTCAATTACATTTTCAGCAGAAAAACATATACTTGGAATGAAACAGGGTGTTTGTGTTACTGTACCTTTAAGACATACCTCTGTTTTAATTGGCTGCCCTGAATTGGGCCTCAGTAAGTAAAGATTGCAGCACTTCTTATAACTTCACTGTGAATGAGTGGTGCTACACTGCTATAGGCTGAACAGGCAGATATGTCCCTTATTTATTCACCTTTTTAGTTACTTTTTTTGTAACTACAATTTTTGCCTGTCCACTTTATGACCCATATAGAATGTACGGTCATGTGAAAAATCCTATTAAATATTGAGATTAAGGAATGTTCGCATATCAACATTTTTATTTACCTCTCGAACAGAAAGTGATTTAATTGCAGGTAAACATCAAAGACTAACTTTCATTCATTAAATAAAATCAACAAAAATGTATATTTTAACTGAGGAAAAAGTTAGGGCACCCTGCTACAATCTTCTTTCTGAAGGTTTCAGACAGCTGTTTTGATCTCACCATGGTGTTCATGCTCAGGAGTGCACCAAACAAAATGTCTGACGTTTAAATAGGGCAAACCTCCTTCAAAGGGTTATCATTTTTGTAGAATTACACTTTACAGTCTTACAGTTACAGTATTTTCTTTAAATGTAATTTAATACAATTTAAATGTTTAGTTGTATTACTTGAATCTCCCAGTATTGTTAAAATTGAGATTAAATATCCATGTCTAAGAATGTTACAAAAAGACAGGATTTCATAGGGTGTCCTAACTTTTTCACATGACTGTAGGTCTCAGTGATTAGCATTTAGCCAGCACTTGGCCAGTATGGCTGTCATATGGCCAATGCAATAGTCAGTCCTCCTGGTCTTGTCTGCTTATATTCCAGATCGAGAGCCACAAACTGAGCTTTCGTGAGTCAGCCAAGGCACGAGTGGACCACGGGGCAGAGATTGTGAACCAGTCGCCCCACCCTTCAGGCGGCACCTCGCCCCACCGCCACAGTCACATGTCCTCATCTGGCAGCATCAACCTGCTGGAGTCGCCGCAGCTTGCAACGCTGGCTGAAGACGTGACTGCCGCCCTGGCCAAACAGGGACTGTGAAACCCCACACAATCTCCCCAGCTCCGGCTAAAACACCTAGCTACAGCCACCACTCAGCTATGTCCCCTGGCTCCAGGGGAATATTTCATAAAGCAGGATTAATGGTAGATAACTTAAATAACAGTTCCACTGTTTTACAGCCAGAATAGAAAACCTATTGACTCAAAGCATAAGAGCACACATAATACATAATTGACTTCTATGGAGTAAATAAGATTTTGTCCTTTTCCAAATTGACCTCAGATAATATATGTGGTTTGGTCCTTGCCCTTGTGATCAGAAGGTCACAGGTTCAAGTCCCGACTCAGGCACCACTGAGGTACCCTTGACCAAAGTACCGTTCTGCTACACTGCTCCTCAGGTGCTGTCAGCTGCTCCAAGTATATTTATTTCATAAAAACACATTTTAAAAAATTTAATTTGGACTATATCCCCATATTTATTTCACATACAGGCTAAATTTGACAAAAATAATGATAAAACTAAAACATAATAAATATTAAAATAATACACAAAATACACAATGAAAGATGAAATAATGCATTAAAGATAATACTAATTATAAACAGTAAAATATAACATTTAATATGAATTGTTATAGCACAAACTCATTTACTTAGAGTGTGACTTGCAATAACCACACCCACATTACAGTCATCTTTTGGGAACTAGGTGCTATGCATAACAAAGCGGCGCTAATGGAGCTGAGAATGGTTCAGGTTTGTGGACGGGCAAGAATTCTCCTTATGAGAATTTTTGTTGCTTTTAGGATGTTCAGTGTTAAATGTACTTGGTCACATTTGGTTGTGGCGCACTTTGTATGAAGTGTTCACAAGGACAAATAGTCACTTTCCTTTTGTCACTTCAGAGTCTCCTCAGTTCTGGGCAAACAGATAAGGAACATTGGCTTAAGTTACCCATCTTTACTGAGAAGTCCTGCTTTAAGAAACATACCCTTGAGCTACAGTAGCCTCCTACTAGTGGTGTAGTAGTGGTGCGCAGCAGCCCTCTGACCATTTCTGGAAGACTTTCCCCATCCCATACTCATCATCCACTTTTACCTGTCGACTGAACAACAGCAACCTCCTGGAGCTGGAATGGACTTTATCTAGGAGAGCGGATAAATGGGGAAAAAACATGAAGTTTTATTTGATTTTGTTTTGTTTTGTCTACAAATACCTATTACTTAGCTTAGAGAGGTACCAGTGCTTTTATTCTCCATGTTTACTGTGTGAGTGTTTTATTCATTTTGTTTTTAATTTTTTTGTGTGTGTGTGGTTTATTTTTTACAGTTGTGTACAGATCCTGATCTCAGATCAGCTTCAGCTGTTGGTACGCCTTAGGAAGCTAGCGCCAGGGATTCGTTCCTTCACCAGTGCTCAGGAGCCGTTTCTTTTCTAAAATGGGCAGGAGGTCATGTGACCATCCCATGCGGCAATTTTTTGCGCCGTTCATTGCATGTAGTCTGGAAACACTCACCACAAAAAGCGACCTAAATATGCTCATCCAGACCATTGATTTGGTTACGATGTATATTAATATATGTATAATTACACTGATTATTTGTCAAAAGCGTCTTTAAATGAGAAAAAATTCAAACAATAGAACTTTAGCCTATGACTTACCTGTACAATTGCATTATTGCCACAGAAAAAATTTGAATGGTATGATGAGCATGTGTCAATTCTAGTATAAAAGAGGCTATTTTGTATTTCTGACAAAAGGATTTTAGTAGAATATTTGCTCAATCACTGGATTTTGTTTTATAGATATTAGCGATATCTGTTAATCCCTTCAAATGGTTACAACAACATTACCCAGGAGTCCATGCAAGTGTGAGGGGTTTTGAACGTGCATTCAGGGAAGAATATCGCCTTGGATTCAGACCACACTGTTCAGTATGATGCTGACAACTCACACCTTGGGAGGATTTCCCAGCAGATGATTGGTCGAGCTCCGGTTGGGGTGCAACTATGGACGAGAAACCAGCCTCTATGTTCTGCTTACATCTGACTGCAAATGGTCCCTCTGAGCATGTGGCTGTCCAAGCAGCTTTCTGTACAGAGCTGTGGTTCTTATTTAATTACTCAATGTAGGGAGCAGCTACTCCGGACTGTCAGTCAATCCTCCCCGTACTCTGCCGTGTTCTACTTTAGATGCTTAGGTTTGCCTTATATGTAAACTTAGGAGGTCGAAAAAAAGAGACAAAACAATACAAAAAAATCTCAAGTGTTTTAAAAAAAAGGAAAAAAATGGAAAACAAAAACTCACTTGCACCAGTTTGATAAAAGTGCTCCTGTATATTTTTTCCGTCGTCATTTGTGGTATCCCCCTTTCTTCCCCCAGAGCTCCTGTTGTTTGTTGGCTTCTGTGTTTTTCTGCACCCCTTTTTGCCACCTCTTCCTGCCACAGCAACTGTAAATCTATTTAAAAGGTCCTGTAGATGTATGCAGTTTTTCTCCTGTTGACAAATACGGATTACAAATGCTCTTAACAATTACAACAATAAAAATGAAATGACCGAAAATGAGAAACGAAACTGCATTGCAGTTCTTTTTTAGGTTTTTTTGAAAAGATTTTTGACAAATCATCTCTTAAGACCTCTGAAGTTTCTACTTTTCTAAATGGGTATATGCATTTATTTATTCATTCATTCATTCTCCTGCTTTGCCATTATGGGTTGCTAGGAAGCTGGAGCCGATCCCATCTGACTGTGGGTCTAAGGCAGGGTTCACCCAGGACAGGAGACACACCCATCACACACACACTCACACCTATGGGTAATTTAGAGTAGCCAGTCAACCTTAACCACAACACTTTATACAATGGGAGGAAACCAGAGAACCTGGAGGGATTTCACAATTACAGGGAGAGCAAACTCCACACAGAAACCTGACCCAGGGTTTGAACCCAGGACCTTCTTGCTGTGACCATTGCAGCACTGTAGTGCCCTTAAGTATCATGATATCAATATTATCTAATGAAATACGCTAGAGCAGGACTGTCAAACTGGGCGAAAGCTCCACAAAAATGTTCTTTTTTCTCACCTTACACTGAATGGAGCCAATGCTAATTAGCTCATGACATGAACTGACCTGCAATGAATTCAGATCAAGCTCTAGAGTCAAGAACAACTGAAGGCAGATATTGTTCTAACATATTCGTAATACCATCCAGTTTGGGAAAAGGTAGGGGAAGAACTTTGTCTTTGTCTTCTCTGTTTGTTAGAAGAGTCTGATTCACCTAATGTCTTTTTTTAAATGGACACTAGATTTCAGACTACACAGCAACTTTGCAGCCTATTATGGGTTGAAGCAACCATTTAAATAGAAAGTTACTCTCATTAACTGTCATATCCCAGGTCTACCTGCTGTTTGATCACCCAAATATGGCAAGGTGTGCTGGAGTGGGTCTTTGATTGGTGCTGGTGGTTTACAGACTTTGATGTTTGAACAATGCCATTGTCTGATATCATAGTTTATACAATAGACACTTTCCGATGCATTGTCACATTTTCACACCTTGATTTGTCAATGCAGTGTTACAGCCGTAGGCCAAGAAGGAAGCCTCTTCTAAAGATGTGTCAAGCATGGGTGGCAGCAACCAGGTGAGGAGTACAAAGACAAGTGTGTCTTGCCTACAGTCAAGCATGGTGGTGGTAGTGTCATGGTTTGGGGCTGCATGAGTGCTGCTGGGAGCTACAGTTCATTGAGGGAACCATGAATGCCAACATGTACTGTGACGTACTGAAGCAGAGCATGATCCCCTCCCTTAGGAAACTGGGCTGCAGGGCATTATTACACCTAGTAAGGACCCCAAACACACCTCCAAGGTGACCACTGCCTTGCTAAAGAAACTGAGGGTAAAGGTGGCCATCTGTGGGGGAGTTAATTGGAAGGTGGAGAAGCGCAAGGTCATCCACTGTGATCTTGTTATGTGAAAGAGAATTCCAGTGCCAACCTGTAGTGAACTCCATGCCCAAGAGAGTTAAAATAATTGTGGCCAGACAAAATATTGACACTTAGGGCACAATTTGGACATTTTCACTTAGGGGTGTACTCACTCTTAGATATCAATAGCTGTGTGTTGAGTTATTTTGAGGAGACAGCAAATTTACACTGTTATAAGCTGTGCACTGACTACTTTACATTGTATCATATCTTCAGTGTTGTCCCATGAAAAGATATAATAAAATATTTACAGAATGTGAGGGGTTACTGAGCATGTAGTTTGTGCTATTACCTTGTGCCCATAAGCTTCGCTAGTTATTAGGCCCTGTCCACACGTAGCCTGCTTATTTTAAAACTGTACATTTTGTTTTTCCATTCACACGTAAATTATAATTTTGGTTTCTAACAGACATTTTCCAAGGTGGAGATTTTAGAAAATGCCAATTTGGTATTTATGTATGAACGAGAAGGTAATTTTCATGACAGACACAGACAAACTACTGTCACTCATAACTTTGCTTATAGTATTTTTTCCATGCTTACACACACACACAGAGTTAATTCCCCTCTGTTATGAAGATTGAGCTTCAGATATCGTTACTATATTCAACACCAACACAGTCGTACCTGAGCTCCAACATCATCGCCAATTTTGGACGAGACCCGATCGGAACAGTGGTTTTTGCGTTATGTGTGTACAGAGATATTTTCAAAAATGTGCTTAAGTGAATGGGATTTAAAAAAAAAAAAAAAAAGGAAAAGAAAAAGAAAAGAAAAATCTAAAATTATTGGTTATGTGTGGATAGGCCCTCAGCCCCATAGCCAGAGGAGCAAACTTCATGACTGACTGACATTTTTTTCACTGATTGTCACTTGAAGTGTAAAGCGTTCTGCTGTACTGTAAATACTGTACAATGTAGTCATCACAGAAGAACAAGTCACACCCACCTCACCTACCTGTGCTTCCCATTGGCCGGTTTTACTGAGGGCAAGAACAAGAACCTGACAAGAGCTGTACTTTGTGAAAAGTTTATTATGAGAAATGACAGAGGCGAAAAATAAATTAAGACTCTGGGGAAAGGGGGAGGGAAGGGTGGGGGGACCAGCAGCCCGTCCGCAGTGGAGGCAGTATATATAGCACCTTCGGCCTTGCCACCCAGACGACAAGGAGTGTGTGAGGAGGGGTGAGGTGTGTCCTGTCGTTGAGGGCGGCCGGCACACCCCTTACTCCCTCTGTACTGCCCCACTGAGGAGAGATTCGCCCCGGCACAAGCAACAGGACAACTGCTGCAAAATCATATGAACGGCTTCCAAGAGTGAACATGAAAAAAGAAAAAAATAACATAAATAGACAAAAAGAATGGCTTAGAATGAAATCCCATAGTCCTTTTTTAATCCATTTCCCCGCTGGTTGTAGAAACCGGGCACGGACGTCCTGACACCATGGGGTCGGGAGAAATAGATGTTCTTCCTCACAACTGTTACCGGTTACACTGACATGATGTGTTTCACGAAAGCTGTAAGAAGAGTAAAAGAGAAAATGGTGAAAAACTTTTCCAAAATGTTTCTGCTCATAACATTTCTCCATAGCAGCCTTCTACCCATAACCCCCTGCGCACAGCGAAATGAAATCACCCACAAACTCCTAAGTGGAGGTAAATATAAATATAAAATAAATAAATATGCTTATTATATGGATCTGCACCAAATCCATTTTTTATATATTTATATGAATGCATTTTATTGCCTTTTGTGACATTCACTAAAAAATATAATTTTATGGTTTGTGCTGAAAAAAATAGTTCTTCAGAATGTTCTGGTCATTGCTAAGCAACAGAGTATTCCTCTTTGCTTTTTCTTCAGCAAAACTTTCCCCCTTTTCTTTGTCTTTAAACATCCCATATAATATTCACATTTATAGTGAAACCGTCATTCATGTTTGCTAACTGCGCTAATGGCGGGGTGATATGAAAGTGCCAATCTGAAGCACAAAACCCATTCTGTGACACCTTCCCATTCATATTCAATGAGAGCAACATAATAAAAGCCCCTGATAATTCTCTCACAGGAAGTTATGATACGGTTATGAAATAGTTTTATATATCTAACCACTGGATTATTAAGGACGAAATCAGTGTATTTCAGGGTGATATTTCAGACATACACTCTGCCGAGGCCCTTAAACTGTTCTTAAACAATTTGACCCATTATTTATTCTGCAGTAAACCATGTTTAAATAATAAGTGTTTGATAGTATGGAGCCAGAAATCCTTAATGTCATGACCCTAAAACCTATATATATATATATATATATTCATTATAACAGACACACAACACCAAAGTCCCTCTGAAATACTGACCCTCATAGTTGACACAACCGTTCTCATCCTCCTGGCCGACCATGAGTGCATCGACCTCAGCCTCTGACATTTTCTCACCTGTCAATCAATTATATCAGCAATGAGTCACAAGAGTCATGCATATATGTCAATACATCACATATTGCTCATCACAATACTGACTTATATACAGCACTGTGCAAAAGTCTTAGCCGCCTACGCAAATGGTTTAAAGTCATTTCTTTCTGAACTGTGTGACTTTCCTCAGCAAACCCACAACTGAACATTAGAGTTAAAGTCATTGAGATGTTGTGAGCTGGTTAGAAGAACAAATGGTGAAACCAACACATCACATTGACACATAAAGTCTGTTTACTGTGTAACTGTTATTTACAGTTGTACTAATATGAATGTTGTTGGAGGAAAAACAGCTTTCAAATATCATATTCATTAATTTGCACAGTACTGTGTATTTATATATATATATATATATATTGCACAGTATTGTGTATTACGACATTTTTTTATTCTAATACACAGTACTGTGCTATATATATATATATATATATATTGCACAGTACTGTGTATTAGAATAAAAAAATGTCATCTTTCACTCCTAAACACAAATGTGGTTATTTAGCACTTTCCACAAACTTGTTTTTATTAACTACATTCTGACAAAAGACTGTAATGTTACTATTATGTTCTCCATTTTCAAAATCTGCCAGTTGTGTAGTGTGCACTCTGCTTGAAATAAATGGCCTGTTTCTGTTTATACTAATCTCTAAAACTAAAGACATATTTGTTAAGTTTAGTCTTTTTATTCTACAGTGTAGTGTCCATGAACTTACCCAGTGTTGAGAGGACAATACGCAACTCGGCACCCATCACTGTGCCGTTACCCTCCTTGTCAAAGATGCGCAGACCCTCAACGTAGTCATCAAAGGTCCCCTTGTTTGGGCTGTTGACTATATACTGGAACATGGGCAGGAACTGCTCGAACTCCACCCTTTTGTTGACCATTTCTGTGGGCAGGAGGGATCTTAGGTGAGGACATGTGGTGACACATCGCTGCTTGTGGATCTTGCAGTAATACAAGTCCATTAGAACAGTGGAGTGTTATGTCATGCTAATGACTGGACCAAAAAATCAGAACCTTCATTTCAAATGCTGTTGAGATTTACTTCTATAGTTGTGGTAGAAGAATCCCAGCACTGTCATCTGAATGCCTTAATCATCACACACGTTCCTTGATGAAGTAGAAAGCCACAACAAAGTCTTTTCCACATTATTCAACAACTGAACACAAGTGTGTGATGATTTAGGCTTCAATGCTAATGGGTGGATCTATTACATGTTAGCTACATTAGCCTTGTAGCATTATCATGGCTGCTCCCAAGACCAAGTTAAGAATTAGAAGGGTTGGGCATGGAGCTTTGTACTCGAAATCGACAATTCAGGATATCTCTGTCCTGGGTGAAGATGAGAATTTTCCTCTAGAGTTTATCAAGAGTTATGGACATAAATGATTGAATGAATGTGTTACATTCGGAATAAGAGGAACACTGTTATTTTTATGTCCAGTCATTGCAGAGTTTTTTTTTCTAACGCAGATGTTACAGTAAAGCAAGCCGAACATCTCTCTGGGGTTTGGTTCATACCCTCGGCACTGGGTTTGCCCAGGAGATTGTTGACTTCCTTGCTGGTGGGGTTCTGTCCCAGAGCGCGCATGATGTCGGCGATCTGGTTGTAGGCCACCTTGTTGTCACCAACTCTGTCGAAGAGGCCAAAGGCTTCCTTGTAATCTGAGGAAATAAGGGAGAGAGATGTTGATTAGACAACTGTAAATGACTGTGGTTCTTAGATTTCCTCTGAATACTTGGCCGCCTCCAAACGGTTAGAGAGGTGGGTTTGTGACCCAAGGTGTTGTTGATTTAATTCCCAGAACCAGTCAGCAGTCGGAAACACCCCACTACAGTTCCTCTGGTGTTACTACAGTGGCTGTCTACTGACCCAGGTGTCTGCTCGCTGCCTTATCTCAGTAAATGTATATATGGAGTATAAGGAGCAGGATAATGGTTTGACCATTTCCTTTCCTCAACAATTGTTAAAGACACATTGATCCAAAGGTCTGAACAATGATAAGGGCTGACGTCATCAAATGGTCGTGGCCTTGGCTTTATTTTATAAACTAGGGCTGTCATAATATTGTGACAAAATGTGAAGTGTTCCATAAAATAGTCTGTTATATTTTTTCTTATGCATTGATTCAAAATGTTTGGAAAAGCATGATGTTCCTTTGACAACCAATGGCTCCCAATTAGATATGTATTAAATTATATGTATATTTAATGTGAGTACAGTAACCTTTTGGCAGATTTCCCACCACTAGTGTCAAAGCCTCGGCTTCCTGTCAGTTATGACCAGCTGGTCAGGTTGGTGGACAATGTGCACAATGTCAGGCATTTCACTCATTGACCTACACAAATTAAGGGGACAGCTGCACGCGTGCTCTGCCGGGGGCTTTCGGTGGGTGATAACGAGGGTGAGCTATTTCAATGGGCTTTGCCGTAAGCTTGTGGGAAAATGAGCTGGCGAAAGATGAATAACTCCAGGCAATTTCCACGCACAGCCGTTTGCCCCCCATGACCGGCCTGGGGACGGCATTTAATGAGCCGACTTGGAACCGATACGCTCTCCCAAGAATATAACTCCATCCTTATAAAGGCACCAAGACGTCTGAGTGACCCGCATAAAACCGAGAATGCTGACTAGACCGTAACTAACACCCATCCTGAAGACTGCCTGACCTCCCACCTGGTAAAGAAGTCTTTCTTCATTTTTACACTCAACTCTCACCAATAAACAATTGCTCTTCCTAAGGCACATGATACATTTTTCATACCTTGTACATCATTACACATCTGAGAAATTAATACTGGTTCCATTTTTTGTACCTTGTACATCATTACACATCTGAGAAATTAATACTGGTTCCATTGACATCATAGAGTTTGGGAATGTCCTTAGATGTCTCCAGGATCCAAGGATTTATATATTTATTTTTGTATTTTGTGACATGACAGCACAAACAGAACTTCTCTACTCTATGCATTCTTTCTTTTTCCTCATGAATTTATTGTCATTGCTTGTAGAGCTAATGTAAAGATCTAATTCTTATTTATTAGACAAAGGAAAACTCACCCTCTAGCTGGTCTGGAGTGAACTCCACCTACAGAAAGACAGAAAGGAACCGTTTATTTAAATTTCACACTTTAGCATTTTAACTCACATTTCTGAAGGAATATTTTAATGTATAATAATCTATACACACCTTTAAATACAAATACAGGAGTCCATCCTTGAATGTGAATTTGACAATTTGACTCTTTAGAAAGCCAAAAATATCTTAACTGTTAAGTATAACAGATTAAAAAGTGAACATCTACCACAAACTGATGTTTTTCTGGTATATTTCATCCAGAGAGGATTTTTGTTTGTCTTAATTGTGTTTTTATGATCTTAAAAAATACCAGAAATATTAAATGGTGCATCCGGCAATTAGCAGTAATGATTTCTTGGAAGACCATGTGCTTGGAGAGAAGCGGATAAAACTTCCATCTCAGTGACTGAGGTAAATCCACACCTCTCCGTGCGCTTAATTTAGTTTCTCCTACGACTGTAACATGACCAAGGGAGGTCCATCTTTGGCTGTCTTAACCTTGCCCACATTTGGTTACGTGCTGCGCTGCCATGTGTCATCACTGAGGCATCACAGCTGTAAAAATGATCACCCAGAGGGTGTGGAGAAGCAGAACCCCCAAATCCAGCAGAGTTATGGATTTTCCAGATCTAGAACACCTGGACCAGGTGTGTTTGAGAAGGGAAATCAGGACTAAGGCCCAAGTCAGGACATCCCTGGATTAATGATTCTGATTAATCGTCGATTAGCAGTTTTAATGGAACTGTCAATGGTGCTGAGTGTTTATTCAGCCATAAATTCATTGTCAATTAACATTAGCTTTATCACTTCATAGCTTATTATATAGTTGGTATAGGGTGATAAGGTTTACATCACTCCTATCATAACTCAAAGTGGATCATTATTTCAATATAATATACATTTATATATAGTATATTATATTGTATTATATTATATTATATTATATTATATATAAACAGTTTTTTGAAGTTTTACTCCATAATAAACATCAAATAAACTGATCAGTCTATAGCGCCCATCCAAAATGTGTGAAGCACCTCATTCATAAAAATATATCACACCCTGCCCATCCCCCACTCCCATTTAAAGCTGTGTAAGAGCCACTAATTTCTCTATACATCACACTTATAGTCATATAAGATAAGAGAGAGATATATGATGCTATATCCATCATATAGCATCCAGCCCTCCCCTTAAACAGTGCATGAGCAGTATTTATCTTTACCTTGACTGCAGACAGGTCCACCGCAGCATCTTTGGGTTTTACCTCCGGCTCGGGGGCAGGGGCAGGGGCAGGGGCAGGAGCAGGCTCAGCCTTCTTTGCTGGCTCGGGCTTCTTTGCGTCCTTCTTGGGTGCCATGTTTTACCTGATGACCCGTGTGGACTTCAGAGTGGACTGCAGCTTGGAGGATACTCAGCACCCTCACTCCAGGCCTGGACGTTTATATATGCCCCTCTTTTACTCCATATTGGCTGTGAGAGGGAGCAGAGTGGGTGGATTGGGCTGAAGGCTGGACTCACTGGCTCTACATGGTAATTGGGGCTGAGTCATGAAATGAGAAGGAGGAGTCTGGTGCCCAAATGTGAGAGGAAAGGGGAGAGGGGTAATGAATGGGGTCGAGCTGGGTTAGTGGGTAACATCCAGAGCATCACAGTACAGTTCAGTTTAATAACCCCACACTCAATTTTGTCCTAGATTTCAAAAAATACAAATCCAACCCCTAAAAATCAACTTAAATATGGTTTAGAAACAGTGAAAGAACATAAACCTCTTCAAGAGCATGAGGAGGAAACACATAAACCAAAAACTATAAAAGACAACCTCCCTTATAGCATTAGGATTAACACTGAGGGGAACCAATACACAAAAAGTGTATTCTAAGTGTATTCATCTCTAAGAGCATGAAGAAGAAACACAAGACTCAATGGATAAACATCCATTGAGTCTAAACATCTCCATCGTGATCTAGCTGCCTCCACTGACCATCACCACATGTTCATCTGATGCCTACACCTCAAACATTGGAACTCATAAACAACTATCACAACTCATCATCTGACTGTTCATTATCTATCACCCGGAGTCGACCAGAGGAGGATGGGTTCCCCTACCGAGCTTTGGTTCCTCCCAAGGTTCTTCCTCAGTTTCAGGGAGTTTTTCCTTGCCTCCGTCGCCTTGGTTCATTAGGGGCTCGGACCCGAACCTTGTAAAGCTGCTTTGTGACAACTTCTGTTGTAAAAAGCTATATATAAATAAAACTGAATTGAATTGAATTGAATAAACATCTCTAAGAACAATGGAAAGAACCAAGATTTGTGAGGAACACCTCTGTAAGATCAGGAGGAAGAAACACTGAGATGAACCAAGAGTCAAAGAAGTATCTAAGTAACACCAATGGAGCACAATCTGAGAACAAGTTTAGAAGATAAGGCATTGAGATCATGAAAGATCTGTTGAATAAACTAATGACTGATATTAAAATGAGATGTTTTAGACTTCACAATACAGAAAGGTTAAACTTTTCTCAGCTGCCTCTGACTCTCAGAGGAGGGCTAGAACATGTGAATGATAGGCCATGATAACACATTGACTCAGCACACTCCAGATCCAGACAGGGTTGGGCTATCCATTGTAGGGCATGCTAATCATGGACTAGTGTCAGTTTATGTGGTCAGATGTAAACAGTTCCTCAAACAGTCTATAAAGACTCCCATTTGAATCCATTTGAAGATCTAAAATAATGATGGAAGATAATAGAAAATCATGGAAAGTTAGAAAGTTAGGCCATCACCACAACACAACAACTTCCAAAGATCCCTACTTATATTGACAGAAATCACTGTAAGAAGGAAGTTGAGAGACTTGCTCACTAGTGTACAGGTTTTCCTCTGTCTGTTAGAAAATCTTTAAGACCTAACTCATATTAACATATTTTAAATTTATGTGGTAACATTTTGTTGCACATAAGGAAAACATTTTGGAAAATGGTTAAAATTAAAAGTAAAAAATGGTAAATCAACCAAAATTTTGTAATTTATCTATTTTTCCATTAAATGCTGCTACCATGCAGAGACCTATAGAGGGGCAGGTGTTTAAATTAAGGTGGGATATGGGGCTATGAGGTCAGTGCATGATTTAAAAAAAAATGTTGGGGTGGTTGGGGGTTGGGAATGGTAATTGACCAATATTTATGAACTAGTCTTGCCAAAAAGGGCCTTACAGCCAAAGGGGCAGGCACTTGAGCACTAAAAGCCCCCCCATCTGCCCACTACCATCTAACTGGCTGGTGGCAGACATGTGTTTCTTTTTAAATATATTTTCTTGTTGGCAAATTTAGTAAAATGCAAAGCAGAGCAGAGCTAGAGCAGTTACTTCTATTATTAACTTTAAATGAATATTTTACACATTTTATTTGGACTTTATTAACCAGAATTATCAGATTTCTGCAGATATTAGAACATGAGGTTGATTAGGGTCAAGTGATTGACCTAGTAGCTGAGGTTATATGGGTACTTTTACACCAGATTATATGTTTCTACACTTTATGATTCCTACTTCCCATTGCAATGCAAAGCCAAATAAATATGGTGGGTCCAATAAAAACAACAGGGTTCCAGCACTACATGCTATTCACGACACTGCAAAGACACCAGCTGATGCACCTTTCTTCTGCATACGTGGGATGACATCTGACAGCAATATGTCCGCCCTTCCCCCGGACATGAGTAGGTAACTCCACAGCTACTCTCACTTCAGCTGCGATTCCCAAGAGTTCGTAGAGGAGATTCAAATACAGCCATTTTTAGCACTACTCCTCTATTAGCTCTGACAGTATAGTTCCTAAGTTTGACCTGAGAGAGAGAGAGAGAGAGAGAGAGAGAGAGAGAGAGAGAGAGAGAGAGAGAGAGAGAGAGAGAGAGAG